>OW203764.1:14853559-15453559 GCA_934045905.1 Leuctra nigra | reverse complement strand
GCAATATGATAAATAATCGACTGCACAACGGCATAATACGAACCAACTCTCTTCATGTACCTCACCACCGAACTGAAGATCACAAATTCATCTTCAGATTCCATGTCTAGTAGCACGATTGTTGAAGATCGGGTTTCACAGATCTCTCAGAAAACTACACTATGATTTGTTACAAGAGTCACATTACTCTGCTAGTGACGCAAAATGTGAGCATCACCAAGTCGTTTGTACAAACTCTAAACTAAAGACAAATACATTTGCAAACTTTCTTCGGATATGTCAGTTTGTTATTCATTCTTTATACATTTTCTATTGATAATTCTTATTGACAAACCTTCATTTTAAAGTTAGTTTTTTAGTTTCTATTTGCTAATACTGCTCTGAAACGTCATAAAAAATTGAACACTGTTATATTATATGGAATCTCGAATAAATAAAATATCCCAAAATACGATATCAGATTGATAGTTGGTTATATTGTTGATCAAAGTTGACTTCTAATTAACTGCATCCATTCGGAGACAAAATTTCGGTCACGATATATACGTTATTAGTTATGAGTATGAAGTCAACCGACATTATTTTGACCCCAATTTAGACTCCGAGTTCCGAGCATGTCAAATTACTCTAAAATAGACAAATGTGTACACCGTTTATGCTAAAGAATAGGAAATGGATGGAAACATAATACCGGGTGGCGCAAAAAAAATCACCCTGTTTGAGAGGTCACTATATCGAAACTATTATAGATAGGACTCTGAAATTTTTACAAATATTAGAAAACATACCAAAATTTAATATGTGCAAGTTTCAAAAACATTACTTTCGTAGGAAAAAAGTTACAGCTATTCAAATTTGGTTGTCAAAAAATTGATTAAGCAGAGCTCAAATAGCGCGCGTCCAGAAAACTTCCAATGGCCGGGACGCTGTTTCTTCAAAACTACGTAAGATATCAAGCTGAAAATTTCAAATTATATTGAAAATAGATTAAGATCGATTGTGTAATTTCAATCGATTTGAGCTAATGGAACGAAATTTATGGAATCTTGAAGTTGAGCGTAAAATCAGAATATGCAGATTATTTCTAAACATTTAATAAACACGTTATAAAAGTGAATTTTTTCTCACTATTCTGTTTTCAAGATCAACTTCAAGATTCCATACATTTCGGTCCATAAGTTCAAATTGATTGGAGTTTTTACACAATCGATCTTAATATATTTTTAATATAATTTGAAATTTTCTGCTTGATATCATACGTAGTTTTGAAGAAACAGCGTCCCGGCCATTGGAAGTTTTCTGGACGCGCACTATTTGAGCTCTGTTTAATCAAAATTTTGACAACCAAATTTGAATAGCTGTAACTTTTTTCCTACAAGAGTAATGTTTTTGAAACTTGCACATATTAAATTGTGGTATGTTTTCTAATATTTGTACAAATTTCAGAATCCTATCTATAATAGTTTCGATATAGTGACCTCTCAAACAGGGTGATTTTTTTTGCGCCACCCGGTAGATCTTATTGTAGTCTTATATGTACTACTATTTTATCGGCAGGTGAGTGAGAAGATCCCTCTGACCGACATGGACGACAAATACGACCGCGTCATCAAGTACTGCGAGCGCGAGGTGGATCGGATCCTGCGCCTCTTCCGTCAGCACCGCGACGATCCGCCACTGGCACGCAACTTCCCGCCCATCGCCGGGCGCATCAAGTGGGCGCGCGCCCTCCGCGCCCATCTCGAGGACCTCGTCACCAACGCCTCGTCGCATCCCGTCCTCAAGACCCTCCCCGTCACCGCCGAGCTCGTGCGGCGTCACACCACCGTCGCCACGACCCTCGGCGCCTACGAGACGGAGATGAAGGACGCCTGGATGAACCATGACGTGAGCGATGATGATGACGATGACGATGACGATGACGATGACGATGACGATGACGATGACGATGACGATGACGATGACGATGACGATGACGATGACGATGATATTTGATATTTGATATTTGATATTTGTTTTATTTTGTCCTTGTGATTACATACATAATATTGGACACGTCATACATTTACAATACAACACAAAAATGTTTACATTCAAAAAGCGCATGCACAAATATTTCATATTGAGAAAATCGTCGATCGAATAAAATGAGCTACGAACTAAAAACTGTTTCAGTTGATATTTAAAAGCAAGCTTACTATTACAATTTTTTATGTCGTCAGGCAATTTATTGTAAAATTTAATGCCCATATAGGCGGAGGCCTTCTTGGCCACCTCTGTCCTATGGCGAGGAAGCCGCAAAACATTCCTCTGCCTCGTTTGGTGGTCATGCCAGTCGCCGTTGGTGTTTAAGACAATGTTTAAAAGTTCGTGATTTTTTAAAATGAACATAACTTCAGCATAAATATACATTGAAGGCAACGTAAGGATTTCAAGATTAGCAAATAGTGGCTTACAAGAAGGCAGCCGTTCTCCCATCTTCCTCACTCCACACATAAACCTGATGGCTCTCTTTTGTATTCTGAACGCTTTGAGTAGATTCTGGGCAGAGTTGCCCCAGAAGATGATCCCATAGTTTAGGTGAGAGAACACATGGGCATAGTAAACCAGTTTACTTGTTTGCTGTGTAGATATTTCCCGGACCCGTCTAATGAGGTAGCAACCTCTAGATGCCCTACTACACACATACGATGACGATGACGATGACGATGACGATGACGATGACGATGACGATGATGATGATGACGATGGCGATGACGATGACGATGACGATGACGATGACGATGTAGATGACGATGATGATGTGTTTCACGATTGAATGACGATTCTTTAGAAAGATACTGATTCTTAAGAAATTTAAATTTAATATCTCATAAAGTTCAATGTACTGATCGAGTATCTATTGATTTGCTGTTGACGTGGTAACATATTAGACACATTATGAAATGTTACTTGGATGATTTTGGATTTACAGCAATATATAGACATCTAGGGAATATTTGTATGAATTGATTGACGGAGTAGTTGCAATTATTTGTGTAAATAATTGCACTTCTTTTAAGGATCTGTACTGACTAGTTCTCTGGTTCAGGTTTGGTTGGTGGACGAGGGTCTGAACGCCAAGCTGCTGGCCATCAACGACGACACTGGTCGTCTCAAGGTCAACCTGGACCCCCGTGTTCGCCTGCTGATCAGGGAGGCTGACTGCATGGCGAAGATGGGCCTCCCAATGCCCATTGTCACGCAGACTCTCCTAGCTAAGAGAGAGTACTTCACCACAGTCAACGACTCCTTGCAGGTACGTACTCTCAGAGGATCAGGATACTTGTACCTCGAACCAATGTCCAGGATAACATTTCAAGTTAACAATCAACATAAGATTCAAGATCAAGTTAAGTTACTATAAATTTCAATTTATCTTATTTTATAGCTAACGCTAGCTAGAAGTTGAAAGACCCCGGTTAACGCTAACTAGAGCTTTATCTGGTAGCTAAGCTCCAATAACGTTGGTGAAAGGTACAAAGAACGACCGGCTTTTCTGCAGGGATGGGTTCGTTTTTTAATACTTCCACCGTTGACTGTCGCCTGTTCTCAGTCGATTTTCCGTCGTTTTTGCTACGCTTGAGCATGATTTGTTTGAGACTATCAGCTCGTATGTTCACCAACTTGTCACGAAGTATCTTGAACTGGCATATGAAATGAAGTATTATTGTGTACGAAATGTACTGCCCTGAGCAGAAAAGTCCAATTGATGATGCAAAGATCGTGCCATATATAACAAGAGTTTTCTCACGGTATGGTGTCCACTCCACATCATATGGGAAGTAAAACCTGCAAACAAATTTCAAATTTTAATAGTTTATAATTTTAGAAATTACGAACTTCAAACAAATTACATTGTTTTAACCTTTGAGACTAAGTATTCATGATCAATCCAAAACAAAAGATTAGCAATAACATCGATGAGTACTAATACCAACGTGCATGGAACTAGCATCACACTACTATAGGTGAGGTGGGGACTCTTCAATGCATCCCCATTGGCAATCTTGAATACGAATTATATGGGAATTACGTTTGAGCAGCTGGCGCTCTATGTGTTGTGTGGCAGACATGAGAACTAATTTAAGCTTGCATTTCGTTCCAAAATTCAAAATAGTTCCACTGTTCACTACCTGAGCGCCACCTGCTCAAAAGTAATCCCTATGTTAATCCATTGGTCAATTCCCCATGGAGCTGGTATCACCAAGAATGTTCAAGTGTCCCCACCTCTCCTATAGAAGTGTGAAGCTAGTTCCATCCACTTTGCTAATACTATCATATGCCCAGGTTGAATGTAGTTCATAAACAAGTTAGTTATTCTCGAAGTTCTTTTTACAATCAAAAGATGTCGTTCCATCTCCGAAGAAAATTTGACAACGTTACGTCGTATGGGAAGAAAAACCTGTACACAAATATTACAGTTAGAACGTTTTCACTGTAAAGATTAAGACATTCCTGAAGAATTAGTTCCTCTTACCCTTGTGAGATAGAGAATTCATGATCAATACAGAACAAAATAATTGAAATCACATTCATAATAAATATAAATGTCATATGTCCAGGTTGAATGTAGTTCATGAACAAGTTGGTCATTCTCGAAGTTCTTTTCACAATCATGAGATTACGTTTTATATTCGAAGAATATCTGAAGTTGATGTTTTCCAGTGACGTCATAAAATGACGTAGTTTGTCAGGTTGTAAGTAGAAGTTACAGAGATGCGTTGAAAAGAGAGACACCAGGTTCAACATAAATATCAATAACATCAGCTCTTGGTTAGTTATCAGGTTCCAGTTCATGTAAAAGTACACGTAGCGGATGAAAAGAGCTTCAAAGCATTGTTCAGCCACAACCATGCGCGGTAAGAAATATCTCAGACGATTTATTGGCGAATATGAACTCATTCCTGCAGAAGGATGAAAACTCAGTACTAATAAATACAAACACAGTTTTATCAGTTCAGTAAGTTTCAAAGTCAAGTCAATCTAGTGTCAGTTAATTAAAAAAGCTATCTTGTATTGAAAAATTGCGAAGTGAGTTATTGTGCACCCAACCGAGTCCCTGCAAGCTATAGGTTGCCATTGTATAATTTTCCTAAAAAAAATCTTAGCCGGCGTCTCTATCAATTTGCCACTTTGGAAAATTTATTCAATATCCATTAAAATATGTTTCATGATATATTTTATATTGACATACCTATATTGTCCATAACTCTGACTGTTTGTTTAAACAGATGGAACTCATCTTTCACTCGATCTTTATCATTATCAGCTGATACATGTGTTACCGACATGATAAGAATAGTAGTGCGAAACACAACTAACGCAATTGCATTTCTCTGTAGAAATGATTTTGTTCTGCACGCAAGACGGAGCTTATGTAATTTTTATTATATTTCGTATACTCTATTATGTATGTTACTTTCTTACCTTGTATCTATCGTATGTGTCAATTCGTCTTCAAAGAATCCATCGATTGATCCAGCTTTATTCCTTTCGACACCAATCTCACACAACAAAATATATTACTAAGAATAAGTAAATCCAGGACAACCCAGAAAGTATGACTTGAAGAGATTTTATTTAACTAAAATACTATGAAATAATTATTTGCACGTCTGTCTTTCCACTTGCATATACTAATCAGCCCCAGAGAAAGTTCCCCTCTTCATTAACTCGCACTTTCTGTCACTGGATAATGCAGGTGTACAAAGAACAAACAAAACAACTTTTTCATCAATTAATGCTATATTTATATCACACAAACACCACACACTGAAATATTACACCAATATTAATAAAATAGAAAACATTTAAATATTTTTAAAAGTAATATGATACTGAATATTTAAATTTTATGTTAGGTGCTATATCGATTTACTCATATTTTTTAAGCTATAGCAAATGTATTGGATATTGGGCAATCATTATTCATTATGCCATTTTAAACTTTAACAATCTCGTTGGAGAGTACGGAATAATAACCGTGCGAAGTTTTCAGCACCTGACGGTAAAAGAGAGAAACAACATGTAAAAACTACTTGAACATGGAGAATTCAGAGTCAAACATTGCTACAGAGGTGGAGCAATATGTTTGACTTTGAGATGTATACAGATGATAATTGGTAGGGATTTTTTTATTTTATTTCAAAGTGCAGTACAACTAAAATAAGTTCAGTCGAACAAATAATAAACGGTATTCGGAAGAAAAGGATTAGCTGTTTAAAGGTTTTTATGGCATAATCCCGTGAAGTCTGCGCTAATGGATCATCTTACTCTAGAGACTGAGCTCTGATTTCATTGATAATATCAAGGATTGATTGTCAAGATACCTGACCAGCAGACATAATCTTGTTCAAATACCCTGTTTACTTGGTCCAAGTGTACATAATTTAGGAAATTACGCAAGATTTTGGTCTACGAGCCTATACAAGTCAATTACAATATTCAGAGAACCGATGAATTATGCACTCGTAAATGTACGTACTCAGAACTCAGAAGCATATAGTATTCATATTCATACTCTGAGTATTCATACTCAGAAGCAATGTAACGTTGACTGCCAATCTGATAATATTATATTTTGTTAATGAGCTATAGTGTTCAAGGTTCACCAACTTACAAGAAGCAATGTCTCCTGAGAAAACGGAATGAAACCTGCTGCTTTGATGACAATTGGTTGGTTAGCCATCGACATCATGATCCGCATTGATCGTTTGAAGCTGTCCGATGCTTCGAACCAATCACATCCATACACAGCCTCTCTCACTAGCGAGCTCTGTAACACGGGACATGGTATAGATCATGGGCAACCGGGTTGTTACAAATGGCGCCCAACGTAGGGACAAGTCAAATCACAAGCTCTTACCTGTTCAGTAAGTTGATCAGTCAAATAACAGTAGAGTGCAATGATTAAAGTTCCCAGGAAAAATGCAAACATAAATATCCATAATAATGGATTAATGTACGGCACCTAAACAGAAACATTTTTTTTCAGACCTTAAATTCAGTAAGAATATATCCCCATAAAAAACACTTCGTGTAAAAAACCAGCCAAGTCTCTTCAACTAAAAAAAAATATGAAATCTAAAAATTCTGCACTGAAAAGTAGTGATATCAAAAAATTAGCCAAGTCAAAACTTTATTTGAAAATCAAAAAATACTTGGCGCATCGTGTACATAAATAGCTTGGAAGTATAAGCCAATTATAAATTATACATGAAATATACATATACACAGTATACCTATAATGCCCTAAAAAAACGATGTCCCAAGTATTTTTTGATTTTCAAATAAAGTTTTGACTTGGCTAATTTTTTGATATCCCTACTTTTCAGTGCAGAATTTTTAGATTTCATATTTTTTTTTAGTTGAAGAGACTTGGCTGGTATTTTTACACGAAGTGTTTTTTATGGGGATATCACTCCTTTTTTTAGTTTATTCTAACAACTTGTGACACATATGAAATGAACAATTACTAAATTCTTTTAAAAAATCATCACCCTTTACAATTTCGTTACCACTAATGAATAGCAGCGTATGGTCCTAAATAATTGCTTTAAATGATCTTTCACGAAGAATAGCAAAGGTTTCATTCCAATCAGTCAACCCAGTTCCGAGATATGGAAACACTTCGGTTTTCAAAATGGCTGCTGAACTTTCTGCAATGTCACATAGAATTTATTGCTATAAATTATGTGTATCATTTTAAGCTTTCTGAATATGTATTTATTGTATAGGAGGGAATTATAATAATTTATACATTTGAATGACGTCATTTCCGGTCTCATAAATAGGAAAATTCTATTTGTACTGTTCATATTCCATAGAGATGGCCATCCGAATCGTTTGGCGCTAGTTTCATACCGATTTGTCTACCAGTTTTTGAGATATGACGTTACTTCCGGTTTAAAAATGGCGGCTGAAATCTCTGACCCCTTGAAGTATATTTGAAACATGATTATAATTTTATAAGCTGTCTCAAATAGTATATTTATTGCATCAAAATAAAAATTTGTGAGATTATTAAAATGTGTGACGTCATTTCCGGTTTAGGTATGAGAAACTGCAAATATTATTGATGATAATACATAAAGTTGACCGTCTAAATTGTTTTGCGCTGGTTTCGTTGAAATCTATTTAGCCGTTATTGATATATGATGTCACTTCCGGTTTCAAAATGGCGGCTTCCGGTTGGTTTTATAACAAGTCACATGAGACGTCAAAAGTACATACGTTACATAAATATCAAAATAATCGGATCAACCGATTACGTCATTTCCGGTTTCTTTAACATAATGTTTAGTCTTTTGCTACTTATCATGCATATAGATGACCGTCTGGATCGTTTGGCGCAATTTTCGTTCCAATCGGTCCAGCCGTTGACTAGATATGACGTCACTTCCGGTTTCAAAATGGCAGCATAAAACCAGTTATAGCAAAAGGCATCTCAGACGCCAAAAGTGCATATGTGGTAAAAAATTTAAATCAATCGGTTAAGCCGTTTAGGCTGTGGCCTGTTTACCGGATTTAAATTCCAGGAGACTACTACTACTGAGATTATTATTATTATTATGAAAACCGCCCTAAAACACTGTTTTCACGGCCCTCTAGCGCGCAAAGGGCGTAACCTATTGTTCCCAAATTTGGTATATGTTGTAGGGTGGGCCATAGCTCGAAATTAAGATATATCGCAACAATGTGAGATTCAAGAAAAATATCAATATAATCAGCTCTTGGTTAGTTATCAGGTTCCAGTTCATGTAAAAGTACACGTAGCGGATGAAAAGAGCTTCAAAGCATTGTTCAGCCACGACCATGCGCGGTAAGAAATATCTCAGACGATTAATAAGGCTCTTCTTCACATCCGGGGAATATGAAATCATTCCTGTAGAAGGAAGAAAACACAATACTAATAATATCAATATGGGAGACAGTTTCATCCGTTCAGTATTTTTCAAAGTGCAGTCAATCACCTATCTATTTCCATGGTCAATCCAGTTTCAGCTAATTTAAAAAACTATCTTGTTTTGTAAAAGTGCTAAGTAAGTTTCATATCAAGTCCCTATTAGTTACCATTTCACCATTTTCATGCACAAACTTCCTGTGCAGACGTTGTCATTAGGAATTTGTCATTAGGATAATTTATTTGATATCCCGAGTTAGACGATATATTTTATATTGACATACCTATCTTGTCCAGTACTCGCACTGTTTGCTTAAATAGATGGAACTCAAACTTATCCGGATTTATTATACCATTGTCAACTGATACTTGCGTACCCGACATGATATGATGATAACAGTAGCTTAAGTCTTACGAAACACAACTAATTCGATTGAATTTCTCTGTAGAACTGATTTTGTTCTGCAGGAAAGACGGAGTTGTGGGTTATTCTTATTGAATGTTGAAGAATCTATTGTGTATCAGCGATGCACCTGTAACGGGGATAGAAAGTTCCCCGAAATATTGTGCTGAGGTTTTATTTGTTTGGTATTTTATTTAGTACTGATGTTAAAGTTCCAAAGTAGGTGTATTTATTAAACTGTTGTGTATGCTACTTGATGACATGGAATTGTATATATAATTCAATTCAAAGAATACATCGATCGATCCAGATTTATTTCTACCAACGCCACACGCAACTACAGTTCGTTTTTCCTTTGTTTGAACTCTCAACAGACGGAGCCACCGTCAGTTGTTCTGTAAGGCCGAGAAAGAAAACATTGCAAGGTAAGCACGCAATGAAGTCTTTCTCGGCCTGGCAGAACAACTGACTGTGGCTCCGTCTGGTGAGAGTTCAAACATAGGAAAAACGAACAGTATAGTTGTAATATCACTCTGAATAAATAAAATCCAGGAGGCCAAGTCTTCAAACTTACGCCTTCATGACGCAAACGCTCTAGGACGTCAACAAGTCCCATTTACTGTAAGAATGACGACTTTGAAATCTATTGTCAACTGTTTAGCTTCATTTTGAATAAGGTTTTAATGACTGAATAACATCTGTAATTATAATTATAATGTTAATAAATTGTTTGTAATAGATTGCTGGATGCCAATCAAATAAATTGCTTAAATTAATGTTTCAATGGCGATCACTCTTACAGTGAATGGGACTTTATGACGTCCGAGAGCGTTTGCGTCCTGAAAGCGTAAGTTTCAAGACTTGGCCTCCAGGACGACCCAGAAAGAGTGACTTGAAGAGATTTTATGCAAGCTATGAAATGTTATGAAATATTATGTTATGTTATGAAATGTTATGAATGTTGTGAACCATATCATATAGGTTTCACGTCCCATATATTCTACCTATCTTGGGTTTCACGTCCGCCGTACACTTGAACCAACTAAACAGCCATAGAAAGAGTACACTTTCTGTCAGTCGAATAATTCAGGTGATTGAAGAACAAACCGTCACTCTAACAGAAGAACGTCGTATATTAAAAAAAATCGATTTTATGTTTTTGGTATCAAAAAATTTGTCTCGACGTAGCTTACTGAACATACTAATCGTTCAAATTCCAAAAATCTATGTCTCTTGTAAATAGTAAAAAACTGTTTTCGGATGTGCTTATAGGCAACTCAAGGAGAATGCTGGTTAAATTGCTATACGATATAATTTTCATATTGACATACCAATGTTGTCCATAACTCTGATTGTTTGTTTAAACAGATGGAACTCATCTTTCACCCGATCTTTACCATTATCAGCTGACACTTGTGTTACCGACATGATGAGAACAGTAGCCAGAAATCTTGCGAAACACAACTATCTCGATTGTATTTTCTCTGTAGAACTGATTTTGTTCTGCACGACGAAGGCGGAGTTTGTAGGTCATTCTTATTAAATTTCGTATAAATATTATGTATGCTGACACTTGCTGACATTGAATTGTATCCAAAATATATGATGAGAATTGTCTTCAAAGAATCCACCGTTTGAACCAGTTTATTCATTCACCGCCTTTCTCAAATAACACATATTACTATGAATCAGTAAAATACCGGGTGGCGCAAAAAAAAATCACCCTGATTAAGAGGTCACTTTATCGAAACTAATATAGATAGGATTCTGAAATTTTTACACATATTAGAAAACATACCAATATTTAATATGTGCAAGTTTCAAAAACATATCTATTGTAAGAAAAAAGTTACAGCTGTTCAAACTTGGTTGTCAAAATATTGATTATACGGAGCTCAAATAGCGCGCGTCCAGAAAACTTCCAATGGCCGGGACGCTGTTTCTTCAAAACTACGTACGATATCAAGCTAAAAATTTCAAATTATATTGAACATATGTTAATATCGATTGTGTAAAAATTTCAATCAATTTGAATGAATAGAACGAAAGTTATGGAATCTTGAAGTTGAGCTTGAAAACAGAATAGTGGGAAAAAATTCACTTGTATAACGTGTGTAATAAAAGTTTAGAAATAATCTACAATCCTTTACTATAATACGCTTAAAAGAGAAGAACGTCGTCACCGTAGCAACGTGGCCGAAAATTTCGTTTTCTATACAAATCTTTAATTTTCCACCGATCGTGTTGAAACTCGCCAATAATGTACAAAATTACGTGACTTGATTTATAGTAACACTTTCGCGACATTCTGTTCAGTATTTACCGAGTTATTTGTGAAAAACATCGCCTTTTCTGATCTCTTAATTTTAAGGCCACTCTACCCTACGTCATAGTTCACAATGCAATGGCAATCACCAAAACCCAAGGAGAGCGCCATTTTGTTTTGAAGGGTCACTTTTCAATCGAATATCTTTCTCCAGTGTGACTAGATACAATAATGCGGGTTGAACTGAAGTGTTCATAAAAGATCGCTCCTCAATGTTTCATTTGACACTTTGTAATGACTGTAATGAAAATGCTTCCCTGAACTCAAAAAGTGGGGGGCGAAATACGGCAAAACATCGACCACATAGCGCCTGTCAGACAACATTAAACTGGACAATACGAAATAAATAATCACATACCTGCAATTCTAGCTGACGAGTATTCCTTATTTTTACCACGTTTCTTCCTAGTATCAATTACACATCACGAAACATTGCCTACTCGCCTGTGCCGTCACTCTATTTATTACGATTGAACACCATATTTAAATTTTGATTCCACTAAAATGTTCACGATATCAATATTGTCTGCATGCGCAAGTAAAAAATAGATTTTAGGAAAAGCTACTCTTCTAAAAAAAAACAATTGATGAAGTCACGGCCACCTGTATATTGAATTTATGCTTCTTCAAAACTTGAATAGTACCGCCAACCTGACATAATGTATTCATACGCCATGACGTAAGGCTCAGATCTAAATCATTCAGTGAAATTTACATATGGTGTTCAATCGTAATAAATAGAGTGACGGCACAGGCGAGTAGGCAATGTTTCGTGATGTGTAATTGATACTAGGAAGAAACGTGGTAAAAATAAGGAATACTCGTCAGCTAGAATTGCAGGTATGTGATTATTTATTTCGTATTGTCCTGTTTAATGTTGTCTGACAGGCGCCATGTGGTCGATGTTTTGCCGTATTTCGCCCCCCACTTTTTGGGTTCAGGGAAGCATTTTCATTACAGTCATTACAAAGTGTCATATGAAACATTGAGGAGCGATCTTTTATGAACACTTCAGTTCAACCCGCATTATTGTATCTAGTCACACTGGAGAAAGATATTCGATTGAAAAGTGACCCTTCAAAACAAAATGGCGCTCTCCTTGGGTTTTGGTGATTGCCATTGCATTGTGAACTATGACGTAGGGTAGAGTGGCCTTAAACGTCAATTTCAATTGTGCAGTGAAAATCAATTTTAGTAGGCAGTGAAACTAATTTTCACAAATCGACCTGGGCCCTGATTCTATAACTCCATTGCGACCGCTTAGCAATTATTTCAATGTTAATCCTTATGGAAGAAATTGCTAAGCGGTCGCAATGGAGTTATAGAATCCCACCTCTGAACAATATTTGGCCATGAAATCCGGAGATCGGAAGTTGCGTTACGATTCGCGTCTATAGACATCGCGAATTTAGCACAATTTTCAACGAAACATGACTTTTCCTGTACATAATTTCAAGCGAACTGGCAAGCAAAAAGTTTCGTTTGAATCCGATAAGTATTTAGAGAGATACTAAATATAAACCAAATTGTCATTGAAAAAGTCACTGTTTTCGAAACTTTCCAAATGTAGGAGTGAATCCATTTGGCAGTGATGAAAATATTGGAATTTCCACTGGAGACCTTGACTAGAGTCATGGCAAACCAACATTTCATGTGAATAAATCCTGACATTTTTGGAGTGGGTTATGGGGGGGGGGGGGGGGCGGGGGGGGGGGCGGCACAAGGGAACATTTCTGTCCAGAGTGTATTTTATTGTTACCTTTTGATATTGGACCTAATTTCCAATATTACGTCTCTCATTTGATATGACTATATAAACAAATATCAAGCATGCAAGAACATACATTTTCTGCTTACTTCACAACTTAGCATTTTATCAAAAGATTTTAATTGGTACACCTACATACCTAATACTGTATCGTTCGTTGATGTTTTCATGTGTGCAGAGAATATGCGAAATCAGGATAAGTTAGAAAGGGGAAACATGCATAAAATTGTATATAGTAAATTTCGTAATTTTTTAAGTTATTGCATAAAAAGTGACGAACTTCGATTAAATCTCGAACTTTTCGTTCATCATAATTGCAAATCAAATCATATTCCATTTTAATATCAATCACGCCTATTTGTTTTAATTCAGTTTCAAATATTTATTCTTATTTTGACCCCCCCCCCCCCCCCCCCCCCGCCCCCCGTGATGGACTTGGCCAGTCGCGTTGATCGGTTGCGGAGAAGAATACCCTAGACTATGATGTACATCTCCTGACACAATAATTAAATTGTTAACAGGATTCGATTAAATAAAATTTTGGAACCTGAATTCGATCATCATATAGATACATTTTATTCTGTTGTGTTTCAAATATTATAAAATCATTTTAATTCTATATACCATGCAACTGAAGTTTTTGTTTTTATTTAACATTGAGTCGTATCTGTTCATATTTTTTTAATGCTTAAAATGCTTAAAATAATAATATTGAGTTATTCACGATATATTTAAATATTTTAAAAATAGTTACACATGTTTTCTTTTTTTCTAATTTACGTTGTACACTACAGGTGTGCATTGGGGTTAGTGTGGGGTAAGTATGCACCTTCCACAGATATAACTATAAAAAAGCCTTGATTTGCATTTATGATCGGTCATTCCGTGAGTTGAAAAAAATTGTCACGAGAGACCATTCTTTGCCAGCATAGCAGAGAGTTTTATTTTAATGGTGGTCCATCTTCAGTTATCCATTGCCTTGCCCAGAGAGATAGCAAATAGGGTCATGTATTACATGGCGGGGCTCTCTAGTAATATATATTATATGTACATATTATATTATGTATTTTACTTGGTGATATTGTATTGCAGGCTTTAATTTATGTTGTGGCTTGTTTTCAAAGAATCCATTCATCGATCCACCAATATTCTTTCCAACACAATTCTCACACGACGAATATTACACTAATTACTCTAATTGATTTGAAACGTGTCATCTGCACTTCGCGTAGTTATGAGATAATCAGGAATTTTAGTTTGTTCATTTTGTGAGCATGGTCAAGACCGGTAAGTGTAATTTCCTATTGATAACACGGCCGAATCAAAGTAAACTTGTATACGTCTTTTACAACAATTTGACTTGTGCGAACAGTGCGACGTTAAGCCCCAGACAAAAAAAAGACTTCAAAATATTTTGATTGATGTAAAAATGAAATCATCCCGACACTAAATTACTTTCTCTGTTTGTTGATCAAATGTGCAATGGGTGATTGAGCTGCTGTTACGAGATGAATCCTGTCATTCTGCAGCTTCTTCTCAGCAAGTTCCTGAGCACTGTGCGCCGCGTTAAGCTGGAAGTACGTCCCTTGTTTCTCCCGCAACTCGTACGCCTGTCTGGGATGCTCAATCCTGGACTTCATCAACTCACCTGGACCAATCCTGGATGGAAGAACTTCTGCGATGTCACTGTGGAGGCAATCGAGGACTTCGACGTACTCGTTACAAGGTAAGTGGAATGCGTCTGATTTCCTGGTTGGTAATTGACAATAAGTATACTATTATTTTTCTTGCGATTGATTCGTAGTTTTTAGGATCGTTAAATAATATACTCACGGATTTTACTCGAATGTGCATTGTTGTCAGATTTAGAAATAACTCAGTTTTTAGCGATTGCTAACTTCCCTTATATTATTTTTCTGATGTGAAAAATGTGATATAATGTGAATTAAATTGAACATTAATAAAATCATTCCAAATTCTGTATGTTTACATTTAATTTGTTTTTAATTATTACGGAATTTATAGTGATTATTATTTACTATTTATTATTTATTCTAGATATATAACTGAATTATATAATTGAAGTCGGTATTTTTACGCGAGCCCGGGTTCTATCCCGCACTGTAACACTATCGTATAACTTGTAAGAGTCCACGACGTGTACTCGAACCGCATCCTGGAGGTCCTGGCTGGAATGCAGAAGATCACTCTCCAGGCGCTCCCTCAGGATGAGCCCTGGACCGTCGAGGAGTTCCTGGCTCGCACGGAGGAGACCTGCAGACATGCAGCAATGGTCAGTTCTTCTGTTCAGATCAGCTTCTTTTCTTTAAGACACTCATTTAAAAGTTTAATTCTGTGATCAGAAATCCGAATTGGTTAGAGGGTTAAATATTTCGCTTTCTTGTATTGAGTATTGTGTAGTCTTGTGTGTATTGTGTATTGTGCTTTCTTGTGTATCTTGTTCGCTTTCGCTTTCTGTTGTCGCTTTCTGGCGTTTCTTGTAATGTTGTGGTCCACCCCCCCCCCCCCACCCTCCCCCGCTCGTACATGATATAAACACCATTCAGGCGTGAAAATCAAAGTTTAACAACTTGTTTTTTAGATTTGTAATAGAAATTCCTTACGACTAGTTATCGAGCATATTTTTTGTTCATCGTGGTCAGAAACATTTTCAATGCTTATTGATTACAAATCCCTATCCGATGGTCAATTAATTTTTATTCAACGCGAATAGTAATCATAATTGTGTAAACAAATTATAAGAAAGCAATTATTTATTACCATTCATACTAGTGCTAGTGCTACTACTAGTGCTAGTGCTAATAGTGCTAGTGCTGGTGTGTACTAAAGTGAGTTGTGTCTGAACAGGAGTTGAATCGCAAGAGCTTGATGGTCGAGGAGGCCGTGGAGGAGGTGCTGGAGTTAGTTCGCAAAGCTGCCGTCGCATTCAGAGCGGCGCATGGAGACAACCCCGACTGCGACTTGTTGACGGAGGGTGAGAGAAGGTGGTAACGCAATTTCAAGGACGTATTCTGGAACAGAGAGGCGTCAATTGTGTTTCTTGTCCCCCAGACAACCCTGCGCCAAAACGTACCGGCGGCGACGCCAAAGCTGCGACGACCGCAGCGCCCTCTACCGGCGCCGCGACGTCGGCGTCGTCACAACAGCAACAAGACTGGAGTGTCCTGTGGGATTGTTTCGACAACCCGCACACTCTGGTGGCGCCGGGCGGAGGTCTCACCAAGGCCATGCAAGAGATGGTACGCAACGCCGTCGGCGAGATGAGAAGGTACTACAGTCGGAAGGTCGTCGACGTTCTCATCAGAGTGACGAGGCAGTCACTGGACTGTCTGCGCAAGAGGTTCAGCGAAGCAGGTGATATTACAATATATTTTTCTGCTTTTTGAGTGTATTTGTATATTTTTTGGCTGCCCAACCCGGCGTTGCCCATGGGTATTGCGGAAGAGGGAGGTTGCAGCCTACAATGTGCGCTGGGTCTAAAGTTCTGACGCGGACCTTGCTTGCGCATGTGCAGATGACAGCGGTCCCCAAGCCGTGTTCCTGCTGAACGCCACCCTCATGATCCCCAACGTCGTCGTGCGTCCAAGCCTGGACGAGGTCCAGGAGGCGCTGGTGGCGGCGGGCAAGTACATCACGGGCGTCGCCAAGGGCGTTGGACAGTGGACGGGAGGAAAAGGCGCCCAGGTGAACTTTCAACGCCTCTCTGCTTTTCACTCGCTTATGAATGTTTTCTTCCTAATCTAATCTGTAACAATGACTTTAATTGACGAAATACAACTTAATATTGTACCAATTTTTATTGCAAAGTGTTTTGTTTTGTGTTACTCAGTATTGACGATTTTCGTTGCTGATGGTAGACGTTGCAGTAAATACAGAAAAGTATATTTTACACCAGTGCCCAGATTCACAAAGCATTTTCCCCCACCAATAAGGGGTTTTATGGGTTTTTGATTAAACCTCTTCTATAAACGATCAATTAATAGGGTTGTGAATCCAGGCCCAGGTAAAATTAAAAGTGATGTGATGGGATTTTGGACAACTTGGAGTGACTGTGGGCAGATTAAAATACTCCGTTACTCATGTTAAGGATGTACGTGTTAATATATTTAATTTATTTATGAAGTAAAGTCTACTTTATGTAACTGAATGACGGATGCACAACTGATATTTCTAAAGTGTTAGCTATCTAGCTGAATAACGTTAAGTAATAGACAATGCCTTACCTCTTGAGACACATAATCTAACACACAATGATACACACAATGATGACTGACTCTTTGACTAATCTGTACTTTCTCTCTTTCACACACTCTTCTTCTATAACTATCTCCAACCTCTGTAAAAATATCTTCTTCTCTCTCTATCTTCTTTCTTCTTCGCCTATCTTCTATCTCACTCACCTCTTCTCACACCACTCTATTTCTGTCACCGCCACTTGTGTCTGGCCTCGCACACGCACCTCAGAGTCGAGCGAGCTGGAAGAAGCTAGCCGGTCACCAGCAGGGGGTACTTGACGTGGTAACCCGATTCGATCAGGGCGACGCTGCCAAGTCTATCAGCGACGATCCCAAAGCGCGTCGGCGACGCATGTATCGACTCGCCTCGGAGGAGAGGCCGGTGTTCCCGTTGCAACAGCGCAACTTTCACGCCCACGTCATGGAGAATAAGGAGATTGTGAAGATGCTGACGCTTCTGAGCACGTGCACGCATGGTATCAAGGTGGTAAGTGGCGAGAGGGTTTCCAAGTCTAATTATTATATTTAGTACATTGGAAAATGTGGAAATAATTCAAAGAATAAGTTACAACCAGTGATTCGTTTGATATAAAGTATCTACAACTAAAATTCTTGTAACACGAGAAAGAGATGGAAATATTAATTTACACATTTAAATTTTTACAAATGGTGGCAGTTGTAGGATTATTTATAAATTACTAGTCCTGACGCCAATTTTTTATTTATTAATATCTGTATTCAAGTGTAAATTCACGAGTCTCTCAAAAAATTTAAACAATTAGTATTTTTTCAATACACCAACCATTTGATTATTTGAAAAATAGTATCTCACAAATTACGAGAAATGCATTTAAAAATGTTTACCACCACTTTTTAGTTTCGTGTTCGTCATGTAAAATCAGACATCTTATAATTTTACATATAACACACATTTCCAATGCGATTCTATCGAATTGAACCTTCTCACCCAACAATCTCCAGGAACTGAGCGACTTCCTGGAGCGCTGGAAGCCATATCGCATCCTCTGGAAGACTGAGCAGGGACGGAAGGACTTGATGAACACGAAGTTGGGGGAGTTTGAGAGCTCCTTGCGGCGTCATGGGGAACTAGAGACGAGTCTAAGTGTCGAACCAGACTTGCACACTTTCGGCAACTGTCTAACAGTCTCAGCAGGTAATATTTCAATCTTTCCAATTTACTTTATTTTGCTTTATTATAAAAAGTCGGTAATTGCTGCCTGATCTTCCATACCAAAATAACATAATGGACACTAATTTTCACTGGGTGTTTTAAAATTTCATTAGGGTTTTGTCGACTTTTGAGTACCTACTCCGAAAAAGTAAAATGTATTGCATATTAATACCTCTTTTTAGACAAAATACATTTGAATGTGGGTACTTGTTTTATTTACATTCGGAAACAATTTGAAGAAAAATTACACTGATATTAAAGTTAATTTAAACTAATCATTATCATAATCATAAGTTCCTATATTGTTAATTTTAATGTTTCATCATAAAAAAACACGGTGTACAAAAATTAGTATAAAATATAAATTAGCATCGGTTACATTATATTTTAATACAAGTTCTCATCTGTTTTATATAAATCCAAAAATCTCGTCTATCTAAGACGACTTATACAATCTCCATCCTTCCTACCCATGCATTGAACTCTCCTCACACAACTTGGCCTGGTGTAGAGCGCTTGAAGTTCGGTCTGCTGACGGAAGTGAAGGCGTGCACATACCGCATCGGCCAGGCGCTGAAGAAGAAGTACCGCAGAGAGATGGACTACGTCTACGCCGTGATGAACGAGATGGACCGGAAGCTGGAGCGACCAATCAGGGATCTAGACGACGTGAGGCTCATCATGGACACGTTGAAGAAGATACGCGAACAGGAGGTGGACATGGAGCTCAAGATCGATCCCATAGAGGTTAGTTCATGATATTGACAAGAGTATCAAGGCCCAATGACAATAAAGATTTTATATTAAAGTGTTGACTGTTGACTTGAACCATTGTGTGATATCACTTCTTTTCAGTGCAGAATTTTTATATTTGTTTTATTGCAGTTGAAGAGAATGGACTGGTATTTTTACATTTAGTGTTTTTATAGGGTATAAAATACTGGTAGAAATATTATTAGAATAATAGATCCAGAATAATATGATCCATTTACTAGATGGTAACTTAAAATAACTATCCGTGTTACTTTCGTTTTATTCAAGAAAATATAAAAGTAGTTCCTAAAATATTAAGTAGATGAGTATTGGTATTTTCTCACTCGTCTACAACCGCGATCAAGAGCCATCAATTGTAATATTGACCGACACAATTTACTGACAATCATCAATTCTTCATTGTTGGCATATGAAATGATCGACGTGTCAAACATTATTATTTTTGAATTTAAGAATAAACATCTACGGATGCATAAAATGATCTCTATATGATCGCCACCTCTTAAGATTAGTAACAAACCCAACTATATAAAACTTGACCCCTTCCTTCCTTACTTTGTTCTATATAAATCAATTGTTTTGATCTCGTATTGCAGGAGGCGTTCAACGTCGTGACGCGCTACGACGTCCCCGTCGATAAAGAAGATCTGGAGCAAGTGGACAACTTGCGTTACTCTTGGCAACGACTCATGGCGCGCTCTCTGGACGTCAACTGTCTGCTCCTCAGCATGCAGCCGCACTTCGAGGACGATCTGAGAAACAACCTTGACATCTTCCGACAGGACAACATCGACTATTGCCATGAATATCGCACCACAGGGCCCATGATGCCGGGACTTACTCCCAGGGAGGCCTCTGACAGGCTCATGCTGTTCCAGGTAACATTCCTGGTGTTAGGGCCCCTTACGGACTATTCCAAGTAACACTTTATGGGTAGCAAACCCACTATTACAGACATAATGAGTTTCCTCAGGGTTTCTACACATGTTGCTACACTTACTAACAACACTTCAATTGAATACGAATCAAAGCGTTATTACATGATTTTCTTGATGTAACCTCCTTCCCTCCACTATTAATAATTAAAACGAAACCATGTTTCGAAGGATAAACACGAATAAAGAAATGAAAAAAATCACAAAAGAATTGTTGAAAGAATCATGTATTTAGAAAACAAGAGTTAGCTTGTTTGTAATAAATCGTGGACTCTAATATCAAATTCTACAAAATGGTGGCAGAAGTAGGATTATTTGTATTATTTTTTTAATATCAATCTTCCAACAGTTTTAAAGAATTGCGTAATTAGAAAAGTGCTTAGATTCAGTCTGAAAATGATCGGCGACCATAATTTCAAATTCTACAAATGGTGGCAGAAATAGGATTATTTTTAAAACATATTATTTAAAATTTCTATCTTCCAACAGTATAAAGTATTGCGTATTTAGAAAAATACTTATCTTCAGTCTGAAAATGATCGTCGACTATAATTTCAATATCTACAAATAGAATATTTTTAAAATAATATTTTTGAAAAGCATTAGGTAACAATAATTTAAGAAGAATTATTCACGCTTGAGCAATATGAGATGTATTAAAAACGTCCTTCAGCTGATAAGCTCGTCTCTCTTCCAGAACCGGTTCGACGGCATGTGGCGCAAACTTCAGACCTTCCAGAGCGGTGAGGAGCTCTTCGGTCTGCCCACCACCGACTACCCCGAGCTCGGCCAGATCCGCAAGGAGCTCAACCTCCTCCAGAAGCTCTACAAGCTCTACAACGACGTGATCGATCGAGTCAGCAGCTACTACGACATACCCTGGGGCGAGGTCAACATTGAGGAGATCAACAACGAGCTGATGGAGTTCCAGAATAGGTCAGCAGCATCTTTTACAACTCATCAGCACATCGCACTTTCTCACATCGCATATCTCATTTTAAACAAATACAGATGTTTAAGATTCCTGGGGACCGCTATGGAAACTGACGGATTATGTCAAATTTTCCCAAAATATCTAACCCCCCCCCCCCCCCCCCCCCCCCCCCCCCCCCCGGCTTATTATTTACTCCACTGTTGTGAAACTTTGGGTAGTTTGGGTAGGTAGTTTTGATACCCATTTTCTCGTAATACTATTGAGAAAATTTAAGAAATATTTAAAGAAAAAAAAGGTTTGTTTTTCACGTATTTCATGAAAAAATACGTTTTTTCAAGTATTTCTTAAAATTTCTTAGTAGTTTTTCGAGAAAATTGGTAACAAAACTACCTCCCAAAGTTGCATAACAGTGGAGTAAATAATGAGCATTGGGGAGTCTGAGGTATTTTGGGAAAATTTGACACAATCCGTCAGTTTCCATAGCGGTCCCTAGGACTCTTAACAAACGAATTGAAACATAAATGTACAGAAATATGTTCTAAAGATATATATTTCGTAGATTTCAAGAGTATAGTTTCTTATCAAACTTGATAGATTTAGAAACTTTCTGAGTTTATAGTTCACAGTAACGTCGTGTATAATGCTTATGATATGGTATGAATATTGGCAATTCTTTATTCATGAGCAGTTCTCAACAACTAAACTTTCGAGAAATTGTGACAGAACCAATTTATTAATGCCATTTTGAATATCATTAGAATATTGATTTAGAATGTCGTTTTGAAGACTGGAGTTCAAACAAAATGTAAATGTGTCTTCGAACATCAATCTATAAGAAACTTTCTTCAAACATAATGTAATATACTTATTGAATAGGTCAATGTTGCCATTGTATTGTCTACTCCATGGCAACTTTATTGTAACCTTGATCTCCACCGAACACTAAGTGAATGTTGTTTTCGTATTATTATTATAATTATATTATTAGCTTTTGTATTATGTTATGTAAACAATTGACTTACATTTACTAATTACTCATATAAATTAATTTAGAAAGAAATATAAACTAATTCCTTCCACTTAACAGCAAAATAGAACAGTTGCTAGCCGTTACAGATATGCTTGTGGTGGATTTATTTTTGATATTGCACTTTTAGAGTTAGTGGCAATACTGCTAAGAAATAGATGAATTATTTTATTGCATGTACTCTAGCTTGTTATCGCTTCTTGTGCGCTCGCCTGTCTGTGTGAATAGCAGCAAAGAAGGCGTACGCCTGATTTGAAGCCTGAGGAAAAAAACATAAGAAAAGTGATTATGATAAAACTCCAAACCCGTTAAATCGAATTATTATGACTTTAAGAGTATCAGTTAAATTTGCTCTCATTACATGTCACGCGCTAACTGGTGAACCGAGGCGCAATAAGTTGTTCACTTTTTGTTTATGACTTCACTTAGTACAATTTTAAACAGAGTCATATTCTTGAATAAAACAAAACTGAAGAAAGCTACACACTGGAACTAGTACAATAAGCCTCTCGTATAAGCATATGAATGTAATATTATTTAACGTTTTGGGGATATTTTTTGAGAATTTCAGTAAGGTACTCTAGTTTGTGACACTATTTAAATCAAAGGTCCTAGCGTCCTGTTCCCTCCAGGAAAAATAAGTGTGACCTACTCGGGTGAATTGCTCCATGGAGAATGTGTAGAGATTTCCTACAGTTCTGACGACCAATGGCTTGTTGGCTGCCGTCATGATGATGCGAAGCGAGCGTTTGAATGAGTCACTAGCCTCCAGCCAATCACAGAAGTACAGCGATTCTCCCACAAGAGAGTTCTAGAAGACAATCAGCAAAGTCTGAGCACATAGCGAAGTGATCAAGTGCAATAGATGGAGATTTGTGAATTACCTCAGTTGAAACCATGCTCAGCAGCCATGACAAGCCAGCCAATTGTAGAACCAGAAGCGGTATCAGCATCAGTCGGCCGATCACCCCAGCATCCAATTCAGTCTAAAACATTTCAAGTCCCCTTATCAATTTAACAATCATTTCTTGAGTCAATTTAATAAACAAATTCAACACAATTTATTGATCATGTGAAACTAAACTGCTTGGTCTCTTTCTTGAACACCCCTTGCATATTGATGTGTATTACTGTTATTCATGAATTTTACGGTGAACGAGCGACTACAATTCTGTGAGTCATTGTTTTGGCTACATAACTTACAGATGCAATGTATGTTGCCATCACCGCCAACAACATGTAATAACTCACAACTTGGACAGTGAATGTTGGATTAAAGAAATCTTCCATCTGATTTGTTAACCTGGAAATAAGACAAATTACTGTCATGATATCCACGATAACCACGACCCACGATAACACGATGTTATCCACGATTGCCTATTATAACAATAACTTTTTATTCTCAATTAGGTCGCAGGACTGTGATGATTTCTACTGTTATTATATTTTATTATGTTGTTTTCTTTACTAATAAGAAAAGGGAACATACAAACATAGCAGGAGATTTTACTAAGTAAATACATATTTAATTTAATTTTAATAACTTACCTAATCAAGTCCTGATGTTGCTGAACACTTTCTGACAGTATCCTTTTAACTTTTTGTTCTACTTTCCTGTTTTGACCATTCCCAAAAGTGTCATCGAAGATATTAGAATCAAACGGTGTTAACTTTGTACCATCATCGAAAGTTGATTCCGTGACATTTTCTTCAAGGTTTAAAAATACATGATTTCTTTTTTTACGCGGGATCTGGTTTTTATTATGTACTTTGAAGTGAAGGTATTGATTTTTCTTCTGTTTTCCGAGTTGACAGACAGCAAGTTCACGTATGTTTCTAAGTCTGTAGTTAAGTATCTTGAACTGTGAGATTAAATGTATGAGAAAGCAGGCGCAGAATGCATCGGTGATTCCAAATAAAATCACCAGAACTTCGGCTTGGATTGTAAGAAATATGAACGTGAGCTCAAAAGCCGGTGACTTTGTTTCATCATAGGGCCAATGTCCTCTGAGAAGAAATATTTATTATAAGTATTTTATTAACAACGTTTCTAAACAACTTTATAATTACAAAATATTATAGTCTGAATTCTACAAATGTCTATTAAATTGAGTTGAAATGTTTTAAAACAAATTAAAAGGTACAGCAAATTTGGGTCAACGCGTGTAGGTACCAATGATACATTTATCTTTCATCTCGAGCAAAAAGTTTTAAAACGGATAATAAAGAAGATGATAGTTGTGAAATAGAACAAAAACGCTGTTTTTCGCAGCTTTAATCCATATTAAAATATTTTTATATTTTTTCGGTCAACCCGTGTAGCCTCTTTTATCATCCACAAAAAGTAAATAAAATCTGTTATAAAATGTGAGCTATTTATGGGGTGACGTTAATATTTTTTATGACAGAAGTTTTTCTCGACTCTCACCTTCCTTGAAGCTTGCGTCTCATCAGTCCAAGAGGAATCGACACAAACACGAAGACCAGGTGTAAAATAATCATCAATATTATTAACCCAACAGTTATTTGATGCGTAAATATGAAAGTTGATTCTACAATCTTTCTTTGGTTCGGTTCTTTCATTTGCTCAGGTTTATGCAATTTCTGAATCCCTCTCAGCAAAACATCAAGTTTTCGCATTTGAAAGAAGAAACTTGTGAATTTCACAGTAACGGTAAATATCATGAAAATGTTTCCTATATTCTCCAACGTACTGTCGAAATCTCCCCAGTGTAGGTAAATGTGAAAGCCATGGGTGTGAATTATATGGTAGCAGCTATTTGCGATTAATACGTAATAAATATAATGTTTAAAATTGGATCGCCAATCCGTGGGCGCATTTGCAGGCCTCCATAATCCTGTCAAATAGAATAATAACATCTTGTAAATCATGATAATTCTGAATGTAAAAATTACTTACCTATACTTACCGAAGAAACGTAATATCTTCATGTTTAATTCAAGGCACAGATTAGAATTTAGATTTCTCTTAGCTTTATTAACTAACTTGCTGAAAATTAGCCCCATATCTGGTGGCAAGGAAGCTAACTAGCCCTCTGACCAAAATACAATTTATGTAAGAATGCTGAATTGAAATATGTCCAAGTAAATAATTTGTTTAAAAAGAACACTTTACTTCTTGAAAACTACATTTACAGACAAGTAAAGAGAGAAAGCCGAAGTTCAACCAAAGTAAACATTAAATAACTTGTGAAATAATGGTTCAGTATTACATTATTTATTCAGAACTCTAGATACATATTGAACACACTTGCATAATATGAGATAATATGAGATAATATGAGATAATATGAGATTCGCGTACTTCGAGACGTATAATTGGATCACTTGTCAATGCCCTTTGCAAGCGCTTTTCTAGCAGTATTAAAGTAAAAGTACGCCTTATTCGATGCCTGGAATTCAAAATCACAACACACATCAATCATTATTTAGTATAAATATGATATTTTTTTGATTGCCAAACTCAAATAGCGAATATTTTGGTGATAAGGGAGTTCTATAGTAGTTTTCACTGCGAACGTATTATTGCAAATTTTGTATTTCCCTCAGAAAGGTGGAGTGGGGAAGATTGATCACGGGAAATTCGGGTAGCAATAGAAGGGATGCTAAAAACAAGGGTTATTGACCGATTTTGCCAAGCGTGGCCTACTGCGTCGGGAGAGAAAAATTCTGTTATATACTATAAATAAAAATGATATTGTGGTATGCTATCCATTCCAAAAGAGTAATCGGGGGATTAATTTTGTTCATAACGAATACTCTTTCATTTTTAGTTAGAAAATATCATTGATAGCTAGAGTAAATATTTAAATTAAGTTCTAACACGGAATGATATAAACTTCTTTTAAATAAATAATTGCCATAACGGTCGACGGACATAAATATTTAGCAATTTATATGCCACAACAGACACACAAACGCAATTAATTTAAAACAGAGATTGAATTGATTCAATGAGGTGTTGAATAAAGTAGAATACCTACTACTTACATGTGTGAACTGTTCCATGGAGAATGGATAGCATTTGGCACCTGCTCTGATGACCAGTGGCTTGTTGGCTGCAGTCATGATGATGCGAAGCGAGCGTTTCAAGCTGTTACTAGCATCTAGCCAATCACAGAAGTACACAGATTCTACCAATTGGTGACTCTAAAAATTACACCAAGATGAAGCTATGTATGTGTATGAATTAATTAAACTTTAATTATGATAAGAGTTAAGCTAATCCAGGAAAACATATCTCGAAGACACACAAATAATTCCCTCTCGACTATAAAGTACTAGAAAAACGCTATGTAACGTGTTGATAAACGAGCACTGGTATGGAACATCGATAACAGAATCTCTATAAAATACAGAAAACATAAAATATCTACTCTGAAAACAAAGAACGATCAAAACAGAACTCTTTCCTCACTAACTACAAATTCAATTTTTTGAAAAGTATTGATATCTTTGCGTACCTGCGTAGTAATCAAATTCAGTAGCCAAGAAAGACCCGCTAGGTCGAAGAAAATGGCCACACAAATGACTACTCTCAGCAGTGTACCCAAGCCAATCTCAGTCTGAAATAAGTAAGTTTGTTAGTACAGTAGGCACTATTCTTAGTCACTAATAGCCTGTCTATGTACATGGTAAGTGTGGCTTACTGTTGCGATGTAAGTTGTCATCAGGGCCATGAGAACACAATAAGTGATTACTTGAACTGTAAATGATGGGTCGAAGAATTCTTCAAACTCTTTTGTTAATCTGAAATGTGAGGGATGTGTAAACGTTGGGCTCGTCATCTTTAGGTTTTTTGTTTCACTTTGGGAAAGAAGTTTTATTTTGAAATTGATAAGGCGATAGTTTCGAATCGATGCACAATTTTACTACGATCAATCCGAAATTATAGATTTTAATAAAAAAAATGTATGCGTAACCCTTTTATGGCCAA
Source organism: Leuctra nigra (assembly GCA_934045905.1). NCBI lineage: Eukaryota > Metazoa > Arthropoda > Insecta > Plecoptera > Leuctridae > Leuctra > Leuctra nigra. The sequence continues at coordinate 15,426,040 of OW203764.1, read as the reverse complement.
TAGTATTTGGGATAAGGCGAGTTTTGAATATAATCAAACTGGGTATTGTACTTTTACAGAAAAGGGTTCCCAAATTACATTATTCTATTTTGTATTAAGATATTCACAGTTTAGCTAAACTTTGAAAAAAATTGTGATATATTTACAAATAAACAAAACAATAAACATTAAGCCTACGTAAAAAATATCATATTAGGATGAGGCGAGTTTTGATAAGAGATTTGCGTCCAAAATGGTGACATGGATAGACACGGTTTGTTTCTGAATATGATGGAGAAGACAAATTTTAATTAAAAAAAAGCAAAGTAGAGGAGTTTTAAATACATGTTTTTACTCATAAACTGACGATAAAGATTGAGAACAATAATCAGTAGGTTACTATTTTTTTCGAGTTTTGTTACCATAAACAGGTCTTTCATTCACTCACCTAATTAAGCTGTGATGATGTTTAATGCAATCTCTAAGAAACGTAAGCATTTCTTGGTCTACATCTTGATCATTCTTTGAACTTGAGCCGTCATAACAGGTTTTAGCATCGCGACATGTTGTGCTGGTATTGTTTCTTTCATATGCTTTAATAACGGCAAGACGCAGTTCTTTCTCTTGTTTTTCAAAAGCAGATGATTTAATCGTCATATCTTTAATATCAATTATCGATTTTGTGGATTTCATTGGAGATACAGATGATCTGAATAGTTTTGTAAATTTGTGTTTGATGATTTTACAAATGTTAAAAATTTTACTTGCGTAACTTGACTTTGCCGACGGGGATTTTTTGAAGTTATTATTTGCTTCAACATCGTCAACAAATCCACTAGATGCGAGTTCACGAATGTATCTAAGTCTGTAGTTGAGAATCTTGAATTGTGATACCAAATGGAGGAGAAAACAGATGCGAAAAGAATCTGTTACTCCGACCAAATTCACAAATACTTGAGCTTGTACTGACAGGAATATAAACGTCAACTCAAACGCCGGCGATTTTGTTTCATCGTAGGGCCAATAACCTCTGAAATGGAAGAGAACTTTAGTTCTTATCAAATTAAATTTTGTCGTCATTAGCCTCGCTGCAAGACAGTGCAAGGCCCCAGACAAAAAAAACATTTTCATTGTATAATTGTAATTTTGTACATCAATCTACTGTTACTTTTATTCCAAAGATCATTAAATTCACATTTCGATTGTGCTTACTGAATTATTTACAACACTTGGATTATTTCTTGGAATAAAACTAACTAAATTATTTATGTCAGGAAAGGCCATGCCTGTGAACACACTAGATCTTGTATTGATTTTATGTTTCGTGCCGTTTCTAAGAACAAGAAATTCGATTAATTTTGAAGATACTAGATGTACTAAAAGAGACATTCATTTACATGGTGTGTAACAACAGTTTTGGCAAGAAATGATCGGATGTCAACTTACATGCCTTGCAGCTTACGATTCATGAGTCCAAGCGGGATGGAGATAAAAACAAAAACAACGTGTACAACAGAGAAGAAAATGACCACTCCAACAGCCATCTGATGAGTAAACTTGAGGGTAGACTGCAGAATTTGTTTCTGATTTGGTTCATTCATGAGCTCAGGTGTGTGCATCTTTTGTATTCCTTCCACCAGAACATCAAGTTTTCTCATTTGAAAGAAGAATGTTGAAAACCTCGCCGTAACGGTAATAAAAATGACTATGTTGCCAATATTCTCCATTGTGTTTCCAAAATCATTCATATGAAGATAAATGTGAACGCCATGGGTGCAAATTATATGGTAGCAGCTATTTGCAATCAATACGTAATAGACAGAATGTTTCAACTTCGATCTCCAATCGGTGGGCGCATCAGCGGGCCTCCATAAACCTACATCAAATTAGAATTCATTTATAATCTTCTTCTCAGTTTATTAAGTTTGATTTATCTAAGCAATAATTAAAGCAATATTTTTATATATTTATATTTATATTGTAATGTACATGTTTGACATGTTATATTGACATAATTAATTGATTTTTGTCTGTTTTGTTTTGATAATTTATTGCATGAGAAAGCTCAGTGAACACTGAGAGAAATATTGAAAAATATAATAAAATTGTTTATAAAATACTCAAAAGTTATTACATAGCCTTTTAAGTTCAAATATACATTAATAACATACCAGCCCATTTCAATAACTTCAAGTTAAGATCAAGACATTTATCTGAACTTAAATGAATCTTCACTTTTTTCAGCATCTTACTGTAAAAGAAACCCATTTCGTAGCGTCAAACTCACTTAACTTCACCTACCATGAATGTGCAGACTCAAAGTAGAGAGAGAAGGTGGTTGAAAATCCTTATCGTTTCCTTTAACGACTTGAAGGTCGATATTGTTGTGCACAATAGAGTGTCATGCAAGGACTTTCAAGAACAAGTTATGTAAAATATACTGACAAAGAGAATACTGTTAAAGCTAGGACGATAGCGTTATAGTTACGCCCTTCCTTAGGCATCCAATACTTGCAATGAAATATGTACGTCAATACAATTTATTTACGTATGATTGTGCCAGGTAGACACCGACTTGGGACGCCCTCCGAAGTGGACAAATCCCCAATGTTGGACCAATGAAGTGCCCAATGCGAATGTCTATAATTTTCTACAAGAACAATAGTAAATTATGTGGAACCTATTCACTCGTATAGATGGCTCCGATCGGTCCAGCTGTCGGGCCATAAAGATTAAAAAAAAAAAAAAAATAATACAAAATAAAAAAAAAAAAAAAAAAAAATCTTAAATATATTTAAATTTACTCAATAGTTACCCAGCAAAGGTGTATGAAACTACCTCCCAAAGTCGCGTAACAGTGAAGTAAATAACGAACGTAGCTATTATGTCCGCTTTTTGTGAAAATTTGATGCAGCCGTTAATTTCTGCAGCGGTGACCAGGACTCTTAATGAAGGAATTGCCTATACACGTTTCTGTCCATTGTTTAAAGGAAATACCCCAATTGTAGCGCTGTCTCCTCTTCTCAGATGCCGGAAGCTGCCTAAAGGTCTGAAGGAGTGGCCGGCCTTCTTCGCGTTGAAGAAGACCATTGACGACTTCAACGACATGTGCCCGTTGCTGGAACTGATGGCCAACAAGGCGATGAAGCCGAGACATTGGCAACGCATCATGGAAGTCACCAACTACAACTTCGAGTTGGAGAGCGAAGGATTCTGTCTGAAGAACATCCTGGAGGCGCCGCTCTTGCAGTTCAAGGAAGACATAGAGGTGGGAAGATAAACAGTGATTGGTTCCATGTCCAATCAAACCTTCTTGATTGTACGCATTCTAATGCTGTCTCGAGAGATTCACAATTCGCTCTTTTGGTGTAACAAATAATTATTTCTTGATTTTTATATATATTTTGTATTTATTTATCCTGGATTTTTTCAGAATTAGTACCTATTGTGATTGTTACAATTTTTGCCATTCTCAATTTTTTATAAATACAAATTAATTCTCAATTTCATATAAATACAAAATTGAGAATTGCAAAAGATGTAAATATCAAAAAATAGTAAGGCAGTGAAATTTTTTTCTTCCTGGATGGAAAATAGTGATATAACTATTTTTTCTTGATTATTTTTAAAATGATTTTCGCGTTTTTCAATTATGTACTTATCGTATTTTTTTATTATTTTCATGATTTTATTTTTGGTTGATTTATTGATTTTTGTATCTGTTTTATTTATTTTATTTATTTTATCTATTATTGTTTTGTTTTCGTGGTGGAATTCTTACTTTTATCTTTCAATTCTTACTTCACAGCGACTTCTTCCAATTTTACATGATTTTCTGTTCATTGATGATTTTTGTTAATATTTTTAAAAACATCGTATTGTACACCTGATGTTATTAAGTTATCACCCCTCGTTTCGTAATGCCCAGGACATCTGCATCTCCGCAATGAAAGAGAAGGACATCGAAGCCAAGCTGCGCAGCGTCGTAAACGAGTGGTCAGTCCACGAACTCACATTCCAAACATTCAACAACCGTGGCGAGTTACTTCTGCGCGGTGACACTACAGCTGAGACCATCGGCCAGTTGGAGGACAGCCTCATGATCCTCGGATCTCTCATGTCCAATCGGTAAGACACTCTGAGGATTGTTACAATGGCGCCCAACTTTGGGCATATAAATATTTATTTCTCCTACCCACCACTTTCTTTATTCCTCTCTTCGTTCCCTTCTCCTGTCCTTCGATGGGAAGTGTGCAGTTATAAATTTGTCTGCAATACTGCTAAATTACTTGCCAATTTCCAAACATTCTAAAATCAAACTGTTTACATAGTAATATCAAAAGAAAATAGTGGTGCTCCTACAATCACAACATACCAACTCTTCAATAAATCGTGATGGTGGTTTGTTTTCAGATACAACGCACCGTTCCGCAAACAGATCACGCAGTGGGTGGTTGACCTTGGCAACACGAACGAGATCCTTGAGCGTTGGTTGCTCGTTCAGAACATGTGGGTGTACTTGGAGGCCGTGTTCGTCGGCGGCGACATTGCCAAGCAGCTGCCCAAGGAGGCCAAGAGGTACGACCATTTCAAATACCTCTTTTCTCTTGAAACTTTGTTCAGTAAATGACGTCTGTCTGATGATGTTTAGATTCAGCAAGATCGACAAGTCGTGGCAGAAGATAATGCAGCGCGCGCACGAGACGTCTGGCGTGGTGGCTTGCTGCGTGGGCGACGACCTCTTGAAGCAACTCCTCCCCCATCTCCAGGAGCAGCTGGAACTGTGTCAGAAGTCGCTGAGCGGCTACCTGGAGAAGAAGCGCACGATGTTCCCGCGCTTCTTCTTCGTCTCTGATCCCGCGCTCCTCGAGATCCTGGGACAAGCCTCGGACTCGCACACCATCCAGAACCACCTGTTGTCCATCTTCGACAACACGAGGTTCGTCAAGTTCCACGACGCCGAGTACAACAAGATGACGGCCATTGTGTCGTCGGAGGGTGAAGTCATCCCGGTAATTATACTCATTGATTGAGTGCAGTTGCGTTCACGTAGAACGTAAGTGCGTTTTGCGGAAAAGAGGTTACTTTTAAACATATTAGAGATTACCTCTTGAGTTTTCTCCCTAGACTAAGCCATAATACATGTTTTAACTTATCAATACAAAACGCTCAACGCAAAACGCAAATCCGCTCAATGTTAATGTGACTGAAATCGACTTAAATCGATGACCATAACTTTAGAAATAGATTACGTACTTCATTGCTCCGGTTTTCTCGACGATCCTCATAATTGAGAATGTTGCTGTGAAATACTTCCATGGAATCAGAGCCCCGGTTCGCTCGGATATTTTCACAACGTACATCCCTTCCTATCATCCTCATAGGAATGATATTCATTTGAAAATTATTGTTTGAAATCTAAAACGTATAACGTGTTACTTTTCAGCTGTCGTAAAATTAAACAAATATAAGATAAGAATTTTGTATATTTGTTGCGTCACACGAACTCTATTTGAAACGTATTCTAAATGCAAGTGCAAGGAAGGTGGCATGATGAGTTTTGCATTGTGAACTCTGAGTGGCCACTAGATGACACTGTTAGCAGGACGATCAAGTAGGTGGTGATGGCTCCTCCCATCTATTTTCTCCGAATTTTATAGTACAAAACGCATAGAAATGGCTCAAATTCAATTTTGAAATTCAAATTTTTCCCGGGCCTGTGCGGCCCCGGACCCGCATATTGCTGAGGGGCCCAAAATTATGGAAATTTAGTGATAATTTACTTCTAGATGCTGCTAGAAAAATGTCCATAAATGGGGAAATACCAGTTTTACGTAATATCAAAATCTCTGAAAATTATTATTCCAAAACGCATAGAAATAGCTCAAATTAATTATTTAAATCCAAAATTTTCCCGGGCCTGTGCGGCCCGGACCCGCATGCTGCTGGGGGGCCCTCCCCCCAGACCCCCCATGGGTGTCGTGAGCAAAGTGTTTTCCCCAGAATATCGTTTTTGGAGGGCACATAATATACAATTTCCTTCTCGAGATCTGATGTCCTCTTTTTCGAGTCATGGCGTATGGCAACCCTATAACAGAGGCCTCCAGCATCATTAGTTGAGATCATAGCAGTTGCTCTTAGAAGAAGATGAATTCATCGTTTGCAGCGAGACTTGGAAAAGTAATAACAACAGATTTGATGATACGAAGATGGATGATCTATATAGATACCCATGGATAAAATAAATGCATGCATTAGTGGTTGGGAACAGATTTTATTTACATTATTTGAGTAATAAGCATTAGAAGTAGGTAGTGCGTATTCCTTCTCAGAGGATTTTTGATCTCAGAGAGATTTTGATTTTACGGAAACCCATCACAAAGGCATGACTGTTCCTCAAGAGTTCCTATAACTAGGAAAACGTCAGTGCAACGCGTTGTTGAGCTAGCACCGATACGTCGACAATGCACAATCTCAAACCAAACTGGATCCACTCAATCGAATATATATTAATGTTAGTATTAATGACCTTGCAAATTTAACATTTATCGGATCAACCAATCAGAAGATATTTCTTTAACATTTTTAACCGATTTACGGTTTTCGAAAAAATTTGGGTCTGCAACCCGCTGAGTTGGTCCTTCATGTGTGCAAAATTTCAGCTCGATCGGAGAAACGGTGCGACATTACTGGTAGTTTGACAAAATCGAAAGAAGAGGTCCGTGCATTTAGTACGGAAAAGAGACGCTCGCTCAATAATTCATTAAACCACAAGGGTGAAATATCTATCAGAACATATTGTTTGCAGATTTCACTATACCTATACCCACCAAATTCCTTACTCTACTAATAAAGTTAAAATAAATAGGAAACAACTAACTTTAATAATTGCACGATGGAAAGAAGTTTCAGTGAAAGGACAAAGAGTTGAGGAAGAACGTGCAGTTACTCCCAGCTAGTTAGAATTATATTTGTTTATAAAATAACCAAATGCACGTAACGAGTCCTCGTTACATTCTATTGACCAATCAGTGGTTCGAGTAAATTAATTTTTAATTTAATTTACCTGATAAAGCGAGTTTATTTCGTAATATTCAAGAACATAACTTGCAGTCACTATGACAACTGATCAATAAACATCACGCTCATACTACAAAGTAGAATAATTCCAGATAGCACGAGATAATCACTAAATCGTAACAGCACATTGAGTGGTCCCATGCTCTATTGTTACGAAAAACATTTGGACCTCCCCCCCCCCCCCCCCCCCCCCAAACCACCGGCACCACGATAGTCCGGGACGCACAGACCCGTTCTTCTAATTTCAGAAATGAATTTGGTGCGTTTCTACGCGATTTTTTTACTCTATTTTAAGTCTATTTTTATCTCTGCAAATGGTGTCTACAAATATAAAATCTTGAAGTGCATAGGTGGGCCCAATCTTATCTAGTCGGGCGTTAGCTCGACGCTGCCAAGCACCGTTTCATTACGAGGTCTACTTTTTATTGTGTTTACACCTCTTCGCATATTCTTTAATTTCCTCTGAGTAGAGAGAGCTGTCAATTGATTGTGAGAGAAAATCAATTTATTGACGGCTGTCCTTAAACATGGTTGACTATAAAATCCAGCTAGTACTAATCAATAATAAATTACAATTACATTTAAATTAATTTAAATTACTAACTATTTGTATACAATGTGAATAAATTATAAATACAAATCTCAAAAATCTGGATAATGGATACCTAAGCTTCACTATTATAAAGATGTGGATATAATCTTTGGTAGTACAGTCTGTTTTTTTACTGTATGAACTCTCACCAGATGGAGCCACAGTCAGTTGTTCTGCTAGGCCGAGAAAGACTTCATTGCGTGCTCACCTTGCAATGTTGTCTTTCTCGGCCTAAAAGAACAACTGACGGTGTCTCGGTCTGTAGAGAGTTCAAGCATAGGAAAAACGAACTGTACATATGACAGATTACCACATTTATATTTGTGATCGGGCTGTGGAATGACAGTGAGTTTGCCTGCAGTTGGAGAGGGCTGTGGAATGACAGTGAGTTTGCCTGCAGTTGGAGAGGGCTGTGGAATGACAGTGAGTTTGCCTGCAGTTGGAGAGGGCTGTGGAATGACAGTGAGTTTGCCTGCAGCTGGAGAGGGCTGTGGAATGAAAGTGAGTTTGCCTGCAGCTGGAGAGGGCTGTGGAATGAAAGTGAGTTTGCCTGCAGCTGGAGAGGGCTGTGGAATGACAGTGAGTTTGCCTGCAGCTGGAGAGGGCTGTGGAATGACAGTGGGTTTGCCTGCAGCTGGAGAGGGCTGTGGAATGAAAGTGAGTTTGCCTGAAGCTGGAGAGGGCTGTGGAATGAAAGTGAGTTTGCCTGCAGCTGGAGAGGGCTGTGGAATGACAGTGAGTTTGCCTGCAGCTGGAGAGGGCTGTGGAATGACAGTGAGTTTGCCTGCAGTTGGAGAGGGCTGTGGAATGACAGTGAGTTTGCCTGCAGCTGGAGAGGGCTGTGGAATGACAGTGAGTTTGCCTGCAGCTGGAGAGGGCTGTGGAATGACAGTGAGTTTGCCTGCAGCTGGAGAGGGCTGTGGAATGACAGTGAGTTTGCCTGCAGTTGGAGAGGGCTGTGGAATGACAGTGAGTTTGTCTGCAGTTGGAGAGGGCTGTGGAATGACAGTGAGTTTGCCTGCAGCTGGAGAGGGCTGTGGAATGACAGTGAGTTTGCCTGCAGCTGTAGAGGGCTGTGGAATGACAGTGAGTTTGCCTGCAGCTGGAGAGGGCTGTGGAATGACAGTGAGTTTGCCTGCAGTTGGAGAGGGCTGTGGAATGACAGTGAGTTTGCATGCAGCTGGAGAGGGCTGTGGAATGACAGTGAGTTTGCCTGCAGCTGGAGAGGGCTGTGGAATGACAGTGAGTTTGCCTGCAGCTGGAGAGGGCTGTGGAATGACAGTGAGTTTGCCTGCAGTTGGAGAGGGCTGTGGAATGACAGTGAGTTTGCCTGCAGTTGGAGAGGGCTGTGGAATGACAGTGAGTTTGCCTGCAGCTGGAGAGGGCTGTGGAATGACAGTGAGTTTGCCTGCAGCTGGAGAGGGCTGTGGAATGAAAGTGAGTTTGCCTGCAGCTGGAGAGGGCTGTGGAATGAAAGTGAGTTTGCCTGCAGTAGGAGAGGGCTGTGGAATGACAGTAAGTTTGCATGCAGCTGGAGAGGGCTGTGGAATGAAAGTGAGTTTGCCTGCAGCTGGAGAGGCTTGTGGAATGAAAGTGAGTTTGTCTGCAGTTGGAGAGGGCGGTGCGCGCAGAGGGCAGTGTGGAGACATGGCTGACGTCGCTGCTACAGACGGCGCAACTATCCCTGCACGGCATCATCAGGCAGGCGTTCACCATGGTCAACGACCCCAACCTCAATCTGCTCTCATTCCTGGACAAGATGCCGGCTCAGGTGACGAATAATTCATTCTATTATGTAAAATAGACAGTTTTCAGCGTCCCTTGCACAAATTTTTCACAAATACTGAGACTGCTCAAAATGTTTGATGCAGCTTTGTCTTTTAAAAATAATGATTTTTCCAGTTTTCAGCTCCATTGAAAACAATGTCCTCTTTCAGCAAATATGTATTTGATTTAGCCCCAGATTAGAGTAGATTTATGTATCATTCAATTTTTATTGATAGTTTCAATTTTCCTTTTCTGTGTTTTTGTATCGATTGATTTTACTCTGTTAGTCTTCGATGCATATTTAATAATGTTGTTTTTTTTATATTTGTTTTGTCCACTTGTGGCGTACTGTACTCTGTTGGATGTGTTTTTTTAAATAAATAAAGAAAAACTTTCCCCACGCGTATATTTTCGCTTTACATCGGTCTTCATGTGTACCCCTGAACTGTATTCTGTTACATTGATGCTCATCTCCCCTGCTCCAGGTCGGGATTCTGGGCCTGCAGATGGTCTGGACCCGCGACGGCGAGATGGCGCTGATCCAGGCTCGATCTGACAAGAAGATCATGGCGGAGACCAACAACAAGTTCCTCGAGATCCTCAACACGCTGATCGACCAGACCACGAGAGATCTCACCAAGATGGAGAGGACCAAGTACGAGACGCTCATCACCATTCACGTCCATCAGCGAGACATCTTCGACATCATGGTAACTATGACAACGACTGGATTCTCTATCGGGAGGTCGGGGTTCGATTCTGTAGTAGAGCTGAATCGAAATTTTAGTTCTTGAAATACAGATAACAGTCATGTTGGCTTAAGTAATATGTCAATTCAAACCCTTATTATACACGTTCTAAATTTCTGTTTGTTTTTCAATACTCTGTTTCAATAGCAGTACTGCTAGCAGCACTACTTAGTAAGGTTCAAACGGTCATCAATGAATGTCATTGGTTGTTGCCATGGCAATACAGACCTAATCAACAGCTTAAAATTTAGCAGAGTATTGAAAAGCTGGCCCTAAGAAGCAAAAATATTAAGATTATTTACGGAAAGTTTTAAGTGGAAAACAAGATGCTAGAAAAGGAACAAAATAAAATTGATTTTGCTATACAAAATAAACTATTTTTGATACAAAATGAATAAAATTATTCTGTTTCTTGCTTTTGAGGGCCGGTTTTTCAATGCTCTGTTAAATTTAAACAGTTGATTACGACTATATTATATTGCTATGTCAATAACTGATCTACTGTTAAACTTAAAACAGAGGGCATGTGTCTTACGTTGCCACTGCTCTTCTCAGGTACGAATGAACGTGCGAACTGTGACCGACTTCGAGTGGCAATAACTGATCTACTTTTAAACTTAACTGCTGGTTTAACAGAGGGCATGTGTCTTACGTTGCCACTGCTCTTCTCAGGTACGAATGAACGTGCGAACTGTGACCGACTTCGAGTGGCAATAACTGATCTACTTTTAAACTTAACTGCTGGTTTAACAGAGGGCATGTGTCTTACGTTGTCACTGCTCTTCTCAGGTACGAATGAACGTGCGAACTGTGACCGACTTCGAGTGGCAATAACTGATCTACTTTTAAACTTAACTGCTGGTTTAACAGAGGGCATGTGTCTTACGTTGCCACTGCTCTTCTCAGGTACGAATGAACGTGCGAACTGTGACCGACTTCGAGTGGCAATAACTGATCTACTTTTAAACTTAACTGCTGGTTTAACAGAGGGCATGTGTCTTACGTTGCCACTGCTCTTCTCAGGTACGAATGAACGTGCGAACTGTGACCGACTTCGAGTGGCAATAACTGATCTACTTTTAAACTTAACTGCTGGTTTAACAGAGGGCATGTGTCTTACGTTGCCACTGCTCTTCTCAGGTACGAATGAACGTGCGAACTGTGACCGACTTCGAGTGGCTGAAACAATGTCGCTTCTACTTCAAAGAAGACCAGGACAAGACGCTGATCACAGTCACTGACGTCACATTCACCTACATGAACGAGTACCTCGGCTGCACGGACAGACTCGTCATCACGCCGCTCACTGACAGGTGAACGACCTTTAATGTCAATTGAAACAGTAGAGCAGATCAAACTAGATGTAAGCAACTCCCACAGAAGAACTCCACTTATTATTTGTCAAGTTCAGAACAAGTGTGGCTTGTTCAATATGTATCTGCTCTGTGAAATATTTGACTTGGAAAGCGTCTGGAAAATTATGGAAGCTCGGAGAAAATACTCAATTTTTGGTCGTCTTCAAACCATCACATCTGTCGTAATTATTTTTATATCAAATCTTTATCAACATTATTGACACGATGTATGTATTATTTATTTACACTTTTAGAGAGTTGTAAATTAATCGGTGGCCGATTACGTGCTCGCGATTGAAGTAAAAAATACGAAACAGTTCAGATATAGCACAACTGAGGTAAAATTTGATAAAAAAAACACCTGAGTAGTCATCCTGGTCATCCAGGGAACGCACATAAATGTGTTTTGAGCCGCATTCTAGCTTCTACCTCGGTTTTCACATCCATGTACTCCCATAAGTGAATTCATAGTTTGCTTGTGACATCATCTCATTGTTGCGCGGCCATCTTGGTGTAACATGTCAGAATGATTGTCAATCTGTTTTTCAGTATTTATTTGATAGTATTTATGGTTACCTGTGCAATTTTAGGCTGCAGAAGAATTTATTAAATGTATAAAACCACCTTATTTACAAACTATCTTTAACTAATTGATAATAATTAGTTTAAATCAACTTGACAACTGTACACCAAAATGGCCGAAAATATACTTTCTTACATTGTTGATGTAAAACAAAAGAACCTCGAGCAAACTATGAATAGGAACTTAATCAGTAGAATGTGAGTATCTTGGGCATATTGTAAGTAGAATGTAGGTTAGCTCGACACAAGTCAAGTTAATCTGGTTCCAGGTGCTACATCACCCTGGCGCAGGCTCTGTCTATGAGCATGGGCGGCGCCCCCTGCGGACCGGCCGGCACGGGGAAGACGGAGACTGTCAAGGACATGGGCAAGACGCTGGGCAAGTACGTGGTGGTGTTCAACTGCTCCGACCAGATGGACTATCGCGGCCTCGGCAGGATCTACAAGGGGTTGGCGCAGAGCGGCTCGTGGGGCTGCTTCGACGAGTTCAACCGCATCGAGCTGCCGGTGCTCTCCGTGGCGGCGCAACAGGTCGCCGTCGTCCTCTCCGCGAGGAAGGAGAAGAAGAAGACGTTCACGTTCACCGACGGCGACGTCGTGGAGTTGTGTACGGAGTTCGGGATTTTCATCACAATGGTGAGTCAAGATCATGTCACTGACATTCACTCACTATTGGTATTTTAGTCCGGGCGAAACGAGTGTGTCATTTTAACTCTTTTGTCTCCTTGGCTCGATTTGTTGTTTGATTGTTTGTGAAATACAGGCACACCGTTTCCCTGATCATTCTTAAATTTAGCATAAATGTATATAGACCACTTGTCTGGTTTGCAGTATAGTTTTTCAACAATATTCTCCGATTGGTTGAAATGAACAATCTCCGATTGATTGAAAGTGAAAATGTGCTGATCATGTTGAAAGTTTGCAGGATTATCAAGACCAACATGATATTTTACACATTTGCCAAGAAATCGGTGTCGAACATAAATAGTTATTGATATTTTAAGATTGTTTTGAAGTATGTTAATATTTATAATTTCTATACAGAATTAGTACAATCAAATCAACTCACTTTGTTCAATGCAAAACTCAAGGTCAAAGATCAGCAACTCTCACAATGTTTATGCATTTACCTGCAATACAAAGTCTCGCTTATACGTCACAAGTCTCGCTCGTGACTAGAATCGCGATCACGAGAGTTCTCCTGTACTTTAGAATCCTGGCTACGCCGGACGCAAGGAGCTGCCTGAGAACCTGAAGATTCAGTTCCGCACCGTCGCCATGATGGTTCCCGACCGACAGATCATCATCCGCGTGAAACTCGCGAGTTGCGGCTTCCTCGAGAACATCACGCTGGCCAGGAAGTTCTACACGCTCTACAAGCTGTGCGAGGAGCAGCTCACCAAGCAGGTCGGCAACGCCATCTAGCGGGGGTACTAGTGCAGCAGGCGTTCGGGAACAGCCTTAATACCGTCATTACTTGTCCAAGAACATTTTAAACAATAAGAGGAACGGAATATATTTTGTAAATCTTATTTTTTCAGAGATGACATACCTATAGCATACATTTATTTACTTTTCCAGTTTGGTGCAACAGGTGAAACGCTCTGATCGAGCTTAATTTGCATTTATGAATTTACTTGTCGTGTTGCTGCACACTATTGTATCAAATTCTCTGATCGATTGAAAAGTTAAAATATACCTTTTGTCCAATCAAGTTAGAATTTTCAAGGTCATGAACACGAGCGTGTCATCACATTTATAAAAGTCAGGAAAATCGGTTAATAACGTAGCCGAGAGTAACTTGAAATAAATGACAAATTTATGTTTATGGTAGATGAATGATCAAAATATTATTTTAATCTAAGCAAGGTATTTTGTTTCATTTGCACATTTCAGTGCTCGCGTAGACACGTCGAGTTTTCTTTGTATCGATGTGATATACGGTATGACGATGATGTAAGACGTGTTTGCGCAGGTCCACTACGACTTCGGTCTGCGCAACATCTTGTCCGTGTTGCGCACTCTGGGGGCGGTCAAGAGAGTCAACTTCAAGGACACGGAGAGCACCATCGTCATGAGAGTCTTGAGAGACATGAATCTCTCCAAACTCATTGGTAATTTCAAACAGAGTCTCATTTCATTTTCAAGTAGAGACAGTTGGACAATCTTATCCAACTTCTGAAGTTGAAGATAAGCTACCTGACACTTTAGGTGACAAATGTGCCACAAATGGTGACAGATATGGGAGTTATCAGTGTTGATAACTTACATAGACTAGACATGTAAATGTACAGTTTCCCTTAAAAAAAAGTATTTCAAACTGAAATTAGTAACTTGTCCGGTCTTTTTAATGTGCACTTTACCAAACTAAAAACGGTATATTTTATGCTGGTCAGGTTCCTTGACAATCAATCCTTGTTATTATCAATGAAATCAGAGCTCACCTACTACTTAGATGACGCGTTAGCATAGACTTCATCGGATGATGCTATCAAATCTTTTTCAGCCAACCCGTTTCTTTCAAATACCGTTTTTACTTTAGCCAAGTGTACCTACCACTGCCACCAATTGTAAAACGCATTCTACTTTATTATAAAATCTCTGTGTCTCTCACAGATGAGGACGAACCTCTATTCATCTCCCTCGTCGCCGACCTGTTCCCGAACCAGGCCCTGGAGAAGACGGCGTACCCCGAGCTGGAGACGGCGATCGAGAACCAGGTGGAGGTCGCCGGTCTGGTGTACCACCCTCCCTGGGTGCTGAAACTGATCCAGCTGTACGAGACTCAACGAGTACGTCACGGCATCATGACGCTCGGTCCCAGCGGCGCCGGCAAGACCAAGTGCATCCACATTCTGATGGGGGCGTTGACGGAGTGCGGACAGTATCACCGGGAGATGAGGATGAATCCCAAGGCCATCACGGCGTCGCAGATGTTCGGCAGACTCGATGTGGCCACCAACGACTGGACAGACGGTAGGAACTAGAAGTTCAATTAATGTGATTTATTTTGGAATATTTTATGTTTTCCATGTACTTGCTAACTCAATCACGCTCAATCTAAAACTCTGACCATTCCAACATTTTTCATACATTTTATTGACATAATATTTTACTAATTTATGGTTAGCGGCAAAGAAAGATGCTCTAAAAATAATGAAACATATTTTGAGGAGAAGCTGCGCAATGAAATACAAATTTGGTTATTGCTCTTACGATCAAATATACAGATCATTATACAAAAGATAGATAAAAGAATGTAACGTGAAATTAAATTGATTGAAAAGATTGGCTTCCTTCATTCTCATCATTATCATCATCATCATCATCATCATCATCATCATCATCATCATCATCATCATCATCATCATCATTTCAAGGATTAGGCAAAGCATGTATGTTCCGTCCTCAATTCTTCAGCCATCCTAGTTTAGGCCTACCATAATGTCTCTAATCATGTATCATAATGAGACAGGCATTACCTGTCGTAATGCCTACTCTTCTGCCCGCAGGTTGGTAGGTTAAGATCGTTTGTGGTATGCGAGCATCATCCATTCTATGTATATGTTCCAACCAGTTCCGTCTTCCTTCTTCTATTTTTTCATTTATGGAATACATTTTTAAATCATGTCTTTGTTCATTCTCATTCAAATAAAACCCTGTCTCTCTCAGGCATCTTCTCTGCTCTCTGGCGCAAGACGCTGAAGCTGAAGAAGGACGAGTTCGTGTGGATGGTACTGGATGGGCCAGTCGACAGCATCTGGATCGAGAACCTCAACTCCGTGTTGGACGACAACAAGACGTTGACCTTGGCGAATGGAGACCGACTGACAATGGCGCCGACTTGCAAGATCATCTTCGAGCCGCACAACATCGACAACGCGTCGCCGGCCACAGTGTCCAGGTGAAGATATTTCATCCTCTTATGACTTCAAGCTCCTTAGTTCTCCTAATATCACCAAGATTACGCAACATCGAGCACGGTCCAGTACTGGGGGTGGCCGCTCATGTCTGGTCCGCTAACCGCTAGTTCCTGCCGTTGAGCCAAAGGATTTAGTGTAACGACCTCCATCCTCCTGTTATCAGTTTCTCCACGGTTACACCATCCTTGGGATAGCACAGGGGGTTAACGACCCATTCGCCTGAAATCCTGTCAGTTACGAATCCTAAAAAAAACTTCGCCTTTTAGATGACGTATCCTCAGCAATGTATAGTCAAGTTGTGGAAGTAGGACATAAAGACCTTTAACGCCATTCGCAAAAATACTTTCAAATACTTAAAAATATTTTCTACTTTCGAAAAAAGCATTCAGACTTCTATGACAAAAAATTCAAAATATATTTTTGCGCCGATTCTTATACTTTAAACTTCATGCACCTTACGCTCCTCTGGTAGAAGAATATAATAAAGACTTAATTGATGATGCTCTCCTCGTATCTATGCAGAGTATATTTGAACTTTATTCGCCGAATAAGTTTAACCAACCTGTATGTTCCTGCTAGGAACGGAATGGTGTACATGAGCTCCTCTGGTCTGGACTGGAACCCGATAGCCAACAGTTGGCTGAAGAAGCGGAGTCAGCGGGAGATCGAGGTGTTCACCGCCTTGTTCGACCAGACCTTCTCGGCGGTGTACTTGTGGTGCACGCAGAACCTCATCTTCGTCATGCCTGTACTTCAATGCAACATTATTCTCCAGGTCAGTTGTGACGGAGATCAAACCGAACCGTTCATATGAGAGGCGAACTGCCTCCTCAATAATCACAAATGCATGACATCTTTGGAACTAAATTACATAACAAATGTCTAAGTGTGTAATACACAAGTGTTGTAATACATCTATTACAAAATACAAAATATTAATCATTGAGAGGCCCTGAAAATTACGTTAATTGCCAATAATTTGAGAGTAACCTTACTTCTAGAACAAGCCAAGAATGAAGACATGCAGTTATTTTTAATGAAAAGTAGAAGAATATGAAGAGCCAAATCTTTTATTTTTTTACAGCTTTCACTTTTTACTGAAAAGGCCACACGCCAGAATCATTTCAGTGATAAAATATAACAGAAATAATTGTAACAGAATTGGATTACTGATGCAAAAAAGTATCCTCACTATCTGGTAGGAGAGTATATAGGTACACTCCTAAGTCCTACCAGATAGTGAGGTCACTTGTCATCATTATATAATGATGACACGATGTATGTCTCAGATGCTGATGCTGTTATCGGGGCTCGTGCCGATGCAAAAGATAACCCCCGTGGACCCGAACACCCAGAAGGCCGAGGAGGTCGACTTCGACGACGACCGGGAGGCCATTGAACCCGAGGTCATCAAGATCCTGACGCCACAGCATCTTCATCGCCTCTACGTGTTCGCCCTCGTCTGGAGCTTCGGCGCCTTCCTCGAGATGGACCACAGGAGGCAGTTCGACGAGTACGTCAGAGAGAAGTTGACGATACTTGATGCGCCCAAGGCGGAAAAGTTTCCCAAGGCCACGGTATTTGACTTCGTCGTCAACCAACATGGTGAGACCAAAAGCACATTTATTAATTTTTGGGCAGGGCTAAATTTAAAGAGTTGATTGAAAGTTGCAAAATTTGCTAGTCTGAATCGGTCATCAGTAACTGTTAATCTAAACTGTTGCAAAGACCTTTACAAACCCAGCCCTAGGTATTGTTAAATACTAATAAGTATTGTTAAAATTGAAAATGGGTCTAAAATAACAAAACAAAAACCAAAATACCTAAACCCTCAAACGAGAAAGCGTTGTTTCTACATTTGGATAGGAAAGAGAAAACGTAATTTCATGCAAATCCAATAAATATGCGATAGAAAAATTCGTAGATTCATTTTTTTATATATTTTGTACCGGAATAAGAAATCAACATAAATGTCTCCCATAATTAAGAATTTAAACCTGTATACAGTATAGGTACGTAAGAATAACTCTACTGTGAAAAAAGTAACCACACAATCTCTGTCCAGGCAAATGGGATCACTGGAGCACGATGCTCGACGTCTACGCCTACCCAGAGATGGCGACTCCCGACTACAGCAACATCCTCGTCCCCATCGCCGACAACGTCCGCATCAACTACCTGATCAACACGATCGCCAAGCAGGACCTCCCCGTCCTCCTCATCGGCGAGCAAGGGTCGGCGAAGACTGTCATGATGAAGGCGTACATGAAGAAGGCGAACCCAGAAGTCTACGTCGGAAGGTCGTTCAACTTCTCGTCGGCCACGAGTCCCTACCAGTTCCAGAAGACGATCGAGAGCTACGTGGAGAAGAGGTTGGGGAACACGTTCGGCGCGCCTGGGGGGAAGAAGATGGTGGTGTTTATTGATGACGTCAATCTGCCGGAGATCAATGAGTGGGGCGATCAAGTGACCAATGAGATTGTCAGACAGATGATGGATATGAATGGGTTCTATAGCTTGGAGAAACCAGGGGAGTTTACGACGATTGTCGGCGTGCAGTTTGTTGCGGCTATGGGACAGCCTGGTAAGTCAAACCATAATCTTTTACGTATGCTTATCATTTATTACATTTGTATTATGAGATATAATAAGAAACAAAAATGTTTTCCCGTTTCGGTGTTTCTATTCTTTAAAATTTAGTGGGACGACAAAAATTTTCAACTTTTCTATTCATAACACTGCCTAATGACATACTTTATTGATACCTTTACTGGCTTAGGCCCTGTTGTTCAATGTCCCGATAAAATTAGGGTATGATTTATATTTGTTTTCCAAAATAAAGTTTAGCTTAAGGAGAGGCGATATCCCCCCCCCCCCCCCCTCCCCCCTATGCTCAAGTTATTATGAGTAACATAAGTTAAACCGTTAATTAAAAAGGAGAAAAATACGACGTACTCAGTATATATTTTAGACAATTTGTTCATCCACATACAAAATAATGACATTGTAATTTAGACGTGATAAAACCAATGTTAGAGCTTAAAGAATAAAAACTGCAATAAGTAGAATACTAAGTATGAACAATATTGTATATTGCTGAGACTGTGCAATACTGTGTCTGTGTCTTCTGTGTCAGACTGAGACTTCTGACCTCTGTGAATGTCTGTTCTGCTCAGGCGGGGGACGCAACGACATCCCCGAGCGACTGAAACGACAGTTCTGCGTCTTCAACTGCACTCTGCCGACTGACGAGTCCATCGACAAGATCTTCCGCGTCATCGGCGAAGGTCACTACAACGTGAAGCGAGGATTCAGTGTGGAAGTGCGAAATCTCGTCAAGAAGGTCATCCCACTCACTCGACATCTCTGGCAGAGGACAAGGGTGGGTGCAGGTCTTATTCAGTCATCAATGAAAAAGGAAAATCAGAAATGGATTCAAATAGATAATGTTTAAGGAAAGTGATCATAAACGCAAGATAGAGAGCACGCGTGTCCCGTCCGGAGTGCCCGAGTAAGGGTACACTATCGTACACGCACTAGAATTCATACTTTCTAGATTCACGTTACCTTCTGCTCCCTCGCCGCCATATCATTTCTCTTAAAAACTCTAATTTTGGGTTAAAATTGAGATCAACTAAGTTTTAAGGTGCTGCAAGCGCTAGCGATTTTGCTGCTTTTTGTAGACACTTTTTGCGATACGATTGGAGACGAAACGGGTAGACCAAATTATTTGAAATTTTAATCGTGATTAGATAAAAGACAAACTTAGGGTTATCCCTTGGTACATTTTTAATTTTTTGTTTCGTTAATTAGTAATGATTAGTGGCTTTTTGGTGAAAAATTAGCTGTTTTCTTGTCTCCCTGGCCGCCGTATAAAATTAAATTTAAAAAAATTGCCAAGTGATAACCCTAAGTTTGTCTTTCATCTAATCATGATTAAAATTTGAAATCAATTGGTTTACGGGTTTGGTCTCCAATCGTATCGCAAATTTCATAGTTTTGCGCGGTTTTGTTGAATAACCGGCGCCTAATTAACGATGCAATATGCAAAAATGAAAAAGTGCTACTAATATGCAATCAGAGTGATCATGTGAACATCCTGTAAAAGTTACACTCGCTTATGAAACAATTTTTCTCTCTAAATTTTCTAAAACGGCCGAGCGCTAGTATCACCTTAACGACTTTATTTTATGGCAGGACACATGAAGGGGGATAAAACTAGTTAAAATAACAATATTTTTAGTCTCTGGAGGTTAAAAGTCAATTTGAAACAATCCCTTTTTCGCACATGAAAGTCTTTCAAGAAAATCGTCGCTACCCGGGTGTCCCCGCAGGTACTCGGGTACCCGGGTGTCCCTGCAGGTACTCAGGTACCCGGGTGTTTCCGTCTAAACCCGAGTGTTCTATTAACAAGCCCAGCTGCTGCCGACGCCCGCCAAGTTCTACTACGTGTTCAGCTTGCGTGATCTGTCGCGCGTGTGGCAGGGCCTCGTGGGCACGCTCAGCTCTGTCATCGAGAACGAGGGCGTGTTGATCACGTTGTGGAAGCACGAGTGTACCCGGGTGTTCTATTAACAGGCCCAGCTGCTGCCGACGCCCGCCAAGTTCCACTACGTGTTCAGCTTGCGTGATCTGTCGCGCGTGTGGCAGGGCCTCGTGGGCACGCTCAGCTCTGTCATCGAGAACGAGGGCGTGTTGATCACGTTGTGGAAGCACGAGTGCACCCGGGTGTTCGCCGATCGTCTCACCATCGTCTCTGACCAGGAGTGGTTCGATAAGGAACTGCTCAAGGTCATTGAGGAGGATCTTGGCACATCGTATCTGAAGCTCGCAGAACCCAGCGCTGTGTTCGTCGACTTCATGAGGTCAGTATTTGACGATGAGGCTGGTGACAGGAGCTAGCTGAGGTCCTATTCTATAACTTTATAATTCCCGTTTCTGTTGGAATCCGATTCGATGCAATGTTTGTCTATATGGCCGTGAATAAGATTCATGCAGAATCGCGAATTTTAAAGTTATTGAATTACCCAAGTATCTCCCTTACAAATGCAGGCCCAGGACTTATTTTTATTCTTATTTATATTTGTATATTAATTATCAAAATAAGACTCACGACAAATCTGCAGCATCTATTCTATTAGGAAAAATTATATTTCTTAGTCGACGCTAATTGCGTATTTGTGTCAACCAGTGACAACCAAAATGTTGCAACTAATTTTACTAGCATTTGGCTACAAGTTACACAAAACAGAAAATTATTTGATATTAAATAGAATTTGGTCCTATATGTCTGTTTGAAAAATACGTCAATTTAACTTTAAATAGAATTATTTGCTATAATACATCGCTTGTGCGTGTTAAAGAGACGCTCCCGAGCCGACGGGCGAGGAGGGCGAGGACGCCGACATGGAGTTGCCGAAGGTGTACGAGCCAGTGTCGGACTGGACCGAGCTGCGCGAGCGTCTGGACATGTTCCTTGCGCAGTTCAACGAGATGGTGCGCGGCGCAGGCATGGACCTCGTCTTCTTCCCCGACGCCATGCTGCACATTGTCAAGGTACAACAGCGGGAGTAGCGAACGCCGTGGCATTTTACCGAGTATTATTCCCGCCTATCTCACTAGAAAGTCACAGTATTTCATTTTAAAACTATTCTTTTGCTTACCTGAGATACCATGCATTTATTTATTAATATCTGTTTTTCATTTTTATTTTGTAT
Organism: Leuctra nigra; assembly: GCA_934045905.1. NCBI lineage: Eukaryota > Metazoa > Arthropoda > Insecta > Plecoptera > Leuctridae > Leuctra > Leuctra nigra. The sequence goes on along the minus strand of OW203764.1, from coordinate 15,404,296 downwards.
CGCCATCTTGAAATGCATTTAGGTTCTACCTGTTGAAATAGGCCCTTTCCCACACTCAGGCCTGGCCTACGTGCGTATAATTTTTTTGTTAATTTTATAAATGTCTTATGTGTTCTTCCATATTTGTTATTCAGTGCTAAAATTGTAAATTGAATAAATATTATAATAAATAAAAATGAAAAAAATAATTACACCATAAATAGCTTTTGGAAAACCGTATATGTAATACGTTCTAGCACAACTATTTGTCACACAATAATGAAATAATTGAACAACGTTTCCAACGCGAAAAGATTTTTGGAATAGTAAATTTCTGGTTCCAAAAAGTAACATTCCTTCTCAAGAACAACGAAAGTATGGACAGAATGAAATCACGAGAAATCATCTATTTGAGTATTTGGTCATGGCCTTCATTATCCAATGTAGGACGGGGAAATCTCTGACCGCACGTAGGTACTACTAACTGAAGAACCTCTGTTCCCAGGTGTCTCGAGTAATTCGACATCCTCGTGGCAATGTCATGCTGGTCGGCGTCGGAGGGTCGGGCAAGCAGTCCATCACCAAACTCTCCTCCTTCATCGCCGGCTACAAGACGTTCCAGATCGCGTTGACGAGGTCCTACAACGTCGGCAACTTCCTAGAGGATTTGAAACTCCTCTACCGCACGTGCGGCGGACAGGTAAAATAATAATACCTCGTGGGAACAATTCAATGAACAAGAAATATTGTTAAAATTGAGCCTATGCGAAAAAACTACAAATATTACAACTAATTATACATTTTTACCAGTAGGTAAAACTTTATAAAAAAAAACTTGCTCGTCAATGGTGAATGCTCCAAAACTTTTTATGTGCCCATTTGAGTATTTCATGAGACTGTTGCCACACACATTTCCAATCAACTTTGTATCGATAAAATATAATTTTATACAAGATTTTAACGAGATTTTGTAATAAACTTCAAAATTAAAAAAAAAACATAACACCTAAATTGTAGAAAGATTCGTATGACAGGATGCAAATGGGGTTCGAACTCGGAATCTCTCCTTTGCCGGGCGAAAGTTTTACTAATTATCACTACGCACATCACTCAATATTATCCTTACTCCTCTGAAAGTTTTTAAACTATGAAAATGATCAAAAGGTAAGAAGAGTTGAGATATTATTTTGACTATTTATTTCTGGTCCAGGGCAAAGGCACGACCTTCATCTTCACCGACATGGACATCAAGGAAGAAGGCTTCCTGGAATATCTCAACAACATCCTGAGCTCCGGCGTCATCAGCAATCTGTTCACCAAGGACGAACAGATGGAGATCATCTCCGAGCTGACGCCCATCATGAAGCGCGAGAACCCGAAGAGGGCGGTGAATCAGGAGAACGTCATGGACTTCTTCATGACGAGGACGTGTCAGTACCTCCACGTCGTCTTCTGCTTCTCCCCGGTACGTGGCGCTGGACGTCGAACATGATGACAATAGGGTGTACAGACAACGCATAAAGTCCTGTTAATTCTTCACCCTTACAGAATATCATGATACCACCACTCGTACAGCGAAGCTCGATAAGTTGCCTACAGCAAACCCATAGTTATTTGTCAACAGAGGGATGACTTGAAAAACTGGTTTTGTCTGTCAACAACGTCCATCCACACAAATATCTACTCGATGCGATTCAATCACAAAAATAACAATACCGACTGTAATTTCCTATGAGCTGTGTGATTTCCCAAACTACTTAATACTTCTGTAACACATTGTTTAAATCTGAGTAGACCGTCATTGAACAAATGCTAATTAGACAATTCAAGTATAAAGATTTTCGTTTATTCGACAGATCTCAGGATTTTGATATCAATCCTAGCGTGTTTGCATGATGATCGTATTTTTAAAAAATTAAGAAATACTTTTTCTTATAGATTTTTTAGAGGAATAAAAGAGAAGAAGAGAGTGTTTTAGAGTTGACGACTCTAAAGACTAGAGATCTCTAGAAGATTAGAGTTGGCGTTGAGTTAAGATTTAGAGTCTTTAGAGTTGAGTGGTGTTTTAGGGTGACGTTGTGACTGTGATTCTCAGTTACTTTCCGCTTTCTGTTACAAATGAATTTATCTAAGGTTTGATGGTTATAGGAGCTGTTTGAGTATTTACAATAACAATCAAATATTTTCGTATCAATGATTCACACACTGATTGATAATAGATCAAATTATGTTGCCAGCCTTGACACCAGGATTCATTCAATTAACCGATTTATTCCATTTGGAAGATTTATTAATTACAAATTACATAAATATAGACTATCTTAACTTCATTTTAATATAAATTAATTTTTAGATTAAATAATTTAAAATACCTAATAATTATATAATTTTGGAGTATTTAAATTAAATAGTTTAAACTCCAAAATGTATTATAACAATCGTGATATAATCAATACCAATGAAATCCAAATGCACCAACCAACTATATTTGTTTTAACTGAAAGTTAATTATTAGTTCCGATAAACGAAAAACTGATTGTTGTTCCTACGTCATATTAGTTCGATCGACATAACAACATTGACTTCCTTATCTGTGTGATCTATCTGGGGCTGATGAACACAACCCAGTAATTCAGGCATCCCTCTGTTGACAAATAACTATGGGTTTGCTGTAGGCAACTTTACGAGCTTCGCTGTACGAGTGGTGGTATCATGATATTCTGTAAGGGTGAAGAATTAACAGGACTTTATGCGTTGTCTGTACGTTGTGGGACTGTACATAAGACCTGCGTGGACTTAATTTTGTTTACTTATTGTTAACGTCCATAATAATGGTGGCTTTAACTTTCATTTTGAGATGTAAAAGTACATCTTTCACTTTTACCCAATATCAAAAGAAATTGAAGGCCGTTCATTACCTTTATAGGCTAGAGAAGTGAACGATGTATAGTAGACAGCAGGCGATCTGTGGATTTTATTTTATTTTAAAGCCGATATTCTATGAATTCCTGAGCTAGATTTACTTGGAGTCCAGAACCATTTTCATTGTAAAAGCCCTATCACACTGAGTTGCAACCCGCGTATGGAACCGGCGGTTGGAAAATATGGTTGGCCGCGCATGTGCAGAGACTGAATTTGGTCAACCCACGGGTTGGTTTGAAAAATAGAGAAGTCTCTATTTTTCCGGTTCCAACAATTTGTTGTGGTACCACGTGACGTGAACTGACCAATACGATTCTATAAATAATAGCTATAAATCATATTTATCAGATGAATATTGAACTTGAACATGTGTATGGATAAATAGTGCGTATTATTATTAACTTGTACTTACTTAAATATCTTTCTTTCACAAGTAATCACTCAAAATATGAGATTTGGATTGCCGCTGTCAGATTTGTTATTCCTATACTTTTATTTTATTTACTATGGCAACGTTTTCCGGAACCGGAAACGGTGCTTTCTGCGCAACTCATGAGTGTCAATTGTGAACCAACCAACATCAACCCAAACAGTTGCGTGTGATAGGCGGTTGCCTCTTTTTGCAACAAAAGTTTCCATACGCGGGTTCCAACCGTGGGTTGCAACCCAGTGTGATACCCACTTTAGTCATCTCAATTATTAGTTCCCGACTCCAGGTTGAGAGAACTAAGGAATTCTAAAATATTGGTTTAAAAGTGAAATCTAATCCACAGATTGACTGTTTCCTACTATATAGGTACGTTACATTTCAAAATGAAAGTTACACAATCGAGCTTATATGGAAGTTTTTGAATAGTATTTGTAAAAAACGTACGAGATTATCACTTGATTAGCATATTTGGAAGGAATGTGTGGATGATTGAGAAATTAAACTATTCCTACCAAGTGTCTGGATATACTTTTTCTACACGATAAGTCTGGAACTGGTTTATTGGAATACCAAATAATTAGTACTTTTAAATACTTGTAATATTTTTATTTGCACCCAATTTAATATCTTCACACCTATACACCAATAGTATGCCTTTTGTATCCTGTAAAATGAGTAAGTATTTGTAATATCTTGATGGATCTAACTCTTCCTCATTACCACAAAGCGTAGGAACCTTACCATAAACAACTCATATAAAAATAAAGTATAATTTTACCCTTTAAAAATTATTGAAAATACATGCATCGAAATAGTTGTCAAATATAGCCCGGAATATTGTATCTTAGTATTTCTCGTCGAAGTAGTCGACATGATCGCCTGACTTGTACTTGCGCTCGGCCAACACGTCGACACACCTCCTGACCGTCTGCTCCGTGGTCAGGATCCTGCCGGACTCCCGGACCGACACGAACATCTCCTTGATGTCCGGGTCCACCGCTTGGTCCGCCACGGACTTCTGCATGTCCGTGTCCACCGGACCCGGCGAGTAGCTCACCACGTTCATTGACGGGTTTTCCAGAGCAAGCACGCGGAAAAACATTTCCCGGCTGGCTTTTCCGACGCAGTAATGTGCCATCGTTTTGAACGGTTGGATCCCGCATAGAGAGGTCACGTTGACGATGCATGTTTCTGTAGACGGTTCGAGGGGGAAGACTTTAAGGACCACGGAGTTGAGACAAATGGTGGACACAAGGTTGACGGAGAGGTAATCCAGCCATTTCTGTGCGTCCGCCATCTTGTCAGCTCGTTCTGTGACGTCACCAATAGACCCTGCGTTATGAACCAATAATATCAAATCAAAGCTCGACGGCTGTAATTTAAACATAAGCAAAGAATCGCGGATGCCATTCTCGTAGGAAGTCGGATCCGATTGCGACAAATCCGACGAGCAGAGCGACGTGTGAATATCTGGACTTGATTTCTTGACAAGGTCTTGGGTTTCCTCCAATCCAGAGGTGGAGCGGCCAAAAAGAACGAAGAGCGAGTTCTTGGCGACTTTTTTCCCGAAGTCGACAGCCATTTGGCGCCCAATGCCACGGCTGGCGCCAGTTATCAAGCAGAACGTCTTGCGACCCCAGAAAGCCGGGAGTTGATCGGCCATGTTGATCAGGAGATGATGTTGATTCTGAAACAAGAAGAGAAAGAGATGAATATGAAAGCAAACGAACAGAATAACAAACCACTCTTCTGATGAGAGAAAGACAGAACGTCATTTATAGTTTAGACCAATATAGTAGAGATAATGGTATAGCTTAGAGTGACAGAGTCTCTAAGATGGGACTAAATGTTCCTAATTGAATGCATGTTGTGATGTTGCATAAGTCGTGATCGCTTTTGAACGCTGCTACCAGTCCTTCAATCGTTGGCATTTAAATATTTTCAAATTAATACGTCTGTTACGGCCGTCCACACATTTTTACACGAAAATGTGTACAAAATAATACAAAATATAACGACCACTGTCGTTGAAATACGATAACAATCAGTTCCTGGCTCATTGAAGAATAGCAATATTTAAACCATTCAACACCCTCCGCCCCCTCTCCTCCTTCGTACATACCACAATTTATCACAGAATTGTAGAAACGGGGGTGATGTAAATTTCAGTTTCGTCTCACTTTTCGAAAACAGGACACAAGAGTATTTATTGTTGTTGTTGTCAGGTTGGCGAGAACTTCCGCAACCGCGCGATGCGCTTCCCAGCTCTGGTGTCCGGCTGCACTATCGACTGGTTCCAGCCGTGGCCCAAAGACGCGCTGGTGTCCGTGGCCCAGCACTTCCTGGAGGACTTCCAGATCGCGTGCACGCAGGAAGTCAAGGACTCGCTCCAGGACGCGTTGGGATCCATCCAGGACGCGGTCTCACTCACATCCACGGAGTACTTCCAGAGGTACTCATTTAACAGATAGTTTTAAAGCTGTGACGAATCACTACGATATGCGATTGATTTCTTAATTATAAAAATATCTTCTGGACCAAAACTGAGATGTTAGGAACCCAATTTATACTAGCAAATTCTACACTTTGAATACACATTACCTATAGGCATATCTAGTCCTAGTACTAGATGTCTAGTCGAATATTTTATGAGAACAAAATATCGATCAACTGAAAAATAATTGATTTCAGCTATTCATCTTGAATCTCGATGTCCCCAGGTTCCGCCGAGCCACCCACGTGACTCCGAAGTCGTACCTGAACTTCATCGGCGGCTACAAGAACATCTACCAGCAGAAACAGAAGGAGTTGGGCGAGGGCGCGCAACGCATGGACACCGGCTTGGCAAAACTCGAGGAGGCGTCGTCCTCGGTCGAGATCCTCAAGAAGGACCTCGCGGTGATGGAGCAGGAGCTCACCGTGGCCTCGGAGAAGGCGGAGAGGGTGCTGGTGGAGGTGACGGACAGAGCGATGCAGGCGGAGACGGTCAAGAACCAAGTGCAGGTCGTCAAGGAGAAAGCGGAGATCCTCGTCGCCTACATCACGGAGGAGAAGGCGAAAGCCGAGCTCAAGTTGGAGGCGGCGAAACCGGCGCTGGAGGAGGCGGAGGAGGCGTTGAATACGATCAAGCCGGCGCATATAGGTGCATTCTTTGCTCTTTCGATATATTATTAGAGGATAATGAAGGAGCCGGTCGACGCAAGGGTCTTGATCCATTGATTCCTTTGAATGATTTCAGTCAGCTTGCCATATCTTACTCTGTTACTTACTGGGAAAATGTTCAGTGTAACGCGTTGATCAGCGAGCCTTCGTATTGCATGCGAATTAATATTCGTGTGAAAGTTGCTGCGCTATAATACACCTTGGAAATACTTGGAAGAGAATCTAACCAAGTGCGTCAAAGGAAAAATGATAATTCCTTTGACATTTCTTTGAATAAATTTGACAAATATTTTTAAAAAATCATAAAATGGACGTAAAATGACAAGAACTCTTCACATTCTTGACAGATTTGTCTTGACAGATTAGTCCAAATGACTTAGCCATTTTTAAGTTGATTGGTCAAACGGTTCAATTTTTAATTTTCAACCAATCTCAAGATCTCGTTTAAAATCTCTACCTGTATTCGCACTTATGACATTAGTGTGTGTGCAAAATTTCAGATTGATTGGTGTAGCCTGGCCATAGCGTACAGAAACAAAAAAACACATAGGCAGTGCCTTGAGTCCCTTGTGACACTCGTAAATGAACTGGTTAAGATTAAGTTTAATTAGTCTACAAGGCAAGTGTTTCTGTTTTGTTTCAGCAACTGTACGTAAGCTTGGTCGTCCTCCCCACTTGATCATGCGCATCATGGACTGCGTCGTGATCCTCTTCCAACGACGACTTCATCCCGTCATCGGCGACACCGCGATGCCGAGTCCCAAACCGTCCTGGGCAGAGTCCCTCAAGGTAGTCCACAGAAATAAACAGAGCGATTTTGCCGCGTGTTGCAGGCACTTTTTTGGATACGATTGGAGACAAAATGGGTTGACAAAATTATTTGAAATTTTAATCATGATTAGATAAAAGACAAACTTAGGATTATCACTTGGTACATTTTTTATTTTTTGCTTCGTTAATTAGTAATAATGTGTTGGTTTTTGGTGAAAAATGGTATATTTTCTTGTCCAAATGGATGCCGTATGAAATTAAATTTTAAAAAGTGCCAAGGGATAACCCTAAGTTAGTCTTTTATTGAGCGAGCGTAGCGAGCGTCACCACGGTACTCTTACGGCACTTTCTCTGTGTTTTTTCTTTTTTTTTTTTTGTGTTCACAGCCCAGGTCAAACGGCACAATCAATCGATCTGAAATTTTGCACATATGCTAACGTAATCTATGCGGTCCCTGGGATCGTTTTTGAATGGGCTCATGTGATTGGTTCAAATTTAAAAAAAATTATCTTTCGATTGGTTGTTGCGATCAATTTGAAATTTTGACAAGTCATTACGACCAACATTGTACCCAATCATACAAAGTTTCAGCCAAATCCTCCCATGGGTAAAAATTTAAAAAAATCTTTCATATGATTTTTGAAATTTAAACTAGAACCGTATGACCGATCAACTTAAAACTTTGCATGGTCATTAAGACCAACATTATCTGTATTTTTGACAATTTTCAGACTTATCTGTGTTTAAATCCAAAAGTTATTGACATTCTACGGATATTTTGCGTGTTGGCTGTCAAATTGCTCAAAAATGTTGATCACGGCTACTTCGACTCTTTATAGTTCCAAGGTAGTTAGAGCAGAAACTTTCAAAAGTATGAAACTGATATGACGGTTCAAAAGATCGTCTAATACTGTGTAAGTACACACACTTATATCACATGAGTGGTCCCAGGTATATTTTTTTAAATAGATCCTATGATTTTTGAATATAACAAGGAACATTCTAATCATAAAGGTTCAATCAATCAACCTAAAACTTTGCATGGTTATTGGGACTAATACTTTAGGAATAATTGAAGATTTTTATACCTACAAGTCTGACGAATTTCAAGAATTATTGGCTTTTAATGATATTTTCGATAGACATAATTTCGGTTCGAGGTGTTGCGCGTGTCCGTGCTCGCTCATCAACGCGTTACACAGAGCGTTTTCCTAGTATACAATCAGACTGATCATGTGAACATCCTATCCAAGTTACACCCGTTTATGAAACAATTTTTCTCTCTCAATTTTCTAAAACGGCCAATCTACAACCTGTTGAATCTTCCAGATGATGTCTAGCACAACGTTCCTGCTGCAACTGCAGAACTACCCGAAGGACATCATCAACAACGAGATGGTGGAGTTCCTGCAGCCCTACTTCGAGATGGAGGACTACAACATGGAGACTGCCAAGAGAGTCTGCGGCGACGTTGCCGGACTTCTGTCCTGGACCAAAGCCATGAGCTTCTTCCACAGCGTCAACAAGGAGGTGTTGCCGCTCAAAGCGAATCTCACGTGTCAAGAAGCAAGGCTTAAGGTGAGACATTTCAAAACAAGCATACCATTTCAAGAACTCTTGAAGATCTTGTTAGATTTGTTTAAAAGTTGTCAAAAACACCTAAATGTCGGTCCCAATGACCATGCAAAATTTTATTTTGAAAATTTTAATTTGGTTAAACGGTTCTATTTTTAATTTTCAGCCAATCAGCGGCTCTCGTTCACATGCTTGCCGCTTTTATGACATTAGTGTGTGTGCAAAACAATTGAATGCTACTGAATGTCTTCCAGCTGGCAATGGATGACTTAGCTCGCGCTGAACAGGAGCTTGCCGACCGCGAAGCTTCCTTGCAAGAAGTCAAGGAGCTGTACAACGCCGCCGTCGACGAGAAGCAACGTCTCACCGACGCCGCGATGATCTGTCTGCGCAAGATGACGGCGGCGACGGCGCTCATCAACGGCCTCGGCGGCGAGAAGATCCGCTGGACGCAGCAGAGTCGCGAGTTCAAGGAGCAACTCGGACGCCTCGTCGGCGACGTCCTCCTCGCCACCGGGTTCCTCTCGTACTGCGGTCCGTACAACCAGGAGTTCCGAGCCGGACTCGTCAAGAGCTGGATGGAGATCTTGAAATCTCGATCCGTCCCGTTCACGCATAATCTCAACATCACGAGCATGTTGGTGGACAGCGGGACGATCTCGGAATGGACATTACAAGGTCTTCCGAACGACGAGCTTTCCGTACAGAACGCGTTGATCGTGACGAAATCCAGTTCATACCCTCTCCTCGTCGACCCTCAGACTCAAGGCAAGATGTGGATCAAGAACAAAGAATCAACCAACGAGCTCCAGATCACGTCATTGAATCACAAGTACTTCCGCACGCATCTTGAAGACAGCCTCTCGTTAGGACGGCCGCTGTTGATCGAGGACATCGGCGAGGAGTTGGACCCCGTCCTGGACAACGTCCTTGAGAAGAACTTCATCAAGTCCGGCTCGATCGAGAAGGTGATCGTCGGCGACAAGGAGAACGACGTGATGCCCGGGTTCATGTTGTACATCACGACGAAGTTGCCGAATCCGGCGTACTCCCCCGAGATCAGCGCCAAGTCGTCGATCATCGACTTCACCGTGACGATGAAGGGCCTCGAGGACCAGCTCTTGGGCCGCGTCATTCTCATGGAGAAGACGGATTTGGAGGCGGAACGCGTCGCTCTCTTCGAGTCCGTCATGCAGAATCAACGCAGCATGAAGGAGCTGGAGAGTAATTTGCTACATCGGTTGACGTCCATCGAGGGCTCGCTTGTAGACGACGAGGCGCTGATCCAGGTCCTCCAGGAGACGAAAGTCACCTCGGAAGAAGTGAACCAGAAGCTGAAGGTCTCCGTCGTGACGGAACGGAAGATCAACGTCGCGCGGGAAGAGTTCCGTGCCGTCGCCGCTCGCGGTTCCATCCTCTACTTCTTGATCGTGGAGATGAGCATGGTCAACATGATGTACCAGAACTCGCTCAAGCAGTTCCTCAACATCTTCGACAACTCCATCACCAAGTCGACGAAGAGCAACGACACGGAGGAGCGGATTGACATCATCCTGAGACATCTGACGCGCGAGGTGTGGGCGTTCACGTTGAGGAGTTTGTACGAGAGACACAAGGCGCTGTTCACGCTCATGTTGGCCATGAAGATTGACGTTCACAAGGTGGGTCGAATGTACTCATTTCTTTCTTCATATGAAGAGAACGGATGCAAAGGCCGAGGGCTTCAAGTCAAGACAGTGTGAATTCTCAGGTTTAGGTAGGCCCGAAAATTTGGATTTAATGAATACAATAAAAAACAAAAATATCGAAAACAGATTGCAATGAAAATAGTGATAATTTAAAAAAATTAAATTATTGTTGGGAGGCCCTCCTCCTGACACAAATTGGACCTAATGTTTTAATATTTTACCTGCTCCTATTACCTAACCATAACCTGGCCATAACTACACTACAAAAATCACAGCGACTGGATTTTCAATAATTGAAAAAGTTAAGTATAAACATAAAGCCATATAGTATTTAAAAATTAACACAAAAAGATGCACATATTATTTAATATTTTGACACTAAAAATATTAAAAATGCTAAAACAAAGGCTACTAAATATGCTTTGAAAAACATCATGCGGGGTTTTTAGTTAAAACCACTTATTTACATCACAAATGTTATCTGTCCCAGGGCATCATATCTCACGCAGAGTTCAGCGCCTTCATCAAGGGCGGCGCCTCTCTGGACTTGAACGCCGTCACACCCAAACCCTTCCGCTGGATCCTGGACATCACCTGGCTCAACCTGGTCGAGATCAGCAAGCTGGACACCTTCTCCGACGTCCTCACCAAGATCGAGCACAACGAGAAGGAATGGCGCGGCTGGTACGAGAAGGAGAAGCCCGAGGAGGAGGACATACCGTGCGGCTATCAGAAGTCGCTGGACGTCTTCAGGAAGTTGTTGTTGATAAGATCGTGGAGTCCGGACAGAACGCTCTCGCAGGCTCGCAAGTACATCATGGGTGAGAACAGTTGGATCAAATACAATTGTCATTGTTGTAATGTAGGGGAAGTTCATATGCTCACTTGAGGGGGTGTGTTTTAATACGTTGGTAGTGAAAAGTACCTATACTCATTTTGAGCAGTTTCACTAGATAAAGATAAGGACAGGTTGTTTTTCCTGAGTAAATTAACCCACAAATCGTAAATGTTTGCAAAATACACATTTCAGAAATATCCCTCTATGTTTTTAAAGAAAAGATTTACGGCAAAAATTGTCTTGAGATTCATATTAAAAATAAAAAAATAAAAATCAATTTAAATAAATCGAAAGAAATAGTAAACAATTTGTTGTGACTTCATCTTAATACATTGTTCTGCAGAATCACTGGGTCCGGAGTATGGAGAAGCAACAATCCTGGACCTGGATCAGACCTGGTCCGAGTCCGAGCCCCGGACCCCGCTCGTCTGTATCTTGTCGGTGGGGTCTGACCCCTCCCCCCAAGTCACCGCCCTCGCCAAGCAGAAGGAAATACGTAAGTCTTCATAACACCTATCCTGCTCTGCACATAGACAAACAGATCAGTGGCGTAACTTCAGTTGCCTTAAGGTGCCTTTCCATGCTCCGTCACCGTCCGTCACCGTCCGACGAAAACGACAGATTGCGATCACGTGACCCGTCTCGACCAATCCGTCGCCGTCCGAGATTTTTGGGGATGGCTCTGATTGGTCGAGAAATGGTCACGTGATCGCATTCTGTCGTTTTCGTCGGACGGTGACGGACGGTGACGGAGCATGGAAATCCACATTTACACTTTTAAATACCAAAAACATATTTATAAATATATGCAGCTATTTGTGTTAAATTTTTAAACCTTTTCACTTTTCAATTATTTTAGATTTTACTAGTAAATTGTTGAATTTTGCTACAGTATTTAGTGCATTTTAACTCGATTTAAACCCAAATTTGATCGATTTGATTATCTAAAATTTTTAAATCACTGTTATTTTCACTACTATCGATTATAAATATTTTTTATTTTTATGATACTCATTCGATCCAAATTGTTGCCCCCAACATCGAAGTTACGCCCGTGAAACAGATTCCTAACTCCCTCGTCTCCGCAGCTTTGAAGTCCATCTCGATGGGCCAAGGTCAAGAGCTCCACGCACGTCGCCTCATCTCCGACTCCATGGCAACCGGAGGCTGGGTCCTGCTCCAGAACATCCACTTGTCACTGCCGTTCTGCAGCGAGGCGATGGACGCGCTCGTCGAGACGGACATCGTCGACGAGACGTTCCGACTGTGGATGACCACCGAGGTGCATCCGCAGTTCCCCATCGGCCTCCTCCAGATGGCCATCAAGTTCACTAACGAGCCGCCGCAGGGGATACGCGCCAGTATGAAGAGGACGTATCAAGACATTTCACAGGTAGATCTTACAGTCATGGTTCTGCTCAGAGTAACGCGTTGATGAGCGAGCACTGATATGCGCAATTGACTATAACTATATAATTGCTGATTTTCATTGCAACTTTCTATCAATAACGCTGAAACAATTGAATATGAGATTAACGTCCACTCGGCACAACAAAAATTGAGCGGTGAACAAATTTGAATTACTGCTGGTAATGTTCCATACAATCAAAGTTTGTTATTATCATTGAAATGAAATGTAAGGTTGCCTACTAGAGTGAGTCAAGGAGATCACTTGGACTAACTTCTGATGGTGAGATCTAACATTTTTCAGTCAATCAGATTTTGTTGAGCGATCAATTTTAGTTGTGCCAAGTGTAGGTACCATGAATATGGGAATTTTCGATCAAATTCTTCTGGGACCGGATTCACAAAGCTTTTCCCTGGGGGAATTGATATCGGGGGAAAAGTTTTTTGAATCCGGGTCCTGATATCGAATTCAAACTCATAAAATGTCAATAAGTCTGTAATTACATGTTCAAGAGCGACGGAAGTTCGGGCCGCTGGGATGGAATGTACCCTACGAGTTCAACCAACATGTGTATGAAGTGTTTTTCTCTGCTACAGGACACTCTGGACTACTCGACTCAGCCGCAATGGCCACCCATGTTGTACGCGTGGCTTTCCTTCACACTGTGGTACAGGAGCGACGGAAGTTCGGGCCGCTGGGATGGAATGTACCCTACGAGTTCAACCAACATGTGTATGAAGTGTTTGTCTCTGCTACAGGACACTCTGGACTACTCCACTCAGCCGCAATGGCCACCTATGTTGTACGCCGTGGCTTTCCTTCACACTGTGGTTCAAGAGCGACGGAAGTTCGGGCCGCTGGGATGGAATGTACCCTACGAGTTCAACCAACATGTGTATGAAGTGTTTGTCTCTGCTACAGGACACTCTGGACTACTCCACTCAGCCGCAATGGCCACCCATGTTGTACGCCGTGGCTTTCCTTCACACTGTGGTACAGGAGCGACGGAAGTTCGGGCCGCTGGGATGGAATGTACCCTACGAGTTCAACCAACATGTGTATGAAGTGTTTGTCTCTGCTACAGGACACTCTGGACTACTCGACTCAGCCGCAATGGCCACCCATGTTGTACGCCGTGGCTTTCCTTCACACTGTGGTTCAAGAGCGACGGAAGTTCGGGCCGCTGGGATGGAATGTACCCTACGAGTTCAACCAATCGGACTTCGCCTCCAGTGTGCAGTTCGTGCAGAACCACTTGGACGACATGGACCCCAAGAAGGTAGGAGAACGTCGTCATTCACATACTTCAGGGTATAAAAGGTATAAAGGGTACTTTCCAGGGTATTATCCAGGGTATAAAAGTGGGAAAAGAATCACTTTTATAACGTGTGTAATAAAAGTTTAGAAATAATCTACAATTCTGATTTTACGCTCAACTTCAAGATCCAATAACTTTTGTTCCATATATTGATATTAATTGACATTTTTACACAATCGATCTTAATCTATTTTGAATATAATTTGAAATTTTCAGCTTGATATCGTACGAAGTTTTGAAGAAACAGCGTCCCGGCCATTGGAAGTTTTCTGGACGCGCGCTATTTGAGCTCCGTATAATCAATTTTTTGACAACCAAATTTGAACAGCTGTAACTTTTTTCCTACAAAAATAATGTTTTTGAAACTTGCACATATTAAATTTTAGGATGTTTTCTAATATGTGTACAAATTTCAGAATCCTATCTATAATAGTTTCGGTATAGTGACCTCTCAATCATTTTTTTTGCGCCACCCGGTATATTGCTATCAAATTATCAATTATGTAAAAATGTCAATACATTTGGATCAATTGAACGAATGTTATAGTCATAGGCGTCCGCAGGATTTCTGTCAGGGGGGGGGGGGGGGGCAAGGCAAGAAAAACAAATTTACATGGCTTAAGGGGGGTATTGGGGCGTGCCCCCCACCCTGCATCGCAGGGCACGTTTCTGGATACCATATCAATTTTGAGACGTTGTAAGGTATTTTGTTGAAGTTAAATATTTAATGTTTTTTAAAATTTTACACAGGGGTGGTGGAGAGCATTTTTAAAAAGTGAACTTATCTCCCGTTTTCTGCTTCGTCGGATGAGATTGCCATACAACTACAAGATGTAGATGTACATGTACTACATGTTTCAGGGCATCTCTTGGCCCACTGTCTGCTACATGCTTGGGGAAGTCCAATACGGCGGCCGCGTCACCGACGACTTCGACAAGCGGCTGTTGACGACGTTCACGCAAGTGTGGTTCTGCGATGTGCTTCTCCGCCCCGGATTCGAGTTCTATCGCAACTACAAGGTGCCGATGACGAGGAACATCCAGGGGTACGTCGACTACATCAACAGTCTGCCGTTGACGGACACTCCGGAGGTGTTCGGGCTTCACGGCAACGCCGACATCACGTGAGTGGTCCGATGTCGACCGCGAAAAAGTTATTTTGTCAATATTCATAAATGATGCCAATAACAGTTAAGGATCTCCACAAAGAAATGTAGATTCGAAAACGAATTAATGAGGTTCATTGTTATTTTCAAATATGTACTATATCCCACAATAAGTTCATTATTGTCTGAAAAACCAAACTTATTTTCAATATAAATGCTGCTGATTACAACTGTCTTCGATATTTCATAATTTGAACCTACCACTGAGATAGTTTTAATCGCATCAAAATAAATCATGATCCACTAGTGGTCAATTCCAAGCCAAACAGTGTGCCACGGAATTGGTTCTGAAGAACGCTCTGAACTTGTATTCCGGAGATCCGGAGTTCGATTCCCGCGGCCGTTTTTCCTGACTGGGCTTTTTCGTGGTATTCCCTCAGTCGACCGGTTTCCTGACTGGGCGTTTTTCGTGGTAATCCCTCAGTCGACAAGGCAAACCGTACTAATAGGCCACGACCACCTCCTTCCCACCTTCTATCCTTACCTACTCTTCAACATATTTTTTACTAAAAAAAGATGCTGTAGCCTGTAGTCATATATCTTCTGTTCTTAGTTACCAGATCAACACTGCTAAAGGGATCCTGGACACCATCTTGAGCGTGCAGCCCAAGGAAGGCGGCGGTGGAGGCGGAGAGACCAGAGAGTCAATCGTGTACAAACTTGCTGAGGATATGTTGGAGAAACTGCCGCCTCAGTACAACAGCTTCGAGGTGAAAATATTCCCTCAGATATAATTAGTAATTGACTTGGTTGGATTTTGATTATTATTTTTTATTTATGAACACAGGCACCCATTTTTTCAATGCTCTGCTAAACCGGTCATTAGAGGAATGTCATTGGCTGTTGCCATGATTAAGTCCTAATCAATTGTTTAAAATTTAGCAGATCTGTTGAAAAACTGTCCCTAAGAATGTAATCTAAGCGCCAAGCGGCTATTCAAGCTTGATTACCTTAACTGTGATTTTACACCGTTTTTAATAAAAAATAATTGACTTGAGAAAAGCGCAGGTATAATGAAAATGCACAATTTCTCGTCCAATTTTAGTCAACTCCAGCCACCGCAACTGTCGTAAAAAAACAACACCAAACATAAAAATCTACTTCATTACCAAAATGTATATATATATTTGCGACACTTGCACAAAATTATTGGACGATTGATTTGGTCCTGGCGATTGTAGCGATTGCAATGCATTGTAATTCAATACATTAAAAAATCTCGTCATATTGTTAGAGCATGAAGTGAAGATCATATTCGCAAGTGATTGTTCATGTGAACTGTTCTCTAGACACGCGAGGCGCTGCAGCGAATGGGCGCGTTCCTTCCGATGAACATCTTCCTCCGGCAAGAGATCGACCGCATCAGTGTCGTGCGCTCGACATTATGCGACCTGAAACTAGCGATAGACGGCACTATCGTCATGCTAGAGTGAAGATCATATTCGCAAGTGATTGATCATGTGAACTGTTCTCTAGACACGCGAGGCTCTGCAGCGAATGGGCGCGTTCCTTCCGATGAACATCTTCCTCCGGCAAGAGATCGACCGCATCAGTGTCGTGCGCTCGACATTATGCGACCTGAAACTAGCGATAGACGGCACTATCGTCATGCTAGAGTGAAGATCATATTCGCAAGTGATTGATCATGTGAACTGTTCTCTAGACACGCGAGGCGCTGCAGCGAATGGGCGCGTTCCTTCCGATGAACATCTTCCTCCGGCAAGAGATCGACCGCATCAGTGTCGTGCGCTCGACATTATGCAACCTGAAACTAGCGATAGACGGCACTATCGTCATGCTAGAGTGAAGATCATATTCGCAAGTGATTGATCATGTGAACTGTTCTCTAGACACGCGAGGCGCTGCAGCGAATGGGCGCGTTCCTTCCGATGAACATCTTCCTCCGGCAAGAGATCGACCGCATCAGTGTCGTGCGCTCGACATTATGCGACCTGAAACTAGCGATAGACGGCACGATTGTCATGCTAGAGTGAAGATCATATTCGCAAGTGATTGTTCATGTAAACTGCTCTAGACACGCGAGGCGCTGCAGCGAATGGGCGCGTTCCTTCCCATGAACATCTTCCTCCGGCAAGAGATCGACCGCATCAGTGTCGTGCGCTCGACATTATGCGACCTGAAACTAGCGATAGACGGCACTATCGTCATGCTAGAGTGAAGATCATATTCGCAAGTGATTGATCATGTGAACTGTTCTCTAGACACGCGAGGCACTGCAGCGAATGGGCGCGTTCCTTCCGATGAACATCTTCCTCCGGCAAGAGATCGACCGCATCAGTGTCGTGCGCTCGACATTATGCGACCTGGAACTAGCGATAGACGGCACTATTGTCATGCTCGAGTGAAGATCATATTCGCAAGTGATTGTTCATGTGAACTGTTCTCTAGACACGCGAGGCGCTGCAGCGAATGGGCGCGTTCCTTCCCATGAACATCTTCCTCCGGCAAGAGATCGACCGCATCAGTGTCGTGCGCTCGACATTATGCGACCTGAAACTAGCGATAGACGGCACTATTGTCATGCTAGAGTGAAGATCATATTCGCAAGTGATTGTTCATGTAAACTGCTCTAGACACGCGAGGCGCTGCAGCGAATGGGCGCGTTCCTTCCCATGAACATCTTCCTCCGGCAAGAGATCGACCGCATCAGTGTCGTGCGCTCGACATTATGCGACCTGAAACTAGCGATAGACGGCACTATCGTCATGCTAGAGTGAAGATCATATTCGCAAGTGATTGTTCATGTGAACTGTTATCTAGACACGCGAGGCGCTGCAGCGAATGGGCGCGTTCCTTCCGATGAACATCTTCCTCCGGCAAGAGATCGACCGCATGCAGTGTGTCATCAGTGTCGTGCGGTCGACATTATGCGACCTGAAACTAGCGATAGACGGCACGATTGTCATGAGCCACGGCCTTCGAGAAGCACTGGACGCCATGTACGACGCCAGGATACCAGAGAGATGGTCCAAGGTAAAGACACTATAGTGACGTTACGTCATTGGTTGCACACCGAGCCGTTCGCAGATTGGTTGGAAGTTTCGAATTAATTTCAAAATCGAAAAAATCAGAGTTTCGTCTAAAAAAATAAACACATTTAAAATAATATGTGAAAAAAACACGTAAAAATAGACGGATCATGTCAAAAACCTTCCAAAACGGTTAGAATTGAGCTAAATTTCCAAAAATTTCCGGGGCCATGCGCCCCCGGACATGTATATCCTGATAAGTTCAATAAATTTACCTATTCTTAAATCTGACAATTTTTTTGGATATTATGCAATTTAT
Organism: Leuctra nigra; assembly: GCA_934045905.1. Classification (NCBI taxonomy): domain Eukaryota; kingdom Metazoa; phylum Arthropoda; class Insecta; order Plecoptera; family Leuctridae; genus Leuctra; species Leuctra nigra. Next base: position 15,385,730 of record OW203764.1, on the reverse strand, counting down.
AATTCCCAAAAATAGCTTTACACTGTGATTCAAAATTGCACCTAAACGAATGACCTTGATCAAAAATTTTCTCGGGGGCTATGCCCCCGAACCCCCTATTTTCCACTGTAACTTTTCAAAATATATGTTACGTATAATAAGTGCTTTTGCTTCGTACAACTACAAGCATGTTCGTAAATTAACTCTACCCCCCCCCCCCCCCCGTTACACCAACATTAAAAAACTACCAAAAAATATGCCACCCCAAACTATTCAATAGTTGAATGTTCGTTCACTAGTGCCTGTCCGCGCACTGGTAGAGGCACCCAACCAGGGCCGTATTCTAGAACATTAAAATTGATTCAGTGCAATGTTAATCCTTATGGCCGTGACCGGATTCCATCAGGAATGGATTTGGGAAAATGTTCTAGAATACGCCTCCAGTAACCACTACCTTAGACTAACCCACCCACTACCAGACAATAGTAGCTAAACCTCGGTTACCCTACGAATCTGGATTCGTAGATTCCCAGCCTGTCTGTGTTCCCAAAACTTCAATTTCTTTAATGTTCTGCTTTAAATTTACATTTAGTGGCAAACAGCATTTCATATCAATTCGTCATACATAATCGTCAAGATTAATCATCAGTCTTAACTTGTGACTTCATATCAATTCGTCATTCATCAGTCTAAACTTGTGACTGGATTATCACACAAAGCACATGACAGCTATCTCTTGTTTTCTTCTATATTTTTGTGTAGACACTGCCAAGGCCACAGCGATTAACTAATCAACCTAAAATTTCAAAACACGTTTAATTCATACCAGCGGTTCTGTAGATAACTTTTAATCAAAATACATTGTTTGAGTACTATATATAAATCCATGGTTTGATTGAATAGTGAAATTGCCCGTTGGACCCAAAGAAGTTCGACCTATCAAGTTAAATAAGATGTATATAGATTTTGTTTAGACCCCCGTTTTATCATATTATATTACACATTTTAAGGTTAAATCGTCACTGCCAATTTAGCTTATATTGAAAGGATGATTAAAATATAAAGACGGAAAACGCCTGTAACCCGTTGATACGTCAGCCTTTATGTAATACTATAATAGGAAGGAAATAATATTGCCAAAATAAATATGATAAAAAACATAATATCATGTAACCACAAACTACAAAATCTTTGTTTTGTAATCCTGTATATTTGATCCTTCAAAGTACCTTATATAAAAATGGTGAAGCTGGAAATAAAATAATCTCTATTTTTTAATAGAAGGGGAGATTATGGAGATATCCTCCCCCCCTCCCCCCGACCCCCAAAAGCAACTGAGGAATAATTTTCATTTACATTGAGGTGAAAGCGATTTGGAGAGAAAAAGATTGAAAGCAATTCCAATTTTTTGGCAATTTCTGATTTAGGTAGTTTTGTATTCACTCCAGAGCGTATAGATAGATCATATTTTCTCTCACTCCACGGTCTCTTGTTGTCAGGTGTCTTGGGAGTCTGCGACCCTTGGCTTCTGGTACACAGAACTTCTGGAGAGGGACGCACAATTCAGGAGGTGGTGTAACACGGGACGTCCCAACGTCTTCTGGATGACTGGATTCTTCAATCCCCAAGGATTTCTCACAGCCATGCGTCAGGCAAGTTGCACTGCAGTTCGTTGCACTTTGTCTACACTGAGACAGGCGTGAAATACGAGCTTAATGATAACAATACAGTCAGTCAGCAAATGTCCTTGTTTACCTAACAATATGGAGTTGTAAAGAACGTGTTACAATAGTTTGCAGTAAAAGAGTAAATATTATTTTATAAGATGGTTGGTTATAAATCCGTTTGTTGGCTTTCACAAAGAACAAAACAGTCAGGTTTCCTCAAAAGAACAAAATAGATTGATATAATAATTAGCATTCATAAAGGATAAAAAATCTATACATGCACGAGGATTTATTTTTTATATTTATTTAGCTGGTTGCCCTAGGAAACTGGATTCTCATTTAGTAGGAAATCTAAACTTTCACTTTCGTTCTAAACCAATTTAAATTTATTCAAATTATTTGTATATTATTCCATAATTTTAGGATAGACATTAATTTAAATTTGCGTATCAAATCAATAGGGATGAGTGACTTAATTATTACTGTCTGTCCATGATGAATACAAATCTTGATTTGAAATTTAATTCGGTTTGAACATGTATTTGTGGTAATCAGTTATTGTGGACTGGTGATACAGAAAGGGTAAATATTTTATTTATTGTATTTATATAGTACATTATTACCTATCACCATTCCACGAGCATAACAATGTCGTAATGGATAAGAAAAGGCACAAACGTAATCTAAGTTGCGTCATATAATTAATGACCATTATTCTCTGAATATTTGTGGTAATCATTTTTCGTCAAAAAGATAAAGTTGGGAAGGTTTCCAACGACTGGCTTGTTTATTGCCATTCCCTTGGCCATTCCCCTTGAAAATTGTAATTGAATGTTGATATAATTTTTCTCAGTACTTATGAGTGGTTGTACTATGCTTTGTCGGGAATATTTGCAGCCCAAGTCAGTCAGCGATCATATTTATTTTAATTTCACAAAAATGTTTACTGCAGGATACTCGTACTTTGGGTTGTTACAAGCAAAAATAATAAATTACATAATAGGTACACATTAGTAAGAGAATAACAATAAATTTTCACAAAAAATTTATCAATTATTAGATTTCTAATTAATGATGATTTTTTAAATAACCAATTTAAACACTACATTATCTACCTAATGGTTATTAAAATTTCAATGCAATTTGTTACACCGTTTGGTCTGCAATCTATCCCCAAAAAAAATCTGAAGCAAAATCAATTACTTAGTTAAGCGTAGCTACAGTCATAAAATTAAGTTCGTCAAATCCTTATTCACCCCCCACCACATTCAAACAACTATTCCAGTGTTACGGGTCAAGGGGGGAGGGATAATCTAACGAATATTATGCATGTAAAGGGGAAGGACGGTTTGGGGAATTAATTCCATGACTATACTCTTACTAACAATCATCCCCTGACTCCTTCAGGAGGTGACTCGAGCTCATAAGGGCTGGGCTCTGGACTCCGTGGTCCTTCAGAACCTGATCACCCGACACAACAAGGAAGACCTCACCGACTCTCCGCCGGAAGGCGTCTACGTCCACGGTTTATTCCTGGAGGGCGCCAGTCTTGATCGGCGCACCGGGAAACTGATCGAGAGCAAGCCCAAAGTCCTCTACGAGCAGATGCCCGTCATCTACATCTACGCGATCAACACGACGGCGGGCAAAGATCCGAGACTGTACGAGTGTCCAATATACAGGAAGCCGCAACGTACGGACCAGAAGTACGTCGGATCCATCGACTTTGAGACGGACAACAATCCTCGACATTGGGCGTTGAGAGGAGTTGCACTGCTCTGCGATATTAAATAAGTAGACTATGAAAGTTGGTTTGTACAGTATTTGTATTTGGCTATCAAGTATTTAGAGAAATACATTTCAAAGAGATCAGTATTACAACGTCACTATAAACATTTTATTGGATTTTCGGAGAAAAAAATTATTTATTAATGGAAGTTTTGAAAAAGTTTAATTTTATAGATGCAAAGGAAAGGACTGTGGTAGGTAGTTATTGGAAAAAAACATGTCCATGTAGGTTTTCAAGAAAGATCAGTTAGTTTTACATTTTCCAACAAATCTTTACCTAGGAACATGCAAAATAAAAACGAACACCCTGACTGGGAATCGAACCCAGAACCTTCGGGTTACTTTACCATTAGGATAAGATCAATAAAAATCGCTGTTTATGATAGTTATAGCATGACTTCGAAGAGAGGAGTTGGCGAACATCACTATATTCTTGAGCGTGTTGTTGAACAACTTAAAAGTTATTATTTTGATTTCTTCAGGGACTCGTGGTAATGTTTAGCAAATGTTTCAGCCACTAGAAGTGGAAATACTAAACTTGCTTCAGCGTAGATCTGAAAAGTGAAATTTAATAATGTTAAATGTTGAACATTCCAATGATTATCATAATAAATTAATAATATTACATCATTGACTTATTTTATTACCCACATCCGATTTACTCAAATAATCAATACCATTAATTTCATTAAGCCTGAATTTAAATGCAACAGATCTGTACTACAGCAGCAGAAGGCCAGGAGGAGTCCATTTCAATGATTCTAAAGGTGAGCTCAAAAACTAGCTTTCATCAATCTTATTTCTGGTGACACCAGTCGTTTTCAAATAGAATACTTAAATATAAATGTAATTGTGGTCTTTATAGTTCATTTGCAATTGATAGAGCTTGATTACATGATTACAATAGTGTGCAACACAACATCGAGAAAATGGACTTCAGTCCTTCTGCTTCTTCGTACAGAGTTAATCAATGCAGTCACGTATTTCAAAGATACGTATCTATCGACGTAGAACGAGTAGCAGCTAAGCCTCACCTTGACTGGCGTTGCATCCTTCTTGATCTTGCCCCACGAGACGGCTTCGTCGGGTCGAGCCCCGCTGTCGCTGCCGTCGAACTCGGACGCCGTGTTGATGAACACGGAGAAGTCGGCTCCGTTGCGCATGAGGTTCGCGTTGCAGATGTGATGCTTGATGACTCCGCCGCCCAGTATCACCATCCCCGTGTTGGCGGCCTTCACTGACATCGTGTTCAGCCGCCGCAAGTCTGTCAGAAAAAACAAGAGTCAGGGACAAGTTACCTTAGGAGTGGGAAGAAATATCAATCCTTAATCATCATCCCACACACTTAGGTACAGAATACGTCTATTAATTGACTAAGAAAACATATTTTTTACAAGTGTAGGAATTACTCATAAAAACTAAAATTCTAAACTGAATTATTTTATTTTGTAAAATGTGTGGGTAGGAAGGTGAGGTGTACCTAATAGAATTTAATGAAATGTGTATTTATTTTGTTTGTTTAAGAGCATGTTTCCTACACTTTTTCAGTTTTTCAGTTCAACTATGCAAACTGCGTACCTCTCAGCAAAGATAACTCTCAGTATGTTTCAGTAAAAACAGATTTTTATCTGTTGTATTGCAAATACATTAAACATTAAACAATGATTACTTGGTAATGAAATGACTATTAAAAAATCAACACCTCTTGGAGCAACACCAGTAGATATTACAGTTACAACAAGAAAACAAATTAAAATTGTGCTTGTTTGTGTCGTTTGTTAGTTGAATTACCTTGTAAAATGTCAATCACCAATCCAGGATTACGGAAAGAATGAAAGTACATCATATCTCCCAAGCTGCCATCTGTCAAGGCTGGACTAAATATAGGTATCTTATTCTTGGCTGCCCAATAACAAATTGAGTCGGGATTGTCAATCTTCTCTCCTAAAAACGTAATCACTTTCGACGGCGTCCAGACAATCCCCGTCTCTTTCTGAATCACCAACATCGAGTCCAGTAGCGGCATGACCCAATCTTCGAAGAGACAATAGTTGTTGTTCGGTACGAGTAGGTTACCGATGCGATTGATTCCCTGTTCGCGAAGTTTCTTCCCTTCGAGGTGGAAGTCCCCGATGTATGTCGGTCCGAGACATTTGATGAGGTCTTCTTCAATCCCGCCGGCCGTGGTGACGATGCAGTCGACCAGCCGATGTTCGACGAGGAAGCGGATTGTGTCTCGAACTCCCGAAGACACCATGTTGGATGTGTAGCCGAGGAAGATGGTGCAGTTGCTGCGGCGACGTATGAACTCATCGTCTTCGTATGTTTCTTGCAGGTCTGGAGACAGTGGGACTTCTCGACAGTCCAGCTGGAACAAAATCAAGAATTTTATATACTTTTATTGCCAGTCTTTCAATAGGTACTCTGCTAACTTTTAAACGGTAGATTAGGACTAAATTGTCATGGCAACAACCAATGACATTCCTAAAATGACTGTGATTACTGGTTTTGAAAAACTGTACCTTAACCAGTGATTAAGTTAGGGGTGGACACGTCCCCACACTCTTATTTCAGGGTGGACACCGTCCACCCATGTTTTTGGGGAGTAAAAATTGGCTAAAATTGTGTACAAACTACAAATTGCATAGAAATGCACGGAATTCATTCCCAAAATTCAAAACTTACCCGCGAACCCCTGTTGTATTGGGGGACCCTCTCCCAAAACCCCCATTGTTTTATTGTCATTTTTTACAAATTATAAACCTCTAGATTTCAAGTACAGATAAGCAATAATTTTCGCGAGAAAATTCAAATAGCTTAAGTTTTTGATATATCTGTAGTTATCTTAAATTTGTTTGACATTTAATTTCAAAAATACTGCCTGGACCATCACCTAATATTATGATTTTTCAAGCTAACACCATACTGCCGACAGGTCCGAAATCGGACGAAAGTGCAGAACTGTCTTATCACAGCAGTGTCACCCCCAATGTGCCCCCAATGTTCGTTTTTTGGGGCCATCTGGTATATTAGATATATTTTTTAAACATTTTTTTTAACAAAAAATACTTTGATTACAACTTTCTTGATGTCTGAATTTGATGCTAATGAAAATACACCACAAATATTGGTGATACCAGGCGCGTAGGAATAGGGGGGGAAAGGGGGGAACGGACCCCCCCTGTCTGGAGCCTGACCCCCCTGCCAGATATCCTGACCCCCCCTGCTAGACACTCTGACCCCCCCTGCTAGATTCTGAACACACGCAGATATTCACAAATGTTGATTAAGTGTTGCACAGAATGCACAGATTTGCTCCATCCATTATAAGGTTAAATTCTAAAAATTTTCTCAAGTTTTGCAAAACTAATTGAACAGAGGTATTAACCAATGAGACAACTCATTAACTCATTTGTCCAACATGATCATCCTCATGAATCAAATTAAATAATTACACGTTAAACTAATAGATTCCAAAACATATAGGTACTGATTTTTCTTATTGATTGTTTATTGCTGTTGCTCTTGCAACCTTTTTCAAAGGTCGATTCCAAAATCAATTCATACCTAATCGATTCTCTTTCCCTAGAATTCAAGTATTCCCCTGCGGGGCCATTTAGGATTTTGTCAAATAACAAAATTTTATTTTGTCTCTTGTATCACCAAGAATATTGCATAGGACACACATTTTAAATTTTTTTTAAAAAGATGCCAAAAAGCGTCGAATTTGATTCTTTTTTTTATCAAGATGTAAAAAAATGCCCTGCGGCGCCATTGGAAATTCTATAAAAACAAGTTTTCTTAAGTTCCCACAGAATATTGCATCACACATTTTACATTTCTTTGAGAAGAATAAAATTCGATTATTTTGTATCAAAAATTCAAAAAATGCCCTGCGGGGCTAACTGGGGGTGAGTCCCCCAGACCCCTTGTAGCAGGGAACTACCCTTTCCTGACATCCATCGATCCCCCATGATTTTGACCCCCCCCCCTGTAAAAATAAAGTTCCTACGCGCCTGGGTGATACTGATAATACAATTGTTTACCATTCTTACCCAGTATTACACTGTAATTGAAAATTCTTTCTTCAGCATTTTTTTACCAGACAGTGTCCAGAACAAATGTGTTGGGTTGGGCCATAGATCCAAAATTTCACATAAATGACACCTGTTATTAACGAGTTTTACTATTTTCATGGTCATAGAATGCAAGTCTAAAGAAGCAATGTTGAAACAAAACGAACAATTACAATAATAAAACCCAATTCTAGCTTTCGCCTGACACAAATGAGTAAATCTTTACACAATAACAACCTTGTCATAAAGTTATTTTAAAACGTATAATTAAGGTCATTACCATCTTTTGAATTTCGTCAATAGCTAATCCGAAACTTGTTGATTGGAATCCGGAGTACTTGTAGGTGCTCAAGATCGCCGAGATGTCAATGCCCTGGTTGAAATCGTAGCCACGCACTAGCGGCGTTCCTTCTGGAAGAGGAGTACTTGCCACTAGCACTGCTGCACTTGCCGCATCGGGTTCCTTGCATTGGCCTTGACTTGTCATACCTCACTGAAACAGAAGGAAAATTGTAGCTTATCCCAGTCGGTGACAGTAATATTCCCGCCTTTGTGTCACAGCCTGCTAGAAACCTACGTAGAAACCGAAGTAGTTGACAGCTTACCTTTTCAATTGACATCTCAGTATCTAGAAGGCTTTTTTCGTGCGGTTAAAAAATACAAGAATAACAATTTGGATTTGTTTTTTTTAAGATTTCTGCTTTGAATACGCGATGGAGAATTTAAACAACACCACAAAACGCTGTCCGATTCATTCCTCAGTCTATGGGATAGATGAAATAAATGAGGAAGAGGAACCCGAAAAGACCATCAGCTGGTTTGAGAGTTTGATTCTTCCCGAGAAAAAGCTGATTACAACAAGACCAGAAGTGCCAGAAATAAAAGCTTACGTCGTGGCCCTCGAGGTATAATAATACAATTATTTGATAATTGTATAGTTAGCAGGTGCCATTTATCACGCGATAGAATATTTTCTTCAATGAAAACATTGATTTCTCACCATCTTGCTCTCTAGGGGACGTTAGGGTTGAGATGATAGGTTGAAAGTTTCAAGCAACACTTGGTTAAATTCAACCCACGGAACATGGTTCAACCCATGGACTCCCAGCATCAGAAAAGTACATTTTAATGAAGAAAGAATTTTGATGAATTTTGATTTTGATGAGGAGCAGGCAGTGGCGGCTATTACAGTGTGCAAGGTGTGACAATTGCACACCTGATCATCCAAGAAAATTATTTAAAAGTGCTCCCTAATCCAGGAAGTAGGAAGTTAAATATTTTGTCTAATCATTTTGCTCTCCAAAAGACGTAAAAATGCATCAATTTCAAACTAAAGATACAAAAAAATCCGGGGTTATGCGCCCCAGCCCCGCATCTGCTGGGGGCTCTCCTCTTAGAGTACTTTCTTCTACGTCCTTCTATGTAATTGAACACCTGTTGTAAAGCCAAATAGCCGCCACTGGGAGCAGGTTTTTCAATGCTCTGTTAAATTTAAACAGTTGGTTAGAACGCGATTGCCAAGGCAACAGACATAACATTCCTTGAATAACTGTTTAATAAAGGCTAGGTCACAATAGTCGTAATGCTTAATGAGTGACTAATGTTTAATGTTTAGTGCTTAGTGTTTAAGAGAAATGGATGATAGGGTTTATGTGATATGGGCCACAACATGAAATAGAATAGTGATTAGTGTTTAGTCGCAGTGAAATAAGAATTGAATAAAATCCATTTCTTATGACAAAAACCTTACGACAAGCCAATCAGAAAGACTTAATATTGTTGCTGCGCAGTGGAGAAATTCAGAACTTGTAACAACAACATTTAAAATTGCAGATAAGTGGCAGATAATATTAAACTAGATAGTAATGTATTTGACAAGACGAAATAAGTAATTTACTAATTTTATAGCAGATTTTTGTTTCAAATGAAGGCTGTAAATCTTCAGGAGGCTCTGGAGACACTAGCGCTACTACAGTTGAAATAAGAACCTATTCTGGCCCTCCTTAAACATTAAACATTAGGCATTACGACAATTGTGGCCTAACCTTAACTAAGTACTAATGTTAGCAGAACATTGAGAATTGGCCCTGAAACATTTGTTTAAAAAAATCAAACTGATTTTTAAAAAATAACAGACATCTAAAAACCAAATTTTAAAAAAAAACACCACTAGAGATGTATACTCTATTTACAAAAAAATGTAGTATAGATTTGCATGATTGTTTTCACGCTGTGAATCCCTCCCTGCTGTCGATCTTCTCTGTTGACGGCCTGTGAAACTTGTACTATTATTTCCAGATAACTGCGCTCGTGTTGGTGGTGCTTGCTGGCTGCTATTTATTTTACCGCACTGACAACGTAGTTCTTGGAATCACGAAGGGATTCGCATACTTGGGACATCCGAATGCCCAGCACATAATGGGAGAGCGCTGTTGGCACGGTAAATTTAAGTGAAATATGTTATAAAAAAAACATAATTTTAACGTCCTAGAATTGGAACCTTCGATCTAGGTAATTTACAATCTAATGTGAGGGGCATGATGCGTATTTTATCATTGCCTCCAAAATTTAAGGAAGTATTTTGCGTCAAATTCCATTACATAGGTACCTACTCAAGCGGGTGAAGGTTTTGTCCCAAAAGAAAAGAAGTAAACCTTCGAATTCCACTACTAATCTAACATGATGTCATATTAGTGGCGTCATAATATTCATCATTTTCTGAAGAAGATCGACCAAGTCGATGACGTTTGTAATTTACGAAATTTATTGTGGGAAATTTTAAAGTAGAGAATGTTTAGCAAATTTAACCTTGACGTAGGATTTTTAGTGAAGAGAAGAGTGGAACTTCAGATTGGTTGGGAAGATGTCAAAAAAAATTTAAAATATATAATTTTTCGTTGTTTGTCATGTTATGATGACTATAAAAACATAATAACTGGTCAAGACAATTGAACAATTACTCGTTGGTTTGAGGTGCGAAGTTAATTGAACAATTAACTGGAGACAGCTAGAGGCTAGAGTTCAATCCCCGCTGCCGACCTTGCCGTATCGAAGGTTTCCGTGTTTCAGTGGTTGAGGTAAATGCTGAGAATTCACTAATAGGCCACAACCACATTCTTCCCTTCTTCCTCTTGCACTTTATCATTATCATCCCCCAATCATCATCATAATCATCCCCAGGCGGGAAATTACTAGCTAGATGTTCAAAATTTAGATACCTCGTTTGCACATTTTTTACCTGCTGATTTAGTAAAGAAAAGCAAAAAAAAGATACGTAGGTACACTCGGCCAGATTAAAAAAAGGTAGGTAGATATTCGAAAGAAACGGTTTGACGGATAAAAATTTGATGGCATCATCCGATATCCGATGAAGTCTATGCTAATGCTAACGCTCCATCAAACGTTTCATTGAGCAAACGTAGCTCTGATTTCATTGGTAAATAACAAGGATTGATTGTCAAGGAACCTGCGCCAATCCGTTACATTCAAATACCGCTTTTACTTTGGCCTAGTGTAGGTACATTACTCCAAACATTATGTATATTTCTTCATGACAGGTATTAAGCGACAAATAATGATGACGTAGATGATGATGAAAATAGGTAAGGATAACGGTGGGGAGGAGGCGGTTTTGGCCTATTAGCAAGAAACCTTCCCAGCATGCCTCGCGACTTATACGGAAACTACGAACATTCCTCGGTCCAAAAGGACTTCCGCGGGAATCGAATAAAAAAACCTGCGCAGCTAAGCATGGCCAGGAATAGGCCCATGCTAAGCAGGTATCAACATTAGTTGACTCCGATTCTAGCTGTCGAGACGCCGAGCACGCTTGCTGACTGCTGACGTGATCATGTTGCAGGGAGGAATGTGGTGCGCAACTTCACGCTGGCTCTGCAGTGGTTCAAGCTGGCGGCCGACCAGGGCTACGCCTCCTCAGCCTACACTCTAGCTGTTGGCCATCTACAGGGGTACAAGTCCCCGCTCAAACGAGGGTAAATTAATAGTTTAATTCATCTCTAAAATCTCTGTTAAAATTAATTATCAATTTTTTCTTAATAGAGAGCATATTTTTATTAAAAACTAAATTTATAAAAACATTTTTTTTTGGTAAAACACACTTTTATTATACTCAAAAGTGTACATTTCATACATATATAACATTTAAATTTAGTTGACATTTTGGCGGGAAAACGGTATTCCTGTCGTCGAGTGATGTCAATTTTATTAACCAACAATGATGTTGCTTTGGCTAGGTACAATAAAATATGATATCACTAGACAGCAATCGTTTTCGCGCCAAAATGTCAATTGAATTTAATTTCATACATTTTATGAATGAAAATTTACACTTTTGAGTGCGTAAAGCTGAAAATAGGGTACGTAGCAAAATATATGATGTTATTTTGTGAAAAACACGTATTTTAAAAGGCATTAAAAATGTATGCATAATGTCCTATTGAATACTTAGTTCAATAGCTATGACGATTTTTAAGTAATTTAATGAAAAATATGGCAACAGTTCCAAGACACGTAGTAGTAGTAGTAAATCCTTTATTTAGCATATTTGCTATTTTTCTATTACATTCATAAATTACATGTTACAACCCTTCATCATAATTCTATTTACTAACATTACATACATTTCCTAGAGATTCTAAATTTCTAATTAAACATCATTCAACCAAAAACCAACATTCTCATGTGGCAGTGGAGTCAACATTCTATTTTTAATTAACTTACAACACTCCCTTCTGAACATTTTTGGTGAATCACTTTCTCTAATTTCTAGTGGAATTCTATTATATATTATTACAATACCTTTATGAAATATTGAGTTGTCTGTAAATTTTGACAATGTTCTGACAATACTTAAATTATTTTTTATTCTTGTATTATAATCATGTACATTTACATTCATTGCTAAAATACTGCTTAAGTAATTCGGAGTTAGTCCATTAGTGATCTTATAAATAAAAGTCATCGAGTTCAGTAAAACCCTGTCTCTAACATTGAGCCAACACAGTGCGTTTAGCATTTTGTTAATGTTCGTGTATTTATTAACTCGCAAGATAGCTCTCATAGCCTTATTTTGAATCTTTTGCATTATATCAATTTCATTTTTCCTCAGGAGAAATAATACAGAGCTACAATAGTCGATGTGTGGTAAAATAATAGATTGATATATAAGTATTTTGGATTCTAAAGGCAGACATCCACTAATTCTTCTGAATAAACCAGTCTTTCGGGCAATTTTTTTAATAATATATGAAGCATGTTGTTTAAAATCGAGATCCTGGTCTATAATTATCCCCAGATATTTGTATTCTTTCACTATTTCAATATTTTCTGACTCTATTACAATATTACATGTTCTATGCACCTGAAACCTGAAGGCTAAAAATTAAAACTTAAGATAAGATAAGATAAGATAAGATAATTCTTTATTTGACAATGACAATTTTGACAATTTGACAAATGAGTATACAAACATCAAACATCATTGTGCAAAATGGCGGGGTTCGTAAATATTTACGGTCTTCCACCCAAACCATTCTAAAACTAGGGAACTATGAGCTAGAGAGTATAAACTTTATTTAGGTAGCCTAAAATATTATGTGATTGATTATTAATTATAATATAACTAACCTAAATGTTTTAGTTAACTAACATTTTCTAACTGAAGTTAGAATCAAGGGTTGACATTGGATTCATGAATAAATTCATCAATGCTGTATAAAGGATGGTTAATTAAGTAGGATCGTAGGGAGGAGCAGAATGAGTGGCAGGAAGGGGCTTCTCTGATTCGGGCAGGAACTCGATTGTAGATTGCAGAGCAGAGGTATTGGGGGCTTTTCTGAAAAAGTGCCCGTGAGTGTGTTGAAATATGAATATCATTAGTCGTACGTGTACTATGTGTGTGCACTGAAGAGTTTCGCTGGAAGAGCTCGGGATTAGAGTGTGCAAAGGAAGCGGCAATGAGAATAAGAGTGGAAGGTAGTGTTAATATTTTTAGAGTGGTGAAGTGAGGCTTGCATGATGTTCTTCGTGCTATGCCGGCCAGTATGCGAACTGCACGCTTTTGGAGAATGAAGATTCTTTTAGCGGCGGTGCTAGCACCCCAAAAAAGGAGACCATATGACAGGTGTGAATGAATGCAAGCATGATATATGAGTTTAAGCGATTCTGGACTTACTGTGAGTTTCAATCTACGAAGAAGGTAGCATCCACTTAATATTTTAGAAGAGATAGTGTGTACATGCTTGGTCCAACTAAGATTATCAGTAAGGTGGAGCCCTAGGAATTTTGTCGAAGAACTCTGCAGAATGCTGGTTCTGTTCATGTGAATAAGAGGACTTGAGTCAGGGACTTATGGACGTCATGTCTGCAATTAATTATTTGTGTAATTAAGTCAGTACTAATTACTAAATAATTGCAATATCGATGGGCAAGCACAGGGCGGTCGTGGCCTACGAAACATGTAATCACCGTGTAGCTATGAACATGTTCGTGTCATTCCTCAAGTTCGAAGAGCTAGTCAATAATCCGCATGCTAATGAACGTGAAAATGAACACTCCTTCATCAGAACTCCGAGTGAAAGTGAGTGGACCTGACGACACTGTTGCATCGTGAACAGTCTGCGAGAAGATCTCAAATAGCGGCGCACAACTCCAATAATGTCAGGAGGACAAGGTTGTTCAAATACTCAGCTCTCATGGAAACTGGACACGTGTCCACCGTTCTAAACGCGGGACAATCATTTAGCTACCTTATTTACCTTTGAGGATGATACCGAAATTCATGCCCATCTTGCAATTTACACACTTCTAACTTTTAAACGAATGTATGCTTCGGTACGATACAACACAATACACAAGTTTCTTATATTGTATTTATTTCGATCACTCAATATAGCACATTTTTATTTGTTTTTTTAAATTACCATTTCAATAAACTTTTTACATAAGTTCAACTATATTTAAGTATAAAATACTCATTTAAAGTCCTGAGGCCAGATTCACAAAATGTATTATCTCCTAAAACGTACTATCTTTGGTATTATCTTTCATTTAGCATGGTGTTTTTGGTATGAAATCAAAATATAATACGTATTAGCAGATAATACCTTTCATGAAACCAGCCCCTGTAGTTTGCAACTCCCGCCCAATACTGAGTTTTCAATTTTATGTCTTTTGAGAATGAACAAAACTTTAACATGGGAGGTATAGGAATATCATTTCGAATTTGGCTAATAACTTTTAAAATACCTAGCACACGTTGGTTTTGTTTTCAATTTTTTCCCTGATAGTATGTCCGTATGTCTACAAGAAAAAAAGATTTTTGTTAAAATCTAACAGTACAAAAAAATTAGAACTTCATTTTAGCTTAAAAATGACACGATGTTACTTGTCTGCCATAAGATAACATGGGGGAGAAAACTCAAATTATCTCAGAAACTAGACACGAGAAGTGTTTAATTTTTTCAGGGATTGTGTATGGCATGAATAAGTACACAAAGAATCATGAAGATCTGAAACTATGCCTCGAGTGATCGCGCCACCTTAATTATTTACTTATTTATGTATGAACGCAAAATTACAGAGTAAATTACTAAAGTTTGTCCACGAATCCTATTGGCGTTAGTGTAGATTATCTACCCTTGATTTCACCGCATTTTTCCACGATTTAATTTATTGAGCGTTGGTTAAAAATGAAGGGACAGAGTAGTTAACAGATATCTTACTGTACTTTGTAAATCGGCTGGCGATGGGGGAGGGGGGCTCAAAGAAACCGGATTTACCATTGACAAAGTGGCCTACACAATTTTAATGAAGTTTAATGGCTGTAGATGTTAAATCCTTTGTTGTGCACCTATATTGTTTCCTTCTAAGTGCTGAATTCAAGGGAACTTGAACCTTCTCAAACATGTTTCAAAGAAACGAGATCAAAGAAGTAAGAACCCAAATTCATGATTCCGTCGGCAACACGGAAAATCAATGTCATTAGTTTTGACAGCACTGCGAAAAATATCACACAGACCGGTTATCACAGTTCTCTGTAACGTATCTATACCGAAATACCTTTTGCTAAATCCGAGGCTAAATCCAGAGGACATAAGTTTCACATTTCTGCATTACTGTTAAACAACTGAATTTTTTGTATTGTTTTTCTTTGTATTTAATACTGTAAAAGTAGACTGAAATAAATCTATAAAATAAAACAAAAAATTAAAATTAAAAAATTAAAAGGTACTAGAAAGTAAATTACACAATAGTGGTGATATTGCGTAGTAAAAAGTAATGTGGATTTAATGAAGATGTCTTTCAAAACCTCCAAATACCAAATAAAAAACGATGATATTTTATATTTTCAAATGTACATCAGCTATTTTGAGTAGCATTTGGATACTGAAATATTTTCCAAAAAAATATAGAGGGAATATAGGAACATGAAAAAAGATACTGGTAAGGAAAGAATAGACATTTCACATCAAACAACCTCGGAATGCAGCAATTTTAAGCATTTTTTAAGTGTACAAAAAGAGAATGCTCACTGAAATGATTATCCTTGGCGTTGAGAATGGAACGAACGTACGCACGAATGTGTTAAAACATGTGTAAAATAAAACACATGAATGTGGTGACAGTTCACAGCTGAGACATCACGAGCCAAGGTCATTGAGCCTTGCCATCGCGTAGGTTTATCACTACACACAAACATCACATAATGCATTTTCAATTCAATTGCCAGCACCAACCGGATTCGCCGATTATTTCCAATTTTCTACAAGTGTCAATATTACATCCATTCTGACAACTATGTTGATAATTTTTCGATATAAAAATAACTTGGACACTGCGATGGTTTGTAGCAGCTGATTAAAAAAAACTCAGTGGTAGCTCTAGGTATTTTCGTAACAATAATAATTATTCTTCAGCTACCAGTCAAATATTTGAAGAAAAAAAATCAAAAACTATAGTCACACCTATTAAAATATAGTGAATTGAACTATTTTCTGTTCAACAACATAATAATAGTTGTTGATCCAAGAATATATGTTTTTAAATTTAAAAATACCCAGTTTATTTGTAAGTAACACTTGTAATGAACATGAGAAAAAATTGAGTGCTCATGTTCGGAATGGTTGGTGCAATCGAACCGGAATTGCTTATCTCCATATTGTTCAATATCTACATCTATATATTGGAAACGTCCATTAGGATTAACTAATCTATCTCTTGATAATTTTAACTACAGAGTTAGTCACTTCTCAGAAGATCCAGCACTAGAATAATCTGTAAAGCATAGTCTATTGACACGTACTCGGTACTATTGATTTATTGAAACAATTTCTTTCTTTCAGAGAAGCTCGCGAGCTTTTGAAATACGCAGCTAGCCGAGGAGTTACGAAAGCAAGCCACTTGTTAGACACGGTGTGTTCGAAGGGCAAAGAATGTGATCGCTAAGCACGTTGTAAAGATAATGTATCGACAACATGATAACAAAATAAATGTAATTGTCTAACTTAACAATAATCAACATGTGTTCAACAATAATTCAAATAGTTGAATAGTTGCATTAATTCCTAAATTCTATGAGATGAGACTGTGGGATTCTATTCTCGTCATACCAAGTTCAAAATTACTTCCGCCAAACGTCTGGCCAATGAGAAGAGGAGAATATTGACCGAAGGGGCGTTGTGGTGGGGATAGTCGAGGACAAAGATGGCTGACTGACATCTCCGAGCTGAACACTGTACGTCAGCAACACATTTCAGTCATGTTTTTCAACTCGTAAAAGAACTAGGTAATAGCCAGCAGCTTTTAATTACGTTCACTAAATTAAAATTTGAGATAAGAAATAAGTGCTGCGTGTACCCATTGTGGTACGGTAGTTGTGTCGAGCTACAGATCATAACCTAACAATAGAAAAGGTAAGTTTACATCCTGTACCATTATCCTCCAAGACTTGGTACCCCACAATTTCACTTTCATTATCCCAATTTAAATTTGTAGGCATGTCAAGAATATTTTAAAAATAACTATATAAGAGGTAGATCCTACTACTGTACAACAGTGGGCAGAGAAGTTATTTTACTTTGACTTTTATTGATGAAAACTGACAACATGAAACTGATAAGATTTTAAATTAATTTCAAACCTAATTTATTTTCCAAGTAGTAACATTTTCTACCTTAAAACCGAGTCATACAATCAACATTTTGTTGTTTTACTTCGATCTGCTCCTGGAGGCCAAGTCTTGAAACTTACGCTTTCAGGACGCAAACGTTCTCGGACGTCAATAAGTCCCATTTACTGTAAGAATGATCGACATTGAAACATAAAGTCAAGCTACTTATTTGATTACCATCCATCAATTTATTGGAAACAATTTATTAACATTATAATTATTATTACAGATCTATATTATACAGTCATTAAAACCTTATTCAAAATTAAGCTAAACAGTTGACAGTTAATTTCAAGGTTGCATTCTTACATTGAACAGTACTTATTGACGTCCGAAAGTGTTTGCGTCCTGAAAGCGTAAGTTTCAAGACTTGGCCTCCTGTGCAGAGTTAATTGGCGATGATCAAGTGACTGTACATGTGGAGTAGGAACTAGTAAGCAACAACAGAAATCCGAGTTTCCCTGGCGGGTTATTCTAAATTTCCTTGTCATCTCGTTTCACCCGATAAGGGCTCACTGCACACCTATTTAACATGGTAGGTAGTGTCACCGCAACAATTGATACGAGACGACAAGGAAATTTAGAATAACCACCATACATTGAATCTACCTATATCTTTTTTGGTCTCCCTTCGACTGCATTTTTTTCACTGCCAAAGCATTACACCAAAATGAATTCGGTGGAAGCGAGATAAAAAAAAAGTTAGTTGACTAAGTAGGTAACTACCCTGGGCCCCTATTTTTTAGATCAATTGAGTGCTCATAATCGAGTGTCACGTCAGACCAAAGAAATTAGCATTCAATACTACACCAAATCAGTTTAATATTTTCTGTTCAGTCTGACGTAAGGATGTTGTGAATCCATATGGCAAAGCAAATTGACCAATCTCGAAAATAGTTGATATAAAATCATGCAATGGGCCATTAAGAAATTAACTCTATCCTTTCGAAAAAAATTCATAAAATTAAATTCATATTATTTCCACCTAGAAATCTGGAAATCAATCTGCATAAACTTATAAAAAGCAGAGCCACTGAGATAATTTTTAAACAGTTTACCTTCCTCTTCGATTTTCTCCCTAGTGGTTCTGATAAAGATAATGCCCCTCTGGCAAAAAAGAAAACTCAATAATTTAAGATAACGTTACCTCTATATGTCACTCAAACATGATATAATTTAAAACATGTATTAAATATTCCCAGTAAAATGGTTATCCAGAAGATATGCTGCATTGGTGCGGGATACGTTGGAGGCCCTACGTGCAGTGTGATGGCAATGAAATGTCCAGATATCATGATCACAGTCGTGGACAAAAGCATCGAGAGAATCGCACAGTGGAATTCTGAAAAGCTTCCCATTTATGAGGTAAATTGCATAATAAAGTTACCTAGACTCACTTCAGTAAATGCTCCAGTCAAGCTCAATTTTACCATTGAATTGGTGTTTCATTCACTCTTTAAACTTCACCTGACGATGGCAGCGCCAACACTGCCGAAATGTAGTGACAAACGCCAAACGGCCTTTTTCAGGGCTAACATCACATAAACCTACTAGAGTGTCCGTAAAGCCACCAGTTGAAAATTACGATAGCTCTCAGACCCTCAGTCAACTCATTACCACCTTATTCGTTGGCGAGTTAATAAGTCAGTGACCCACTGCGCTAGTCTGCAGACAAAGGGTGACCTTGACCCTACACTTGGTAGACACTATCCTTAGCTCCTCGAATCAGGTTCAACTTGTACCATCCCATCCTCAGTTAGCTCCCCATCGTTATTAGACTTTCCAGTTGTAAAGATAGTCCCTACTTATTCTTTTGCAGCCTGGGTTGTTGGAGGTCGTAAAACAATGTCGAGGGGTCAACTTATTCTTCTCCAACGATATCAAAACTGCCATTGTCGAAGCAGACCTCATCTTCATATCAGTGAACACTCCGACAAAGACGTTTGGAAATGGGAAGGGGCGAGCTGCCGATCTGAAGTACGTGGAGGGAGCGGCCAGGATGATTGCCGACATGGCAACGGGGAACAAGATCGTCGTCGAGAAGAGCACTGTACCGGTACGAGCTGCGGACAGCATCCTCAACATCCTCAAAGCAAACAACAGGCCTGGAGTTAGTTACCAGGTAAATATCAAGCTACGTTGACATTTTGCATGCAATAACGGTAGGTACTTATTTATTTGAACGAAACTGATTGGCTGCTGATCAGGTTCCTTTCAATAATCAATCCTTGTTATTATTGATCAATAAAATCGGAGCTCTAGTAGTGTGAGATGACACGTTGCTTCACATATCAATATCAGCCAATCCATTTCCTTCGGATACCGTTATTTACTTTGGCCAACTTTACTTACGTAGTCAAGGAACTTTGGCACTGAAAGTGTCACAACAGTGTCGGTGATTCGGTCACGTTAAACATCATCAAGACGGTCGTAATGAATATCAATCTGATACTTGGAGTCCTAGTTTTCACTGTAACTTTTAGTGTTGATTAGAATACTACGTTTGCCTTTACTTTTGCATATTTTCCATTAACGACCCATTTCAAGGTCACAGGAACTTAATTTTAAGCTCCTGTACCTACTATTTTATTGCCACATAAAATCTATCATGGAGGAATCCTCTGTAATGCTTGGATCCTACGAGATCATTTCACTGTAAGCATTATTGTACATCCTCCCTCACAAATTTAAACATGTAGATATGTCACTTTTGAGTTTTGAGAGAGATTCAAACATTTACAAATAAATCTAAAGATTTTCTCACCCCTACGCATCCACATTTTTACTAAAATGATATTGGTATGGTAGGCTAGGTATATTATTTAATTCTCGCCCGATTGTAGTTGTGACTCATCAATCACCATGTACATTCCAGATTCTGTCAAACCCCGAGTTTCTGGCAGAAGGGACCGCAGTTGACAATTTACTGAATGCCGACCGTGTGTTGATCGGCGGGGAAGAAACGCCCGAAGGTCAAGCAGCAATCGATGAGCTGAGTTGGATCTACGAGCACTGGATTCCCAAAAAGAACATTCTCACTACAAACACGTGGTCCTCGGAGCTGTCGAAGCTGGTAAGTGTTTTGTTGGCAATTAAATAACATGAGAAGGCATGGGACATTTTCCTTGATAATCCCACCAAGCGTGAGAGGCTCATCTGCAGTAGGTACCTGTTGTAAACCGAGGAGAACTGTGAGAATAATTCAATAAAGGAGTAGGTACCTAAATAAACAATAACAATAATTTATAGTGAGGCTTATCAAGTTATATATGGTATGCTAAATAATACATTCGAGTTGATACAAATAATAGCATGAAGGAAGGAGAACATAATATATGAAGGCAAAATAACTACACTGCTAGGTATTACTCCTAGTCCTAATAATAAAAGTAGGTAAATTCACCACTCAGAATAGCTATCTATACACTTTGGTAACAGTTCATTTATATCTACGACTCTGAGCGCCCCGATTTCGTTTAGCTGCATGTGTGATTATTTCATGATGTTATGACCTTGAGTCCAAATGAATGAAAATACATACATTTTACTTCGGTAAAAACAATCCAGATATTTTAGAGGGGCAGTTTGATCCAAGATTGAGCTCGTTTGTTGATGCAGCAAGTTTGATTAACCCCTGGGAGTTGAGTGATACCCACAAATCTGAAGTTACGCCACAAATCTAAATCTTAAGAGTATCGATAGTTAGATTAATCGAAAGTTGGTCATACCCGGTCAAATATGATAATAGTTTCAACTAATATTGTGATTACAATAAATTTTAATAGTCATTGCTATACACTAGCTGGAAGTATGATTTCTGAAATCTAATCCTATTATACTTATGTTCTATTCTAGGCAGCAAACGCATTTCTTGCACAGCGCATTTCAAGTATTAACTCACTCTCGGCAGTTTGTGAGTCAACCGGCGCCGATATTTCAGAAGTAGCAAGAGCAATCGGTCTAGATTCAAGAATAGGACCCAAGTTTCTTCAGGCATCTATCGGTGAGACATTGTTACCTGATTGTTGTTCTTAGTACCAGTTGCCAGCTATTCTGGTATCATGCAGGTGGGTGATTTTCACTCTTCAATCTCACATTTTGGGTGTAGCAACCATTGCTATGAATGTAAGTTAAGAGTAGATAAAATTGATACCTAATTTAAGAGACTAAACAAATGCATGCAAATGACCCACCAACTGTTGCTTTAATGAAGTTCATGTTCAAAACAGTCTGGAAAGCGTACGTTTGACCTCTCACCAGACGAAGCCACTCGTCCATTTTTCCGTTAGGTCGAGAAAGACTACATTGCGCGCACACCTTGCAATGTAGTCTTTCTCGGCCTAGCAGAATAACTGACAAGCAGCGCATTCTGTTGAGAGTTCAGACATAAAATGTATGAACTGTAGTTTCTTGTCATTGTCTGTCATTGTGACATTGATATTGTCAACTTTTGAGTTCATTGTCAATAAAAAGTGACATGTGCTTCAAATCAAGAGTGACTGATGAGTGATGACAAGGAAAATATTTTTGTGTGTAAATGTTTTTTAATTTAATAATATTTTTGTGCAATTATAAAGTCAATGTGACTAATCTTAACAGTTTCAGAGAAAATGGAGACTGACATTTTTCTTTTCCTTGAAAATAATTTGTGACTACCTATTTTAATTTCAGGATTTGGTGGAAGCTGTTTCCAGAAAGATATTCTTAATTTAGTTTATATTTGCGAGTGCCTCAATCTGCCAGAAGTAGCCATATACTGGCAACAGGTAAGCCATGTTCTTGCTGCCAAATGCCCATGTAGGATAATATTCTTTAATAAATTGGATTATTTCTCTTCTATTTCATTAAGCAGCAAACCCACTTCCGTGCTTTATGTTGCAGGTGATAAACATGAACGAATACCAGAAATCCCGCTTCTCCAGCAAAGTGATTGAGATGTTGTTCAACACAGTCACCGACAAGCAGATTTCCATCCTCGGGTTCGCATTTAAAAAAGACACCGGAGACTCCCGCGAATCCCCCGCCATCCACGTTGCTAAAACACTCCTCGACGAAGGCGCCAAGTTGCACGTCTACGATCCCGAAGTCGATCATCATCAAATCATCGATGACCTCACCCATCCATCCATCACCGAAGAGCCAGAGAAAGTCAAGTCTTCCGTAGTGATTCACAGCGATCCTTACTCGGCTACTGAAGGCACACATGCCATCGTAGTGTGCACAGAGTGGGACGAATTTAAGGTATTTAGCGAGAATGTTGTGTTCATTGATTGCAACCAATTATTCTTTCAATAATAATAATCTTCCTCCCGGTTCCAAGAGTTGGGTCGGGGGGTGGCGAGGCCACCATTTACTAGGGCCCGGACTCCTAAGCTAGCTGGCCAGGCTTGGCTCTTCCTCTTCGTTCTTCTTCTCTACCAGTTTTTTCCACTTCTTCCTGTCTTCCCACCACCTTCCTTCTTCCACTTCTTCCCACTTCTCCAGTCTCTCTTGTACATCTTCTGCTACCAGCTCTCTCCACTTTTCCCTCGGTCTTCCCACTCTCCTTTTATCACTTCTCGCAGCTTCGAACTCCCGACGCGGTATTCTCTCCCTCTGCATTCTCTTCATGTGGCCAAACCACCGTAGCCGCTCTCTCCCCATTTTAAATGCCAACCAATGTTGAAACAAATTACTGTTTTACTGCTTTTCAGACTCTGGATTACAGAAGAATATACGACGGGATGATGAAACCTGCGTATATTTTTGATGGCCGGAAGCTCTTGGACCATGACGCATTAATGAATATTGGATTTCATGTTCAAACTATTGGTAAACGTTTGACAAGGGCCGGTCCCAAAAGAACATGGGGCACACCTCATCAGAACATCTAAATTCTAAATTAACCATTTCTTTAAATTACAGCAATATGTTGAGAGGCTAAAAATATATTTTATAGTTGCATCAATCTTTGTGGGAATCTAATAGACAACATCACAAACCTACTTCGCATGCGCGCAAACCATAAAATGGATGTGCATTTGGGGCGTGACTAACCTACAGTCTTCAGCTCCAGAGCAGAATGCTCGCCTCTCATTGGCTGAGGAGCGTAATTCAGAAGGAAATTCACCATTATCTCATTGATTGACGTGGAAATGTCCCGATATTATATTTTATTCGTAATCATTGGATTTGTTTACATCTAAGAACTAGTTGTTCAAATAGTGGAAATAGTGGAATAGTGATTGACGTGGAAATGTCCCGATATTATATTTTATTCGTAATCATTGGATTTGTTTACATCTAAGAACTAGTTGTTCAAATAGTTTTCATTTATTCAATGTCGTACAGACTTGAATTTATACCTAATCATATGAGATGTATACAGACTACGCGTAGAGACTGCAGGTTGGATTGAACCAGGTACCCGATAGGCAATGCGCGCCGATATTTCTCCCGCCAGAGAGCTCTGATAGTTTATGATGTTGTCTATTACCTAGGTTAAAGATAATACATCTAGGCTACATGTATTCGACGAAAAGCATTTCTGCGCGATAAATAATGTACCTATCACAGTATTGTAATACCATAGGAGGTCATACCAATGGTAATTACCGTCAAATACAATGAAACTGCATTTTCCATAATGTTGATTTGCTTCAATCAACATTAGCTTCATGCTTCAGCTTTATTGCTTATTATTATTTTTATATAATTTGCCACCATATTCAAATTCAAAGAAGGAAGTGTATTCAGCTAAAGTAAAGTAAGTAGTTACCTACCTAGATATAATTTGTACTTTCTACCTAACATTTTTATATTTAATTAATGATAATATTCACAATCCCTCATTGGATTTTATATGTTTCTAACTTAGTTTAATTTGGTGCTGATTGTGGGCAGTGTAATATACAAATTATTTGCTTGGATTTAGGTACTGAACCTAAAAGTGCTATGAACCTGTATCTAATTTTATATTAATAGTATGTACACTCAACAAAAGATAAAACGGGACCTGTTTGAAGTAATCGGATTGTCTGAAAATCATTTGATCGCACTTGCAGAAGTAGTCTGAGCTAACTCGGCAACTAGCTCCAATAGGTGAGCCCTCATATCATTATAATATTACGGATAGATTGTCAAAGAACATCACTATATATCAGTCATTCAAATTTATGAACATACCGTTTTATGTTTTGCCGAGAGTACCTCTACCTAAAATGTATTGATTATTATTATATTACCCATTATCTTCTAGAATTTCTGAAGTATTATTTATAAACTAAAAAGTATTACATATACTGCATGAAACCTTCACAATATAAAGTATCCTACCTACTACGTACTATTGTACACTGTGAATTTGTTTGAATGTCCAAATGTCCAAATTCCCATGTACGTACAGTACACCTACATAAACACATTTCCAGAACGCTCAAAATATGCAAGATAAAAATGACCTAGTTCCTACCAAGGTCCACTAAATCTCCGCTCCTACTAGCGTGCAGCACCTCACGGTGCTAATTAGGTCGTTGCACACACTTCCACTATGTTAAATACAAAAGTGTCCTCCATTGCGGAGCCAAACGGAAACCGGAAGACGTCACGCATGCGCAAGACAGCTTAGCTAACATCTGAACTGTCAGATGCAGTGTCCGTCAGTAAGTCGGCATAGTCACAAAATAGTATAAATTGATGTTTACCTTTTGTTTGATATTGATCAGTTTCATCGTCTTGGTTTTAATGTAGTATGAGCGATCAATGTTATTCAACAAAATTTACTTCCGTTTCCGCTTTACTTCCACTTGATTACATCCGCTTGATTTTACTTCCGTTTTACACCGTAATGGCGTCAGATGGAACGACCTTATTTGGCGGTTCGCCTGTTCTCCGCTAGGAGAAGATTTAGTGGACCTTGGTACCTACTAGCCACTGGTGTGTGTGACATCATCTGCATAATAATAATTACTAACTGGTGACACCTAAATTATTTTTAAGATAGTTTAGGTAGTTGGTAGTCTATTTTAATATCTAAATTCTTCAAATTAGGTCAAGAAGTGCATACGTTCTTAACTGATAGGGCTGAAAATTTGTAAATTAAGAGACATTGTTGGTCTTAATGACCATGCAAAATATGAGTTTGATCAGTATTATCGAAGACCATTTTCATTTTTCAACCTATCGGGAGATATTTATTTAAATTTTAACCAATGAATGGATTTCAAAATAATAAGTGTCTGCAAACAGAAAAGGTTGGCTCTACATGTGTGCAAATTTTCAGCTCGACCAAAGAAAAACTGACCAACAATCTCTGAAACAATCTTACAAAGCCGTCATCACATCACTTTAATATTAAAGTACAGAAATGAAATTGTCATCTCGCTCGTGATTTCTACATTACAAGAGACGTATGTTGTGCCGGTAGTATGCAGACTTTCATGAGTTGGCCGCTAGGGCGCTCTGCTGCCTGCTGTCGACAGACCTGTCCGTTTACTTTGACAGATACTGTCCACCGACTTAGCATGGGCGGTATAGCTAGAGCTGTCATCTCTCCTCTCCGTTACCACCATGCTACTCATTCCTGGGTCGCATGCAATCGGACTTTATTTAATTTCTATAACGAATTTGACACAATTCTATGTGTTTTCGACTAAATACAATAAAATTTCACATATTTCACATAATACATATTATTTTTAATGAAGTGCCATTTGTATTTTTATTGATTGTGGATTCTTTGGCCCCCGGGCACCCATGGAGCATTGACTTCCGCTCTATATGGGATTCGTGACTGCGATAGCTGCAGCACTGAATGCTTTCGCCGATGTCAGAGGTCCCACTGCTTTACCAAATTCTGGCAATATAAAGCCATATTATTAATTTTGTTTAATGTTACGCTGTGTCTACATATTTATAATACAAGAGCATCAAAAGCATATTGTTGTGCTGTGTCAGGTTTCCCTGCAATCTGCTCAAATGTAAGACGATCTAAGCCGGCCGAGTGAAGAATTTGACCTTGGTCTATACATAAGACCGGGTCGGTTTCGTTTGTCACTAGACGTCCACGAAACTCTTGCAAATCCCCTAGAGCGGAAATCTAGGGGACTTCCATCCCCTATGGAGTCGGCGCCAGCGGCTCCCTTTACCGTTAATTTCCACACATTACCCAGAGGTTGGTAATTAGGCTAGTGTCCTCCTACATAGGTCCTACCTAGTTATATTAAAATAAAAGTACGTAAACTTGACTACATTCATACGTGTACCGTGTGGTGTGCTGTCAACGGATTAATAAACAACTAGGTAGTAGTATGACATGGTATGACACACAAACAATTTTATTCCATAACCTAACTTTCACCATGTGAGCGAGCTGTCAGTTAAGCAATAGTCATGTCTTACCTTATTTACGCACACTCGTAGGTCGTAGACTGTAGAGTTATAAACGTCTGTAGAAATTAAAAGTCAGGATTCCACATCAACAAATAAATCACAGTTCACTTCACGTACATTCATGAAACTGCAACTGCATGAAACACAACCTGGAGAAATTACTGTACGATTTGGCAACGTTGCTTTCTGTTTCTGCTTCATGACCGATTGATCCGACGACATTACACGAATTCAGTTCTCACTTTGTCGCTAGGTGCCCAATTAGCGCTAGCTCATGGTGAAGTAGTGGGGCGGGATACGCGGATGAATACAAGGCCATGCTGACAAGTAAAAAAGTTGTTTGTGAGATAAGTTGTGATGCGTCCATGATTGTGGAAAACGAAATGGAGATTCATTTTGGATTCAAGATGTGAAATATTAAAAATTTGCGCGTTATCATCGTAATGCATAGGTATTCTGTATTGAAAGTACAATTTTGAGAGGAAAGGCAAAATGTCTTCCTGTTTGTATCGTGTATTGCAGTTAATACTACTTGTTTACCTGCAATTAGCAGCTGTGTCGGGTACGTTTACTGCTACCTACCTATGAAAAACGTTACCTTTACTTGGCCTCACTAATACAAATAATACGTATTAGATTCTTAACACAATTGATGCGTAATATTGTACATGTTATAAATATTTCCTACACATTTCAGGTTTGTTATGCCATTGCGACATTTGTACAGCAGCAAACCACACATGTATGACCGACGGGTATTGTTTTGCATCCATCTCATTGAATAAAGACACAGGAGAAATTCGCCATGCACACAGGTAGGTACTATAATTGATTTGAATAGTACTAGTACCTAGGTTACGACTGTAAGCTAATGGGGTTGTTCACTGCCATTTGCTCTCACTCGCAGCGCTAGCAGCAATGGAGGTATCTCTCTCTGATTGGTTGGTTTCTGAATCCAAGATCTATGAATCAAACTCCCGCCAAGATTTAAAAACCTTCCATTCCGCTAGATGCATTTTGATTGGCTCTCTCCCGGACGATTAGAACAGCAGCGCCATCTACAATAGTTTTGCATGAACAACCCCATTAATAGTTTCGTAGTATTTACACAATATTATCGTTTTAAACGTGTTTGCAATGACCTTGTGACAAGATCAAATTTTGACACTTGTCATGTTGCCTATTTACCTATACTAGCTACCTATCTATGGACCGTTTCAGACCTAGAGACACTCATTGTTCTCGTTTATAATGTATCGTAAAATCATTTGCTCTCATTGTATCCTCAACCATTTATTGTCCGTCCCTTGTTCGATGTCGTTTACAACCTTGTTACTCTTAGCCCTCTAAGGGTTGTAAAAATTCGTTCCAAAGAAATGGACCTTGAGTGGGTGAAAATGTAGACACATTTGGGGGTCTATTGGCTCTGCGGCAGAGCTGATACAGAAAGCATTCCACAGCTGAGGTATGTTTTGATACTTTTACGTTTTTACGATAGGGTCAGGTCCAATGTAAGTGATAACAATGAGTGTCTCTAGATCTGAAACGGACCATAGTGGTCTTCTCAGCAAGTGGAGTAAGCAACGTTTGGCAAAATTCGTGAATACCCTTAATTTTTAGCATCCATTCATTTTTCGGCTGACAGCTTCTGCGACGACCATCCCCACTCCACCTTTCTGAGGGAAGTAAATGGTTTGATACTACGCTCGTAGTGAATTCCACTGTAGGTCCTACCTACCTGGAGTAGGGTCAGTTTCCCAGTTCTCGTCCACGTCCCTAATCTCGACCACCATGAATACTCCATTAACCATACTCTACCACTTTAACATTGAATTTCTCAAGTGGACGAGATTTGGGTAAGTGGTTTTTTGCTCATTTAAACTGTAAAATAACTTTTCTGAGCTCACCCTGCTAGCAATGACCAATAAGAAATGAATCTTCAAGGTCTAATTTATCATATGGAATGCAGCAAAGTTGTGACATTTCACAAACAGTTGTTTTATAAATTAGTTTATGCTGAATTATGCTAAAGGGTGACGAGAACTGGGACACTGACCCTACAATCATATAAAATGACATTGACAACTTTGTTTTCGCGCAACGATCTTCTCATCTCATTGTTATTCTAAGGCCTACTCTGGTGAGAAGAGCAACGCAACGACATTTTGTATGATTTTACCCCTGGTAATCGGTAGGTAGGTATCTATCTTTATAGTTTCCTTCGAATAGGTACCTACTTAAGTAGGTACCACGTTTTGCTACGATGAACTGCCGATTTATTTTATGTGTCCCATAAGATTGAAAACTCGAGTACAAATATACTGTCTGTTTTTCGACAGTTCTAAATGTCTTTCGAGTGACATTTAACGATGTAAATGGGGGTACCTGGGTAGGACACTTCACAGACAAAAATATGTTTAAAAGAATGAAGAAATACTACTACCAACAAATGTTCGACATAATAAATGGGATAGTTCCCTGCCTTGAGCTTCTGGATGCTGATTACGATAATGAAAATATGATTGGTACCTCGCTGTCCTTAACGCCAAGGTCGCGCATGGGTCTCAACATGAAATGATAACGTAGCTATTATTCGCACAAAGAGTTTAGAGTAATCGGTCTGAATCAAATTATCCTTGGGTATTATTACTATGCTTTGTATATTCGTCTGGCAACGGTCTGATAGCTGTTTGTATTCGACTGGCAGGCAGCTGTCATTTGTTGGTATGTATTAAGTCCACTCGGGAATGCAACGAAGAATTACCAACTAGGTAATCAAACCCATATTATTTTTAAATGTTCTGTATAACTGGTAGGTATACCTACACGTAGTTCAATGAAGTAAGTACCTACACAGGCTACAATACTTGCACATCCGGCACCACTGACCCATACAGCATCCACCCAACTATTTTTGTATTATTTTATGTACATGTCATTGCTTTGGTTTCGTAAGTGTTTTCAAGTTCTTTTATTTTTCTATTGTACCTGGAAAATGCTCGGTGTAACGCATTGAAGAGCAAGCACCGATTCAAGCAAAGTCTTGAACCAGAATTTCGTAACCTACAGGAAACAATACTACATCCATATTGATTTGAAATATGATCCACTCAAGTCTCGATCAACATAAAAGTACTACCTAGGTACTGCTTTTTTTGTTAGGTAGGTAGGTACCTATGTACTGAGAAATGTCAGTTATAGTACACTCTGGTTCCTAAAGAAAATGAGATTCAGTTGCACTGGAATTCCCATTCATAGCGATACCTACCTACCACATTTCTGACATCTAGGTTTCAAAAAGCTATAAATGTCAATAAGAGCATCTGTTCTCTATCAATTGGGCCGAAAAATTGTAAAATAAGAGAAATTGTAGTTTTAATGGCCATGCAAAATTTGAACTTGATCTGAGCATTTTTATTTTTCAGCCAATCTGAATAAATTTATTTTAATTTGAACCAATCAACGGATTTCCATGAAATTTATAACCCTATATACTATATAGGTTATGAAATGCCGTCTAGTATCTATAGAGATGTTTTTTTAGCGACCAGATAACAAAAGTTTTACTGGTGTAATTAGCCGTTTTAATGATCAAAAGCCATTGCTCACTAGCTGTGCGTGGTGAAAATCTTGCTTACAGTACGTTCTACAAGGAATTTGCAACAGCGAAAAATCTATTTTCCATTTAGAATTCCTGTTATCCACACTAATTTTGGCTAGTTTTCTGGCACTACTCTTCCCCACCTCATAACAATAGATGACCAAAGAAAATCCACATTTCTGAAGTGTATACAGCATTTTATTGGCGTTTGTATTTTGGCATTTGCCCTCAGGCGCTGAAAGGTCCTTGTAGAACGTACTGTAGGTATAATTGTTGTGGTCACTTTACAAGTTTACAAGTCAGACGAAAATTATACTGATGATTCCTCCATCCAATGTTTGTAGTACAACCTTTAAACGCGTTTACAACAACTTAACATTTGAAAATTAACGTTGCAAATTTAACGCAATTCCATTTCGTTCACAACCACTTAAGCTGCGTTTACAGTCCGCCAGAGCAACGGTTGCTGCTAGAAGCAACATGCACAGAATCGTTTCAAGGTTAGATTTTAAAGAAGCGAAAATAAATCATTTGCACTACATAATATGTCCAATGTTTATATAAATACTCTTCTTGTGGTATATTGTTTGTAGAATACAAGAAAGCAACACATATCGGCGATCACAGCAGTTATAAACTCTAGCCGCAACCGAAAAAGATGAACCATGTTTATCTTTTGTGCCGCGTCGCCGTGTCGCTGCGACACAGGTGGCCTTGGCTCCTGATTGGTCAATACGCGTTGCGGGCTGCAAGCAACCGTTGCACGAGCGGACTGTAAACGCAGCTTTAGGAAACATAACACACACGTAAAACAAGATGGCGCCGGCCAGCGCGATCAGCTGTGACTTAGATGTGAGAGTGTGTCCGTGCGCATGCGCGCCACTTCCTCCACTTAACGTTCGACTTGAAAGTTGAAAGTAGGTCTACTTTGAGGTGAAATTGGCGTACCTACGTTAATTTACAAAATTTCATTGTGAACGAATCCATTAGTTAACATGGGCTTGACAATTGAAATTGCGTTAATTTTCTTAATTTTCGAACGTTAATTTTGTTGTAAACGCGGCTTAACTATAATTAATTATTAATGTAATTATTTTATGAACTATTATGTCTAGCACTATTCTTATTTCAGTGATATAGTATCTGCAGAACCATTCTTGTTAGCATACCCCTCATTCTTTTTTTTATCTAGTTGCCGGATTATGGGGTTTAGCCAGTTGAATTGTAAACAAATTATCAAGATCCTTACCTTGTACTTTCAACAGAACATTTCCTCTAGATTGTTAGTAATGTTACTTATTTAACACATGTTGTAAACAATAATTTGCTCTGTTAATGTTTTGCCAAAATTTCTCACCCATTAAAAAGTGCTTCAGCTTAAATCTTAATGTAATATTAATTTATATGATGGATGGTAGTCCAGGACAGTGCTAGGAACTACTTAATCCAACCAAAAGTCTACCAATTTTTTGTCTGTAACTAAAATCACTTCAAGTTAATAAAATTATATTATTATATTACATTTGCTACACGAGGAATAGAATGTTTGAACTGGGAAAGAGGTATAGGTAAATAGTTAATAAATACCAACTGCAATATGAAAAAATTTTCCTCGAGTGGGACTCGAACCCACGACCTTCCGATATCCAGTCAGATGCTCTACCAACTGAGCTACCGACTATCTTCAAAATCGGTAAGTTGCTAACGCAGCTTATAATGGAACACAGCCGCTGCAATATGAACTGCCTCACCGTTGGTAGAGCATCTGACTGGATATCGGAAGGTCGTGGGTTCGAGTCCCACTTGACTGCAATACCAATATTAAAATAATATTTATTTTAAATAAATACTTAGAACTCATACCGTATTGTTTATTTTATCTAGTAAAAACTATATTTGACAGGTATAAATTAGAATCACCGACATTTTGTAAATTGTATCGCTAGGTAACCTATTATTAATCATATAACCAATCAATTATTTTTCTTTGTTATTCCAATTTGCAAAGGTGCTTAGACAAGAAATCATTTTTCCCGCCGGAGGAACCCTCAATCTGTAGAAAAGGCTACGTGCCGACGTCCGAAAGTGCCTACCTCTGCTGCAAAGAATGGGATATGTGCAATTTCAAAGTGCCAGTTCTGGCAAACCCCACCACGACCATGGGTACCTACCCCACAGGTAAGGTGGGCACCCCTCCCCCACACACCCTCGCGTGATTTCAGCATCGCTAGATCTTCTCGACTAACAGCTATGTATAATATTAATAACAATGCTTTCTTGCAGTTGGATTCACTTCTAATTAGGCGTGGCTCCTTGCGTTTGGCAATGCAATGGCAACACAGAGCTAACTAAACATGTGTGAACTGACTCCGTAACTTAGTTTATTTGTGTACTCCCGTGGTGGAGGGAACTCGTTTGTCAACATTGATTCATTGGAATGAATGTTTGCATCTGAAGTGGTTTTTAAGTACTTCTTGGCAATTTTCATTGATTCTATGAATATGTTGTGAACCAGTTTTCTCTGGCCGTAGATTATGTGTTTTTAATGTGTACCTACTCGGCGCTAACATTGTTTGCTATGTATTGAATAACTCACTAGGTTTTCTGTGCACCCAAACCTTCCCGTTAAACCGGCTGCCCACGAGTCATTTCGAAGACTGGCTACTCCCCTAAACCCATGGCTGGCTTTTTTTTAATACATGTTTTTATCGCATGTATTTTTTTCTAGTACTCACTCGTTTTATCCTAATCCGTGTTGTGTCTTCTGTGTGTTGTGTTTACGATAGGTGTCTGGAGAAACCGTACCCACCTGAGAACCCGATCGGGTGTCATTACACGAATAGCCTTAATGACACGTTTGTGATAGAGTGTTGCAAGGATGCGGACATGTGTAATAGGGACCTGAAGCCGATGCTCCATCCAAGGAAGGAGCCAGGTATGTTGTCGGAAGACCGAGACGATAATTATTGCGGTGGGTGAAGGAGCATGCATCCACTCACTTCTCTCGGGGGCGCAGCAATTCTTCCAACTTGTCTTCCTTTGTTTCACAATTAAAAGACAATGATGCGTGATTTTCACTAGATACTTTCACCATAGTAGGATTGGGTGGCTTTTGTTTTATTTAGCTTTGATTTTACAATCTTCGCTAACCAGATATCTCTCAGGAACAAACTCACTTACTGTATTCTACTTGTAATTTTTTTAGATATATGGTCTTAAAAATGTTTAACTTCACCTCTTCTAAATAAAACCAGGTGTTTCATGTTAACTTTCCTACTACCATAACCTATTTTTAAGAAACAATAACTAAAATATGTGAATCTTGCATGAGTAATGTCATTCTAAAAACAAATTTTGTAAATGTTACTTTTTACAATGACTTAGGTACCTACCTACTTAAAATGTTAGCCACTACAATTCTAATACTTCCATTGGTCTTGTCTTGCTGCATTATTCTGTGTGTAGAAAATGTGAATGTGCCTCTTTATTTCTTCTCCAATGTACCCAATGCATGTTTAATAGTTCCCGGAAATTATTTCCGTCTCAGTTTGTTGATTTAAATTCCAGCACTTATTTTCCAGGCTAGCACCATGATCTCTGCCTGCCGCTACTCTGCACCTACTCTAATGCATGCTTTTGAGATGTTGACCCTTCTCTAGGTCGACTTCCTTCTTTCTCTCTCTAGGCCACCTGGGCAGATTCACACAGTATAACTGCTCACTTTCTCTTCAGGTCCTTCAGGTGTTATAACAAAGAACACTTCTTCCCTCCCGACAACCCTTTATGGTGTAACTCGGATCGGCCACCGCATGTAGGCTCGAATCCCGAAGACTTTGTAGTTGCATGCTGCCAGGATTACGACTTTTGTAACAAAGATTTGCGACCAAGTTTGCCGCCAGGTAATATTTGTGCAACCTCGGCTTCTCGTACGTACGTTTCTCGTTCCGAGGATCATGTCTGCAATGTTCAATCAGATCCATACATTATCATTTTGTATTCATTATTGATCAATCAATATTCTCTTCTACCTACCTATTTATTGTACTCGATTGACTTTTTTCGTTATCTAGAATTTCTCCCTGGTACTAGTTTTCTGTCATTAATTATCATAACAAGGCATCATATCAGTAATTCCTGGCATTCCTCTGCTTCAATGTGTCTCTAAAAATGTCACTCACTTCACTGGACTGCTGCATTTTAGATGAATGTTGGTTGATGGTACTCAGTACTCACTACTCAATAAGTTAGTAGGAACTCATCTTCCTCGGTGGCATGGTAAACTCCTCATTTATGTAATACTTGAATGTTTGGTTGTTTTGGTTCTTCCTCTGAAATGCTGGGTTTTACATACACAAGCATTCTTTTATTGTGAACTGTAGAAACATCATTATTCAATATACTTACCTACTTAAATTTGTCTTTGAGAATATTTCAACCAAAATGCTAAAAATTTAATTTTTGATGGTTTACAATGTCTGAATATTAAAAATAAATGTATCCTCATACATTAAAATGATTGATATAGTAATGAAAGCTCTGCTATATTTCAAATTATTATACCTACCTACTACAATAACATCAATTTCATGGATACAATAATTTTTAATTTAATCATACTTATACATGAATTTGATAATGTGTTGTCGCTCGTTGAGCATTATTTAAGACATACTCATAATTCCGCAGAGCAATCGGTGATGCCGGGCGACTCAGTGGCCGCATGGCAACTGGCGCTGATGATCGCCGCTCCGATCGGGGTGGTCTGCCTGGCGGCCATCACCATCCTGATCCTATGGCAGCAGCGCCAGCGCCGCCAACAGCTAAGGCGCTACCACCGCGACGACGAGTACTGCCACGAGGACCCGCACCAGCCTATCCTCGAGACGATGTCCGAGCTCAAGTACATGATCGAGTTCACGACGTCGGGCTCGGGATCGGGCCTGCCGCTGCTGGTGCAGCGCAGCATCGCCCGCCAGATCCAGCTGGTGGAGATCATCGGCAAGGGGAGGTTCGGCGAGGTGTGGAGGGGCAGGTGGCGGGGGGAGAACGTCGCCGTCAAGATATTCTCGTCGAGGGAGGAGAGATCGTGGTTCCGAGAGGCGGAGATCTACCAGACTGTGATGTTACGTCATGAGAACATACTCGGCTTCATTGCAGCCGATAACAAGGGTGAGTGCAAATTACTGTTGATCCTTTCATTGGATGTGTCATTGTTTTGAACGTTGTTCTATTGGAAAATAGGTTTTTAAGTTTACTAGCACTCGGATCAAGAACTAAATTTTCCTCATGACTATTTTTCCTAGGTTTCAGTCCAGTTGATTCAGTTATTTGTGGTACCTACCTAATATTACAAAGATTGAAGTCTCCATCTTATTCTTTTTTGCACTCTGATATTTAATGAGCAGTTTAATGTTGGATAAATTATTAATAATAATAATAATAATAATAATAATAATAATAATAATAATAATAGCGGGTTGTCTACTGTAGCTCTAAGCCGGCCGTTTCCCGCACTCCCGATCTCTCTGTCTAACCAGTCATCATCAATTTCTCTTGACATGTCACGCAGCACCTGTTTCTTCCAATCCTCTCTGGTCCCCCTTGTCTTCTTCTACAATGAGGTATCCAAGCCTCGAATCTTTTTGGCCACCTCTGAGGTTCCATGCGCTGAACATGCCCATGCCAAACAAGTCTACCTATTTGTTTCTATACAATCTACCACTGTCCTTTCCACTCCCATCCGTCTTCTTATCTCCTCATTCCTCACCTGCTCTAATCTTGAGACTCCACAACTCCTTCTTAAGAAATCCATCTCCACTGCAAGCAACCTTTCTCTATCCCTCTGTGTCATCTCCCACGTTTTATGCACCATACAAAAGTATGCTTTGAATGAATTACAAAATGTTAAAAGGAAGAACATTTTTTCTTCAATTATAAAAAACTTTTCTAACAACCTCGTGCATTTCACCAGATGAAGCGGCCCTTCCTTATCAATTGTCAAGTGTAGTTGTCACTCATCAGCAATTTTTTGAGATTTTGGCTGCAAAGAGTGTAGTTCAGGTTCCAATTTTTGGAGAAGAGGCTAAACTTAAACAGGTTCAGGAATTTCGTGAAAAAAGCTTAGATCCTCAGAGCTGCTTGCGCACGATATGCCTCACTCCCTCCGAGATTGACTGCACATTAAGGCGGTGTTTTGTTTGCGTCAGACAACGGTACTTGGACGCAGCTGTGGCTGATAACCGACTACCACGAGAACGGCTCGCTTTTCGACTATCTGAACCGCTGCACCGTCGACACGCTGGGCATGGTGCGCATGTGCCTGAGCATCGCCACCGGCCTCGCGCACCTCCACATGGACATCGTCGGCACACAGGGCAAGCCGGCCATCGCCCATCGAGACCTCAAGTCCAAGAACATCCTCGTCAAGGTCAGGAGCTCAGTGCAGATGAAACATAATGTTCTTTGTTTTTTACTATAGGAGTCTATTGAAGACAAGTTGTGTGTAAAATTTAGCTGTGATCTCCAGTTTTTACTTTTTAACCAAAAGGGGAATTTTGGGGAAAGTTTTGTATGTATACATTTCTTCTTTGCTATTCAATGTCAATTCCTTGTCGATCAATATATTCTCAGTTATTTTCAGTATATTATGCAGTATGTACCTAAAAGTTTGTAACGGAATTTGTAGCAGTGAAAAAAAAAATTCTGTTTGGAATTCCTATTTAGTATTTTTCACACCAATTGACCAATGTAGATCTGACCAAACTACAACGTCATAAAACACAAGTCAATGTTTGGTCACAACCAAAGAGCTTGTATACACAACAAATTGAACACATGATATTATTAGAATAATGTTGAATTCATACAGAATTTAACAGTTTTACAATCAACAATTTGCCGTTAATAATAGTATTGCTTTAAGCTATCTACTTGAATATTGTTCAGTCTTAATTAACTTCTCATAAGAGAGGAAGGGCCTTTTTAAGTTGACGAACCTATCCAGTGACAGACGCCATTTAAAAGTAAAGCGCTTTGGCAACATACCTGGCAAAATATAATTTGTTTCGTTGTAGCATCTGTAATAATTGTCCAGCAAATCATCAAACATGATTTATATGATTTAAATATATTGATTGTACTATTTCAAGTGATAAATTAAACTAGATTAAACACGTGTGAGCTATTTCTTTGATCCTTCTAAATTTCATTTGTTTGAATGAAAAATTGTTTTATCTAACAACCCTGGAGTTACCATGGTAATACTTTTGTCTTTCATAAGGCAACGCCCACCTACATTGGTCAATTTCGGTTATTGTTCTGGCACTAGTATCTCTTATTCCACCCATAACAATAGAGGGGTTTAATATCATTTTGATGGCATTTGTGTTTTGGCATTTGCCCTCGGGCCCAAAATATTCCATGTCAAACTGAGGATAAATTAAGAGGTGTGAACAAGTGTGATTTGTCACATGAATATAATTTAATACTCAAATGTTTAAAATACCTTTTTAAAGACAGTGTGCCAATAAGCTGCAGTTTTATTAAAACTCACATTGAGTTGAGTTTAAAACTCACACTCAAATTGGTTTAAATTAATGTGTAGCTTGGAAGTATGAAGAAACTTTCTTCCCAATTTTGAGACTGAATATGACTATGAGCGACACTGCCTATGCTATGACCAAACAAATGATGCAGAGATAACGGTGTGTGTTGTTTGTGCAGCTAAGCGGTCAGTGTGCCATCGGTGACCTTGGACTGGCCGTGCGCCACGATGTGACCCTCGATACGGTCGACATCCCACTCAACAGTCGCGTGGGAACCAAGAGATACATGTCCCCAGAGGTAAGACCCACTACACTACACACTACTAGGTATTATAGTACCTAGATATCAGAATAATTTCCAAGTCTTTTTTTTTTTACTGTATTTTGTTATTATTAAATTGTAAAGTAAAGAACACAATTTGGAGAACTGTAACTCGGCAGAAATGTTAACAATACCTAAAGTGATTAACTTAGTCGGTATTAATCATTTTGTATTAATATCTGTTTATTAGCCTGTACAAAACCTAAACTTTGAGCAGAATATAATTAATATGAGCATGCTGTTATTAGGTTCTCGACGAATCGCTGAACATGCACCACTTCGACTCGTTCAAACGCGCGGACGTCTACGCTCTCGGCCTGATCTTCTGGGAGATCTCTCGTCGCTGCAACGTCGGCGGCATCTACGACGACTACCAGCTCCCGTTCTACGACATGGTCCCCTCGGACCCCACCATCGACGAGATGAAGAAGGTCGTCTGCATCGACAAGCAGCGCCCGTCGATACCGAACCGGTGGCTCTCGTGCGACGCCCTCCACGTCATGTCCAAGGTAATGAAAGAGTGTTGGTACCACAACGCCGCAGCTAGACTCACGGCGCTGAGGATCAAGAAGACCGTCTCCAATCTCGGAGTGTCGGAAGACTTGAAGATTATGTAACGTACTCGACTCGATGTGGGAAATGCCAGACGCCAGGGGATTGATCGGGAATGAAAGGAGACGAGAAATCTTAAGAGACAATTTTACTTTCAACTGACGGAAGGAGACGGCCGAGTATTTTGATAACATACCTTCCCTTCTCGTTGATTAGTTTTGTGAAACTGACCTCAATATTTGTCTTTTTAACTAGCCATATACCTGGTTTATATTGCTAACGAACCTTTCTTTCTTCCCGAATCAAGTAATTACCTGGCAGTGTAATGAAGGCTAACAATAACTACTATACTCATACGAAATAAGCCAATATAATAGTAAGTGTTATCATTGTTGATACGCAGCTGTTTAATTTCGTTATTTCACTAGTCATCATGCCTTACTTGAGCAGGTTATTGCTGGTTGCAATATCCGGCGCGGCGTAGCGTGGAATCTGGCCTGGCAGCTGTATACTTGTAATGAACGTTTGTACGTACTAGATGGAACCTCATTAAGTAGATAGGTTAGGACGCAAGACTTAACCATTTAATTAGTAGTTACATTATTAATTATCATTGGTTGAAAGCAGTGGGAGGCACTGATCCACGTAACGTTGCTCCGATATGGATTTTGTTCCCCTCTTGACAGTCCGTTGATTCTATGTCTAGATTGCGGTATGTATCATAGGCCCGGTTATCTTTATTTTCTTTAAAGGTTGTTATGGTAAACATAAAATGTAGGTTCTTGCTTAAATGAGGACAACTCGTACGATATAACATAAAATATATACTGCCATTTTGCTAATGTATTTTTAATGAATTTGTAAACATAACAAAGCTCATTTTAGATAATATAATATGCAGGTCACAATTTATATAACATTGTGCCGGTATGAATGGGGAGTGGCTGAAGACTCTGTAGTTCCTACCTGTCCTCGGTTTACGGTAAACGTGAACTCGAGTGAATATTTGTATATGTGCAGATGTGTAAGATTTTTTATAACCAAGTGCATACTTAGGCAATAGTTTTGCATATTTTTAGGTTGTTCTGTTTATGTGGCACAATTCAGGGGAACTATCTTTCATAATAATTATTACAAGACAGACCAATTTTTCATTGAAATCCAGCGATAAACACTTCGAAACATTCAGTACAAATACCTTCCGCATAGTCCACATTCATATTAAATTAGTCTACAGTAGAGTAATTATTTTTCAAGTAAGAAGCCCAGAACAATACTCAGTAGTAATATGTATATGTATAACAACTATCAGGTAGATCCTTGCTCCTGATTTTCTGCAACCTGGTGTCATTATATTTCCATAGCTAATGTTACCTAGATCAAAACATGTGTGAACGATAGGCCTACATATTACTGGGGAATGCATGCCTATTTGTAGCAATCAATTATATATTTAGCACTATATAACCATGAAAAACTGAAGGCTTTGCTTTAGTTTTGAAATTTGGTTTCAACACTGTGGCATTTTCTCTATTACCCAACCAAATTCAAAATGTATTTTTGTCTGGACTGAAAACAAAGTCGTAAAAGTTGAATCTGTGTCTGATAGGTATTATACATCAGTTGGAATAGAATGCATATTATATCTACTTTGGATAAATTTGTTGGATAAATTGGAATGTAAAATTATCATTCTTGAGGATGGTGCTACGTAATAATTCGGATCTTTGTGATGTATCTACTCTCCGAAGAGTTCTCCATCTCGGTGGAAGTTAGGTAAATTCTTATTCGGTGCTCTACGTTTGCCTTTTTTGTAGGGAAAGAAACTTGAATATGTGGAGGAATCAAATTTTAAACTGGTAAACCATGTTTTTAAAATGTTTTGATATGGAATACAGCAAAGTTCAAATTGTACCGTATTTTGCTCATCATCTATTAACAAAGGGCGTCAGGCTTACATGTACAAATAATAAATACCCTTGATCCCGTACAAAGGTTAGATTTGTTAATGTAGCAATTTGGTGTTCTTTCATCACACGTATCTTGTAACCATTCTCATTTATATAACAATATACCTAAACCTACACTAAACTGATGGTTAATAACTTTTTTAAGAATGTTAAATGTGTCATGTTGATAGGTATTTTTTAAAAAATATTTCACTTTACTATTCAACTTACAGTCTATTACTCTAGAAACATAAATGTTGATGATAAAACTTGCCAAAATACTATTTTTTTCAGTAATGGTTACACAAATTGGCTTACATTTCTACAATATCATAAGCATTGGTCTAAATAATAACTACCTTGTTTCCTCAGGATACCTCAACTAGCTGTTTTTTATAGTATGTAACAATTACCTACTTTTGTCTGATACGTCTACCTTGCAGAATGTAATGGAAACTAATAGTAATAAATAAATAAACGATTCAGGTTCCTGAGCTAGCTAAGCAGGGATTGCTACTACACAAAATGTAGCCCATCATTGTTCAATGATAAACATTGTTTTTATTTTTAATTATCGCCAACAAACTAGCACCTTCTACCTAGTAGCACCCGTGTGAATTACATTGTGTTCATTGTGTCAGGATTATGTTACTATGTATGTTGTTACGTTGTACCTAAACATTGTTGATCTTGTTTTTACTGTGTTGTTAATAGGTATTTCTTGTCTTGTTTGTGTTCAACTAAATTTTTGTTTATCCTTTAGAATTAAAACCTTATTTTAAGACATTTTGCATTGTGTTAACAACATTGTCCTATAGTAGAACTTTGTGTATATTTTATATATACCTACATACATATTTTTTATGATCATTTCACTTTTTCAAATTTCAAATTAGAGGACGACAGATCTTGAAAATAGGAATAAAAAAAACATTATTCCAGTTGTATTTGTTCTTAGTTGATGTTAAAACATTGGGTATTATTGGTTTCTATCTCGATACATTTGGGATTTATATTATGTAACATCCTAATTTATATACATTTTCTTTTTGTTAAGATTAATTACTCTTATGTAAATAAAAAAAATCATTAAGATACATGTGATAGATTGAAAATATAATATGTAATAGTATAAGTATATGCACTACTTGATTGTAGTCCATGACTTGCATAGTTTATATTGTGTTGTTGCAATTGCCCATTTAGGTTTGTGTGTTAGTGGCATTGTTTAATTAATTATGAGTAATTTGATCTTCTCTGCTTGCTATCAATTGATTTCTAGATTTTTTAATGATTACTTAGTCACTCTGTTCTGCATAGCATCAATTTAATTTTGTACATTGTAAATTTGTAATGCACAATATATTGCATAATACAATAATAATAAAAGCTTTCATTTATTTCATTGTACCTATCTATGACTTCATAATTCATTTGTATTTTGAGGAAGATGTATTTGATTGTAATTTGGAGGAAGAAGAAGAAGACGAGGAGGAGACGCCAGGCGTGGCCAGCCGGTCTCCAGTAGTCCTGCGGCCCTAGTGTTGGTGGGAACACCCACCCCCTGACCCATTAAATTGGAACCAGTGGATAGATTATTATTATTATTTGAGGAAAGAAGTTCAGACCTTGTTGTTAATCTTATGGCGGTTTCCATTGGGTGCTTCGTACTGATCCAGCGCGCTCCGGGAGCAGGTAGTCATATTCCATTGGAAATCGAGATTGCTCCCGGATCGACTTTTCTTGCTCCGGATATTGCGA
Organism: Leuctra nigra; assembly: GCA_934045905.1. Lineage (NCBI taxonomy): Eukaryota > Metazoa > Arthropoda > Insecta > Plecoptera > Leuctridae > Leuctra > Leuctra nigra. The sequence goes on along the minus strand of OW203764.1, from coordinate 15,342,933 downwards.
CGGAGCGGTCGAGAGCAAGGCGCAAAAACGAGAAATTTCAAATAACTGACCGTCGTTGTTAACAAGAATAAGTAATGAATCCAGTGATAAGTAGTCATATAACATGATACAATTAATTAATAATATTGTATTTATAATATATTCGCCCAGCCGTACAATTTAGTGATGTAATTACACGAATATTGATGTTAAAGTAAATCTAACCTCATTTGAAACATCAACTAACCCGCCATTAAAAAGCGTTTTCGTATTCTATTGGGAGCAGTTCTAGAGCAGCTCTGGGGTGGAGCATGACATCAGAGGCAAAATCCAGCTCGATCCGAGAGCAACCCAATGGAAAACACCATTAATTTTTAAATATTTAAAAAGCAATGAGAAGTTTCAAAATTATGTATTTGCTGGATGTAGATCTAAGACTCATATCTTGACCAAAGTATGCGTACATTTTTATTATTTTGTGGCTGAAAATTACCTCGGATTTCTTTTCTTGAAATGCCACGTTTACTTGCGAATTAAAAGCTAAAAGCTTAGACTAGGTAACCAACCTCTTCTTAATTCTCACATTCATTTTAATTAGGCACATTTCTAGATTTTTTAGACTCATTATTAAGCAAATGTTTTAGGAGCACTTACAGAAAGAAATCGTAATATTTAACTAATATCAGATACTACAATCCACCATGGTTGGAGCATGGAGTTCGGTTGGAGGAAATAAAAGTTCGTGTTTACTGTTTAGCGTTGAGTGCGATTTAAATTTTGGCGCTGTTACAAACAACTTAACTTGTCCTATGAGTTTTAATTAAAAAAATACGTTATCATTGTTTATAATATTAGAGCATATAACACCATAATTAAATATAGGTTAACAATAACATGTAAATTGTTTTATTGTATAGGGTTGTTTCATGTTATTTTCACTTCATGTTCATAATTTTAAATGGTTATTCTTATTTGATATTATTGCTATACTGTGTCCAAGTGGCAATCATTTTATAATGACAGTGTTTTATTATTATTAATAAAAGTTTTCTCTAGATAATTAATGTAAATAACAGATCGTTTCAGTTGAGGTTTTGATCAAAGTAGTGTCGGACTTTTAACCAACCACAGTGCAACGGTCAAGGTCATAATCATCAAACTGGCGGTTTCGTTCGTTCCGGTTTTGTTTGTTGACAAGTCGTAGCAAGTTTGTATCATAACCTCTAGTAGGTATTTTATATTTCCAATTTCTTACTTCTTTAATACTAGTATTCTGAAGTCTACTTAGTCAGCCATCACTATTCATTGGTATGCGCATTATTCATCGCTATAATAAGTGATATAGACCTAGGTACCTACCTAGCTACTGGAGAACCTACCTACCTACTACTGCGCCAGCTGTTCATTGAAGCAACAATGCATTCACAGTTTCAATCCCGGCCAACAATTCTTCAATTGACTGCCAAGCACAATGTCATTAGCAAAAATCAGCCACTTCTTCCTGATTTTAAAACATGTTACTCCAATGTTGAAAGTAGTAGTAATGCCAGACATAGTCTAGACGTAATTGAGGAGTCGCCTCAAGCTAAGTCCACTTATAGAACATTCAGAACATTCGTTAGTAATTATTCTGAGCTCTCAACTTTTGGAAAGAGTAGTTCAAATAATGAAAATATAAACATTGTTTCACATCAGAGAAGAGAAGTGGTTCTTGAAAATACCATGGACCTCAATGATGAAGAAGACCTTCCTCCGACCCAACCTATAACATCATTCTTGTTCAAAAATGTGGTTGCGTATGTTGAAATACGGATCAACGACTACAACAGATCCGGTGGTATGAAAGAACAGTTAAGAAAACTGGGCGCTACAGTTCTGGAAACTTTGACTCGAAAGGTAACTCACACCATATTCCAGGAGGGCACATTAGCAACATACAAAAAGGCAGTGAAATATGAAACTCATTTGGTGTCCGTGCTCTGGATTGAAGAGTGCAAAATGAAGAGAGCTTTGGTACCAGAACATCTTTTCCCTCCCTATAATTTAGATAAGTATTCATCACCCAGTCTTGTTAGGAAGATAAAGAGAATGAAACGAGATATTCGTTTGGAAAGTACTAAAAAAGAAATCGAGGCTGAAGAAAAGTGGGAAAAGAGATTGAAGGAAATCCAAGAAGACATCAAACAATCGAACAATAAATTGGCATCATCTCCCATCATTACTGCACCACCAATTGCTTCCACTCCTGTGAATAATGATGTTGTTAGTCCTCCATCAAGTGCTAATGCTATGATAAGAGCACTGAAGCGTTTGGCTGGAAGTCTGGACCCAAAGTATGAAGAATACGTACGAAGGCCTGCAAGTCCAACATCTGACGACGATGACGAATTACAACCGATACCATTAGCTGTGCGGCTAATGCGCCAGATGTTGTCGCCAGTTGTCAATAGCCCTCCGCTCTCAGAGAATGTAATCGGTGACCCAGCATCTGACAGCACCGACAGCATCGAAGCAAACCTGCGATTAATGTTCCAAACTCCAGATCCAATAAAAACAAACGTTTGTTCTAAGACACCAGATTTGCAGGCTAAGAAGGTTCTCGTAATAAATACGAATTCCAGTACAAAAACCAGTTCACCTAGTAGAGCACCAGCGATTAACAATTGCACCCCTATCAATCCTTCTCGCCGACAGTCTTTGAGACATCAACTTCTTTTTGCCAAGACTCCTGTTCCACCTCTCTTGACAAAGGATACTCCTTTAGGAAAGAATTCTGCTAATAGAACTAAGCAATCCAAAAGTTTCAATAACACCAGTACTTCTTCAAGTTTGCCGTCAACTGCAAAGAAAAGGAAACTCTACAACATAGTTCGAATGGAGGATTCACCCAAATTTGTCCCAATTATTGAAGATGAAGAAGATGCTTTGCCAGAGAGCTTAACGTCAAAACTTTGTGGGAGTCAAGCAACTCAAAATAGTCAGAATGTACAGAAAAACTTGACAGACATGGAACTTACAGATTGCATGCCAGGCGGTATTGTTCAGACTCAAGCATATGAAAAGAGTCGGACACAAAGAAACTTGACAGACATGGAACTGACAGCTTGCATTCCAGGCGGAATTATTCAGACAGATTTAAAGAAGTTTGCAAGAGAAAGGTTAGACGAAAATTCACCTAAAAACTCTCGATCATCTAGAAGAAGCTCGTGCGATTTTAAGAAAAGAAGATCATGTCGAGTAATTGCCACTACTAAACAACCGCCAACACTGGTCTGCACTGGGCTTTACAAAGAGTAAGTAATATTTATTTGTTATCTAGGTATCTACCACTATTCCTTTCTCTACCTGTCCTAGTGTAGAAAGAAACAAAGCTTTAACCATTAAACACATTAATTGAAGCAATCCTTTGAAGACGAAGTAAGTGCAGCAGGTAGTGCACTCATTTTATCATCACTTTCAGAAAGTTAAATAGTAGACCACCTACATCATATCTGAAGGAATAGGAATTTACCTACCCTATACAGATATTAGGTAATGGTTGTTTGGTATGATTTCCTTCTTAATGTAAATCAATTGCATAGAACTTCTGCCTCAAGCTCAAAAAAAGTTGCACTGCAAGTTGATATTTGCTAATGTTCCTTACTATGTAAATAGGCAGCGACTGACTTCGTAATTTGTCGCATCTCCTTTCTTTCTGCGTCACTTCCTATACATCCCAATCGTCCACAGACCCAAGGCTCTGTATGCTGTCAGTAAACAAAACATTTTAAAAGTACGTAACTACAATTTCTGATTGCCCTGCAGCGAGCTGTCGGCAGTTTTGTCTGCGGTGTCCCGGCTTGGAGTATACTTGGTGGCTGACAACGTCATCTCATCCACATCTCACGTTGTTTGCAACGACACACAACCACCGAAACGCACTCTGAATCTCCTGAAAGGCATCGCTCGAGGATGCTGGATCGTCGGGCTGGAATGGGCTGTAAAATCACTCGAAGCTGGGAAATGGCTCTCGGAAGAAGACTACGAAATCACAAATTTCTCTCCGTCTGTGCAGGTAATTTACTTAAACCATGTGGTTTTGATTTGATCAATCGAAGTCTCCACACTTATTGTTTTAGTTGCAGGGAACATCCTTTACTAGGAGGTTGCTCTTTACATATTGCTACACATCCACCGTCCAATAATAGTCAGTGGCGGACTGGCAAGAGAAGCTGGATTTCAATCCCATCCCGGGCGATTGTTGGACCCTTTTCCCATTTTACGGGCCCCTAAATTTACATTTACTGGCCTTTTTCATATTTATCAGCATTTTTACTAATTTTCCATACTTTTTTCTTGACCTATACTTTGCCCTTTGCCTCATCGCATTCCGGTCATTTTCATCCTAGTATGCTTGCCCCTGATAATAGTGCATAGAATACCTACTAGGAAACGCTCGTAACGCTCTAGGTGTTGATAAGTGCCAAGCCTTCGCATTGCATTCGAATTATGCATGTAAACGTTACCTCTCTACATACTTTGGAGACCGGTGTAACCTAATCAAATGCATCAATTGCAGTGAAATTTAATTCTCAATGATCGAAATTTTACAAATATTTAAAAACATAATGCAATTACCTACTTTTGCAGTTCTTTGTCGCCTCTACCTATTTGTCTGAAAATTGGCAAAACCTTTGGAATGTTGGTCCCAATGACCATGTTATTAATTTGATCTGACAATGGTTTATTTACTTTTCAACCAATCGGAGGATTTTGCTAAAAATAATATAAATGTCTGCTATTGCCAATAATGTGTGTGCAATATTTCAGATCGATTGTTGAATGGCAAAAAAAAGAGAAAGTGCCATAAGAAGTATCACTACTTTTCAGTGCAGAATTTTTAGATTTCATTATTTTTTTTAAGTTGAAGAGACTTGGCTGGTATTTTTACACGGAGTGTTTTTTTATGGGGATATCACTACTTTTTTTAGTTTGGAGTCCCATTGTGACGCTTGCTCCATTCGCGTTATATGCATTGATGGAAATATAAAAGGAGCATTAGCTGTAATAGGAATTAGGTACACTCCTGGACACGGAAAATGGTCCGCAGTCAATATTAACGACTCCTGGCTAGTAATTATTATTTATTTAAAGTAATTTTTCGTCCCTAAACTCACACTAGCCATCCGGTATTTGTGCCAAAAAATTACAGTAAAATATTTGTTAAATACTACCTAGCCGTAGTGTCACTTGAACATTTACTGCGGACCAATTTCAGTGTCCAGGAGTGTACCTACCCACCAATTAGCAAAACTACAAACAAGGTCCTTATACTTTCCAGCAATGCCGTATCGAGAAGCTGTCTTTCGGGCCGGCGTACCAGCTGCAGCTGTTCTCCAACTGCGGCCCGATGTACATCTGTCGCGACTGCAAGCCTCCGCTCAAGGACCTCGTCGAACTCGTCCAGCTCTGCGGAGGAATAGTGACGCGGAAACTCGACAGCGCTCACCTCGTCATCGGTAGCACTCCTCAACGAAACAGCGTCGTGCAGCTCTCCGAGAAGTGGCTGCTCGACTCGGTGAGTGATGCCAGCTTGAGGCCGGTTAAAGAGTATCGGATACTGAAAAGTGACGAATGTATCGCACAATAGTCTGTATTTCAGAGGTTTTTATATTCTATGAATACTATACCTATATTTTTTTTACTGTAGGCCCTACATTCTCCTTCATTCTTGGAATTTTTATTGTTAGTACATTTTCATATTTATACTTCTATAGTATTTAACAGTTAAATTTTACATTTCATGTCTCTAGCTGAATTGTGCATTACTAATAATTTGTAAATTGGAATTCTTTCTACTATACTTGTTTTATTGTTGTACTACCTATCTTAAAATGAACCATGGGGCACAAAATTGCCTTAGCTTTTCAAGTTTAATAGTTAGGCAGTCACCAGACAAAGCTAGTATAATTAAATATTATTAATGTTTCCCAGTTGCATTTTAATTAAATGCATTTTAGTAGACTTTACAGCAAAAGCATTTAGTAAATACTTCAATATTTTTATTGGTGGCCGAATATATCCTATTTTATAGTGCTCTAAATTTGTAGGTAGGGTAGGTACCTTCCATTATAATCCTACGCCTACACACCTACTCGCCACTCGGTGAAGGAACAATCTTCTAAAGATTAACAAAACTGAGTTACTACTTAGGTGCGTACAGACTCACTCAGTGCACTCACTCAGTTTCACAATTCAGTTATTTTTCCAGTTTCCATATTTCTGCAATTTAATTCGTAATTTGTGTAATCAGCAACATTCTACTTGGCAATACAATAAGGCTTACTTTTAATATATCGCTTGCTTAGCAGGTATTGTTTTCTCAGTAGGTAGGTACTAGTACTAGTTAATATGTAGCTTAAGCCTATTAATCTACCTAAAAAATTAATTAATTATAATGTATAGTTGGATGGCTAATCACTAATCAGTAAACCAAAATGTAAAAAGAAATCACCAAAGCAATCCAATTTAAATTTCAAAAAACTTTTTTGAGAATTCTTTCAAAAGTTTTGGTAGTGTGCGAATATTTGGAAATTTCAAATTACCTATGTTCAAAATATTTGCCTCGAATATTCGATTCAATAGTAGGTACCTAGTATATTCAAAAATGATGTAGAAAAATTCGAAATTTGAATACTACCTACTATGTTATTTTTAGTTTATACCTAACTTTAAACTAAATACGTAGTAATGCCAGTGTTGCATTATATATAAAGAATTTTGATCTACTTGTAGCAGGTATGGTCGGTGACAGGCAAAGATGAACCCAGTTTAGCATTGCCAGGTATAGGCCGGCCCATGCTAGCGCGGGTTCATCTTTGCCTGTCACCGACCGTAGGTACCTATTTCTGAAAAATCAATCGTTTTATATTTTTGGTACCTACTACGCATTTAATTTGGAATTTAAGAAAGATTTCCTTCCTACAGGGCTGCAAAGTGATAATTTGTTGTACCTATACTTTGTCAATTACAGGTACGTTATCTTACTTTCTCCTGAAGTCTTTGTGGGAGACAAATATTGTTGGTCAAGCTCTCAGTTATTGTAACTTAATGAACAAATGCATTTTATGTAAATGTACCTAAATAGGTTAATAATTTGCTCAAGTAATTTATATAATTCACTCTGCCAACTAGAGTAGGTAATCATTGGGCTTTACGGAGAGGTTAGTTTCGTGGTTGCCAAAAGTTACAAAATATTTACGTATACGTAAATCTCTCTGAAACTGTCCCTTACATGTACTAATGTGTGTTCATGACGTGTTTTATTATTGCACAAATTATGTTGGTATTACTTGGTCTGCCTAGCAATAATTATAAATAATTATATTCCTATAATAGGTACTACCTATTGTTTTCTATTTATTTGAAAATAAATATTATACCTACTTAAAATTCCACTTCAGGCTAAATTCTTCAAGATTGTATTTAACTCTAATGACAACAAATTATTTTGTCAAGTAATGACTCAATTACTCATTCATTTGTCACAAATGCAGTTGCTCTCTTTCCCTGTGTATAAATGTATTGTGAACTATAGTGTAGATTCACAGCCTAATTCAGGATGTTCTGTTAAATTATTGTGAATTGAAGAAATGTACATTTATTGGACTTAGGTTAAGCAGGAAGAAAGTATGTACATGATGGTCCTATCCAAATAGGGTTGCAACAAATTAGTGTGTCATTTAACTGTTAGGATGGATAACTTCTATGTCGGTATTGTGAATTTATTTGTAGCTGAAGTATATAATACATTGTCTCTTAATTTCACATCTTATTTCAAATACAGTAGGTCATTCTCATTATTAACAAGTAGGTAATTAGTGTAACGAGTGACGACAGAGTTATCACTTTATTAAAAATTATTAGTTACTCAACAATGTTTAAAAGCAATTCATTCATAGAATGCTGTTTGGTTCATTAGGATATTGGACATTAAGCAAAGCATAGAAATAAAACATTTTCAAGCACTTTTGATCTTTATTTGTGTTGGAAATTTTAATGACTTTATTTGCAATTTGCACATTCTTGCGGATTTTGGTACAATATAATCTCTTGGTATAAGTTACAATGGTGTTGAGTAGCTTAGAGATCTTCACTTGGCATTAGTCTGTTTTGTAATTTTTTTGTTAGTATATAAATTAGTATCGTAATGTGTTCTCCTAATAGCACTTCTCATTTATCTGTTCAAATCCTCGGGAGCATTGGAGTTGAACAGGGACTAAGTAAATACCAAATAAGGCCAACACACTATTTTACAATTTGTATACTCCTCATTTTTTCTCTTTATTTTAACGTTTTTGGCTATTAAAACCCATTCGATTTCTTTTCCAAAATCGGTGAAATTGTAAGTAAATTGAGCTGTAAGATTGAGAGGTAGAAACGAGGACGGCTACAGACAGATTCCTAATGATTATCAGTTATCACCGTCATCATCATCAAATGCTATGCTGAAGTATCGTTAGAATTTTATCTGAATCGCTGCCTGAATTCGTTTTTTGCTCTCAATCTTCAGCGCTTCCATACTTTAGAGAATCATCTCTTGTATTGGCAAGACAAATCAGGTATTTACATATATGTTTCAAATAGTACTTATTTGTGGTTTCACCAAAATCCTTGATGCCGTCCACACTAGCTTTCACCTTCACGATTAAAAATATCTTGGTTTAAAGTGGCATATCAAATCGGTAAACTCAGAGTTTGTTAAAAATTACTTTGTTATTTTAATTTATCTTTGCCTATATTAGGACTCTTCTCGTCGAACAATCGGGATGTTATTCCTCCCGCTCCCCCTTCTAAGTTAGATGGCGTAGTGTTTCTAGATGCCTTCGGTTGTCGTGTGCCTGTGGGTTTCCTGGACCATGTAGACTTGGCTGCCGGGAACGGTGGTGGTGGTGACGAAGGTGCGGTGCTTGGCGCGGACCAACGACAGGTTGCTCTCCGCGCTCTCGGCGCGATCTTCTGCGGCCTCGAGTTCACGCTGGAAGCGACGCACGCGGCTCACGCCTTGTTGAGACATGCCCTCCTGGGAACACAGAATTAAAATAAGTCTTAGGTACACCTTCACCTGATGCGGGAAGAATCGAACCGCCTAAATCCCTATTGAATGATATTAGACCGGGACGATGACTTTTGTTAAATCCAAGGGGTGACCAGAAAGTGATGTTGCAACAAATAACATGTACACCTACACAATTTGAAAAATTCTTAATTTTGTCATACTATAATAGAGAATTTAATTGATTTGCACAGATATTGCAGAGATTTTTTGATATTTAATATAGACACTTCAACTTATTGTCAAGCTTTCTGACATGGCAAGTAAAATCTGGTTAATTCAAAATGTTTTAGAGTTGTTCATTGAAGTTTTCGAATCGGGTAATGGAAAGTGTGAAAGCGATGTGCGCACCTGTTCTTGCAGTTGTCTCTTGTAGATGTTGACCTTCTGTGAAACCTTGTCGACGGTCTCTTGAAGCAGCGATACGTTCTTCTGGTCCTCCTCGCACTGGATCATCAACTCCTTGACGGTACGCTCCTTCTTGCGCAGGATCTTGATGCTCTCAGCGTGACGGCGCTTCTCCTCATCCAACTCAATCTCAAGGTCTCGCATCTGAGGCAAACAAACATCGCTATCAATTAAAAATATCTAATAAGATACCTCGGTAACAAGTTATAAAGTACTTCTATTTATAGAGATTTATAAATTTTCTAGTTGGCTGCCTGAAAAAATGAGCAAAGAATATCATGGAATGTATTATCCTAGTCCGATTTGTGACCTATTTTACAACTTCTCTTTTGATAAAACTTTCTTATCGTAGAATAGTAAAGCATCACAGTGACTTGTATACCTCAAAGGAATGAAGAAGAAATTGTAAAGTAGAGTAGGTATGTTTTATAAGTCTTACAAGTTATCGAGAGTTGTGTTTGTGAAACTTACCCTGGACTCGAGCTTGCTGATAATACGTCGGCCTCCAACGATGGCGTTGGCCTCGACCTCCTCAAGACGGACGGACAGATTCTTCACCTCAATCTCGAGAGATTTCTTGATTGCCTCAATCTTGACGATGCGCTCTTGTTCCTCGTGCAAGATCTCGACGGTGTGCTTCAGCTCAACTTGCACACGTTGGTAACGTTCGTCGGACACCTGGCGATATAAAATCCATTGAAAAACTCTTCATGGTGGCCTATTTTATTGTTGATTATATATTTAATAAGAAGACCTTTAATAATTGATAATGAATGAGTTAAATATACATACATCCATCTTTTTTTATTGATTTTTGGCTAGATTTTGATCATTGGTATAAGTACCCTCTTTTCACTCTTCTCGGCACATTTTCAGTAACAAAAGAAAAAATATTATAACTGCTGGTCATGTTCCTTGACAAATTAATCCTTGTTATTATCAATGAAATCAGAGCTCGCTGAGTGTTAGATGACGAGTTAGCATAGACTACTCCGGATGGTCCTATAAATCTTTTTCAGCCAATTAGTTTCTTTCGTATATTTTCTTTTGAGTGTTCGTAAAATGTGTCATGTGGAAATCCATGAGAGAGGCTCTATGAAACTTGTGTCTGCGGTATGTTAAACGCAGCTTACCCTGAGTTCTCGGGTGATCTCGTCGTAGTCTCCGGCGAGCACAGCCAACTCCTGTTCAATCTTGGACTTGGCGCTGGAAATGTTGACGTTGATGGTGGTCAACTCGTTGATGCGGGTCTGCGATTCCTCGTACTGCAGCTCAATGGTGCGCTTGCTGCGGAGAGCCTACGAGAGCAGACAAGCACAGTTAAATATACAACCTTAATAGTGTTAGGAATTAGAGAAAACACTCCGAAGATAACTGGAAAAAGACAATTAAGAGATACAAAAAACTATTTTTAGTTTCTTATCTTAAAATCTTATATTTTTATTATAAATTAAGAACTGGACTTGCAGCAGGTATACCTACTGTCAAACAATGTAATATTATAATAAAATAATTATTTTTGTTTGGAAATTTGCATACACTTGACAACAACGAAATCTACAAAGATAGCCCTCATCGAATATTTCAACTTTTTTACTGGTCCATAAGATGAAATGTGTGGATCCAAAAAAAAGTAAAAGATTTTTTCACAAATAAATAAAAATTATCATTATTGTGATTGGATGGATGCAGGATAGAAAGAATATGGGAATGTTGAGGTTGCGACTTGTTAGAAGAAAATTACCGTTGACTGAGAACACTGACAATCAGGATTAGCATGACTGGAATGAAACCCACGGTCATGAGGATAATATTGTTTTAAGACGAGACAATGATGCTCACGTTCTCGTAGTTGCCACGCATCTCCTCAATCTCAGCCGTCAGGGATTGCAGACGACGCTGAGCGATGCCGAACTGATCGAGAGTGACTTGCAGTTGGCGCTGGACTTCATCGTAGTGAGCTTGGATCTCCTGGAGAGAGTAAGAAGATAGACGAGTTAGTTGAGCGTTTATTGATTTTATACATGCAGCATGTGCTTTCGTGTCTTCTCTAATATCCATGCAGAAGAGTTGTATACAAACCAGGACTAAACTGTCAAAGACAAGTAAAATTTGTAAGTTTACATGGAATCTACTGATTTTCAGATGTTTATTTGAATTACGTGACACTTTTATTTAAAAAGAATCAAAATGATTATTATGGAATTTTACAAATGGTGGCAGATGTGGGATTTTATATTTTTTAAATTCCAATGTAAGTGAATGCTGAATTAAACTTTTTTATATATTATTTTAACATTTTCATTAATTCCAATTCCTTTTTATTTAGAATGCAGAACCTAATATGGTGAAACTTGAAACTTACAATTTTGTTATAGTTTTTAAATCATACTATTTTATTCCACTCTGTTTTATGCACCTGTCCTGAATAGAAATTTACAAATAGATACAAATATTATACTTATTCGATATAATTACTAGGCAATTTAGGAAAAACGAAAACATCTTGACAAACAACTTATTTTCTTGAGATCTCAGAGCTGTGAGATAAGCTATTCGAATTGAATTGTGCTAGTTTTTGAACTGACCGTGAGTTGCAGAGACTGCTTCTTCACTGTCTTCTGGAGCTCGATGTTGTTCTTGTTGGACACATCCAGCGACATCTCGAGCTCGCAGATCTGAATGTGCAGCTTCTTCTTGATGCGAGTCACCTCCGTCTTCAACTTCACTTCGGCTTCAACAACACGGGCGTTCAACTGCTCGATCTCAATGCTGGTCTGCTTGCTGCAAACAACAACAACAACATTATGATCAACTGTCCCTACATAATATCACGACGTTTTTTAAAGAAATGTGTTTCCTTTTCCGTTCAAATGTTGTTCAGAATACCACAATCAGATTGTTTATTATGAAATACATTTAAAATTCAATTGCCTCGTGAGTCAAGTTTTGACTTTTGAGAAATTTCGAGTTTGTAATTTGACATTGACAGTTATATCGACTACATTGACAACTCAAAACTCAAAAAATAAAAAAATGATTAAGTGTCTTTCCCTCGTCATGGTAGAATCTACTTAAATTAATGTCAATATCGTAATAATTACGCCCGCTAAAATGTTCCAACTACGAACAAACAAACTGTGAAAACAAGCCAACCTCTTCTGCTCAAAGTAAGTAGACGTCTTCTTATTAAACCCTTGGAGCTCAATCTTCAGATCATCCAACGGCCTCATGAGTAGATCCATCTCCTCATTCACCACCCTCCTGGCCTCCATGGCCCTGGCGTGCTCCCTCTGATCGTGCAGCACACTCTCCGACGTGGTCGCCATCTGCCTCCTGAACGACGTGATGTCCATCTCCGTGTTCTCGGACAAGTTCTTCATGGACTCGAAGCGGAGAGTTCCCTCGATCGCCTTGGCTGAGCGAGTGATGTGGAACTTCTCGGCCGACTTGAGGGCATCGTGAAGAAGATCAGCTTCGATAGCGGAATAATCTGCCATGGCTTTGTGTTCTGTTTTCAAAGCACTCTTCAGGACCTTTTCTTTAGTGACTGACTCGACGTGTTTCGTCAAAGAAGCGGCAGAGACGGATTTCTTCAGTGAAAAGTCGGATCTTTTGGCGATCTTGAATGTATCCAAGTCCTCGCGTGCCTGGCTTTCAGCTTTAATTCGAAGCTTATTTAAATCCTCTCCGGAATAAGTTCTCACAAGTTTCCTCGAATTATATTCGCTTAAACCTCTTTCGTTATTCCACGGTAAATGCGGATATTCTACAGGTGTTTTTCTTTTCTCTTTAGCATTCAAATAATCTATCATAGGCTGATAGAAATTTATGCCAAAGCTGTAATTATCTTCATAAAAATGCGTCGGAGGCTTATGCCACACTTCTTTTTTTGGGATGACCGATGCCATATACTGAGTAAGAAACTGGGAAATTACACTTTTAAAACACAAAGTGTTATCACTTGAAACTGAAGACGTCAATTACTTGAATCACTTCAATGTCACCTCAAACGTTGCACTGAACAGCTTCACCTTCCTAGACGTTGTCTTTTATTGAAATCTGCCAGCAAACAACCTTGTATCGTTGTCCCAGTTGACAATGCACTACTGCCCAATCTAATTCAAATAAAGTATTTCGGGGGATCGCCAGGACTTGACCTATTTATAGCTGGGGAGACTGAGCTGTTCTTGAGCTGGGGAAACAACAGGCTAATTATACTAATTAGAAGTATTATTAATTAGTAAAGTCACTCACCGAATACAATCAATTTCCTCGTCCTTCTCAGCAAGACGTTTCTCAGTTTCATGACGGAAGATTCCGAGTTCTGAGCTCAGCCTCTGAGCACGGCTTTCCTCGGCCTTGCGACCCTGTCAATTGTCAGAATACCAGGTCAGAAATGCACTTGCATGAGTATTAGATGAGCATTACTTCATTGGTTAATAATAGAGGAGGACAGGTTGTTTGCTGAATATAGTTGTACCATGTGTTCAAGGTGAAAAAGATAAGGCGAATCACTTAGATCATGTAACGTGTTTGTGCTCAGTATTGTGATGGACTCTAAGATGTGGGCAAGTTTCGTGGTGCGAGAACTAAAATCAGTGTTGAAATTTAGCTTCGATTTTATCAATTTGTGTCGCGCTATTTGTAAGATCGCGATTTGTAAGAAAACAACTATCCAAATAGTCAGCTGCACTCGATGGTAAATATTTCTTAAATATGGACATAAATAACATTGGAACCATTCATATTATGAAAAATATGAATAATTCAAATTGTTTCTTATAGTCGACTTAAAAGCGTGTAAATTAGTTGGTTATACTCTATCTCTCTCTCTCTGCTCCATATAAAACATGCTTATGATATGGGTCAGAGGGAGGCAGAGTACAACGATCTTATTTCCACGACTGTACACTAACTTATACAATGTTCTGTCCTAACTCAACGTAAAGCTAAAATGTCCCCATTTTTCAGCTATGAGTTGAGTTTGGGAGTTGAGTTTGGGCATCCATATGGTTTGGGTATCTAAGATCGAGTTAAAAATTGATATAATCATTTTTTCACATTGTTTATAATTTGAATTGTTCAAAAGTTATGCCCATATTTAAGAAATATTATCTCCAGTGTAAGTACCTGAAAGGATAGATATACCGAAAAGTAACATATTCAATAAACTCTACGTTGAAGTGCCTGCAAGGCGTGTAATATATTCCTAGTCAGTCGAGATGTAAAGTGATGTGAACTCACAGCCTCAGCCTCCTTGTAGGCGGCGGTCAGCTCCTCGCGCTCGTTCTCCAGACGACGGAGTTCCAGCTCCAGCTCGTGGAGGCGACGGTTCATGTCGGTCAGCTGGTTCCTGGAGTCGTGGAGCTCGTCTGGAGGAGAGAGCAAACATCTCGTTGTAACATTCAGTCTCATTTCATTAGCTCCCTCATTTTACCAGAGTGAAGAAGATGAAAGTACCGTTATGAAAACGGAATTGCTGTCGAGTGATGTCATATGGTGGGTACAGGGGAAGAACGTCATGAGTCCAGGAGGTCTATTCTAGAACGATTTTCCAATTCCATTCTGATGGAATTCGGTCACGGCCATAAGGATTAACATTGTATGGAATCGAATTCTAGTGGAATTGTTAATTTAAAAGTTCTAGAATAGAGCCCCAGTTAAAAAAAAAGTTTAAGGGCCGGTGTTACCAATCTGAGCCGGATTAACTAAATATTGGAATAAATTGGCGGCACAGAATCAGATACCACAAAATGATTGAAACAGTTGAATTTAATACAGCACAAATTAACTTTGGTAAAACCGGGCCTAATGTGTCATCTTGCAGTGATTTTAATGAGTTTTCTGAATATTCCCTCGATTTTTAGAAAATATTGCTACAAAGTCTTGAAAAAAACAATGAAAATATCAATCTGTATGGAAGATCAGAATCTTCAAAAAAAAACTTCGTCTATCTCAGAATCTTCCGCCTGTGACTTATTATATCGTTCATCCCCTGTACCCTTCATATTTTATTGTAACCATGGCAACATCATTGTTGGATGATAAAAATGGCATCAGTCGACAAAAATACCGTTTTCCCGCCAAAATGTCCACTGAATTTGTATATCTATGAATGAAATGTACACTTTGAATGTGAAATGTCTAATCCAATACCTGCGAGCTTCTTGTTCTCGCGTGAAAGACTCTCCTTCTGCTCGCGAGTCTTGTCGAGCTCGTGTCCAAGTCGCTGGATCTCCGTCACCTTGAGACGGAGATCTCGCTGGGAAGTCTCGTACAGCTGCACGGTCTCTTCCAGACGCGTCTTGATGTCGATGTTCACCTTCTCCAGGTACTCCACGCGCTTCTGCAGCTCCCTGCCGGTGTTGTTGGACTGGAACAGAATGTTCGTTACATTGTGTCAGCGTGGACCACATTCTACTTACATGCGTCCGCGTGGACCACATTCTACTTACAACTTTCTTAAGTTGGAAGTAGAATGTGAGTCAATAGAGAGCTAAGAGTTTCTTAGATGAAAATGTTGTTTTATAAATGCTAGGTACTAAACGGATGTTTACAAATTACAAATTCACAATTTTAAAAGTAGGTTGCCTTTTTGAAACTATTAACAAAAAATAATCAAAAATAAAAATATCTATTGCTAGTCGCCATTTTCTAGGAAACATATTACTTTGCATATTTTCACTCTCCATAATGCTTGTCAATGATGCTTGTATACTTGTCATGCTTGATTTTGCAGGTCAATTTCTAATGTGATGTATCGTTTTCCAACAAATATTTGGTTAAATATATTGCAAGTAATATATTGCAAGTAGAATGTGAATCTGCATCTGGATGTACAAGACATTGGCGCGTGTTAATAAGAATGTGTCTGGGATCATTATGGAACGTGTCTAGTGGATGTAATATAGGATCATTATGGAACGCACCTTCTCGAGATCGATGATCAGGATCTCGACTTCGCTCTGCAGTCTGGACTTCTGCTTCTCGATGTTGTTCAGCTTGACCAACAGAGTCTCGATGTGCTCTTCTTGCTCCTGGATGCGGGCGGTGTACTTGCGGCTGAAACAAGATTAATACTTGGTTCAACATACTTTTTACTACATTCTGACCTCAACAATACTGAATTGAAAACTGAACTACAAAAATATCAACGAATCATTAGAATATAATTACTAATTCGTTGTCCATGGGGGCTGGATTGAATAAAATATTTCTGCTGAAACGTATTTTGTAGTGATCACCATCATAGTTAAAGGAAGTCTTACTTCACTTTAAAAAATTTATTGACGGAAATAATTGTGTTTGTGGAACAGAAGTAAAATATTTTTCAAAAATTTAAACTTTTCATTTTTGAAAACACTAAAATGTTCTCTGTAGCCAAGTTCCATTTATGACTAATCGATTTACAAATGAGAGAAAAAGTAACATTAAAAATAATATCTCAATTATTGTGTATCTGAACCTTGGTATCTGACTTGTTGCGCCGAACACAATTTGAAATTCGCTTTGCGCGCGAAGAGACAAGATTGTCGAACACTACTTGGAATAAGATGATGTCACTCACCGGAGCTCCTCGACCTCCTCGTGGCGGGCAGACGCCTCGGTCTCGTACTTGGACTTCCACGACTGCGCCTCGCCGTTGACGCGGACCAGTTGACGTTCCAGGTCCAGACGAGCCTCGGACTCCTCCTCCAGCTGCACGCGGATGGACTCCAGTTCGATCTCGACCTGGTGCAGCGACGCCTCCAGTGTTGTGCGGCGCTGGAGACAAGATTACTCGGTCAAACACCAGACACGTAGCAGAATCATCGTCGTCATCATCATCGTCGTCATCATCGTCATCGTCGTCATCGTCATCGTCATCGTCATCGTCATCGTCGTCATCGTCATCGTCATCGTCATCGTCATCGTCATCGTCATCGTCGTCGTCATCGTCGTCGTCGTCGTCGTCATCGTCATCGTCATCGTCATCGTCATCGTCATCGTCATCGTCGTCATCGTCATCGTCATCGTCATCGTCATCGTCATCACTCGACATTTTAATAAACATTTTCTAATCATGATATCAAATAATTATTCTGATTTTAATAACAATAAAGATTTTTAGAGGTACCAAACAGATTCCTCAGATTTTCATATTTTTTAGATTTTTTACTTTTTCGACATTTTTATATTTCGGTGAGTTTTTTTTAAATCTTTTTACGCATGAATAGACTAATCAAATTATTATCAGTCGGTTGCAATAGAATACAAAGCATCCAACATATTTTGAGACATCATTTCAAGCGTTTTTTTTTTTAAATATCGGTAGGTTTCAAAACATGTCATAAATTAATAACGAAGTATGAAAAATCACATGACATGAAAAATCTCATTCATCCAAAACTCTTGCCAATAACTATAAACTTGAAAAAATTACCTACGGATTTAAAAATTTGAAATCCTTATTCCCCTGAGAGTTTGGAAGTAAAAATAAACTATTTTATGCTTATTCTGTTTACAATGAGGATTCGATCATAATACAAAATCTCAAATGTAATCTAAAATGTGTGTGAACAAACTCAATCGAACTCGATCATGATCCTAATTTCGATTGAGTTGTAACAACGCGATCGAAATCTGAATCATGATCGAGGTCAAAAGAAATTATGAATTTTAAAACGAAGAACTTTAAAATTCATGCTCTATAAGTTGCATGGAACATGGATTTTAAAGTTGAACTTTATACTAGCCGCCATTTTGATTTCAATAACTTCAGTGTGAACCGAGTATTAGACACGGCCAAAGAATTATTGCCAAGGTAAAATATTAATTCCCAGAGTTAATCCATTGTGATCTGTGCCCAGGTGATGTATCCGACCCGATGGTCCGTAACCACTGAGATAACATCTGAATCCTCACCCTCTCATCGTCCTCCAGTCGGCGACGAGCATCCTCCAGCTGTCCAGCGAGCTGGCTCTTCAAGTAGGTCGCGTTCTCAACGTTGACCTTGAGATCCTGAATCTCCTTCACGTACTCGATGTTCTCCTAGAAGGTGGAAGTCAAGAGTCAATACAACTTGATCAATTGTTCGAAGCATCGTGGAGACAAACAACACACGAAATAATAACTGTTCTTGGATTCATGGTACAAATGTTATTTGAAATGTACTGGCAAATTTTTACTTTTACTCAATTGTTTTGATTTTGTGTTATAGAGCTTCAAAAAGAGTTGAAATGTTTTTCAATAATTTCAATCGGGGATTTTACAATAATTTGATTTTACATTAAATACAGTTCGTTTTTCCTATGTTTGAACTCTCTACAGACCGAGACATCGTCAGTTGTTCTGTTAGGCCGAGAAAGACAACATTGCAAGGTGAGCGCGCAATGAAGTCTTTCTCGGCCTAGCAGAACAACTGACTGTGGCTCTATCTGGTGAGAGTTCATACAGTAAAAAAACAGACTGTACGTCATCTAAGGTCTTCCAAATTGAGGGTTGACTGTCCAAGCAAAATTGTATACGAGGTGGCTCATACCCTCGGTGTATGAGGTCAAAATGTACCTCTGACAGTTCATGCAAGGTCATTTGAGGTCAAAGTGTACATACGTATGACAAGTGTTTTTTCAAAAAATACCTGTGACAAATCATCAGAGGTCATGTGAGGGCAAAGTGTATCTGCTATAGTTCATTCAAGGTCAATACAGGTCACGTGAAGTTAAAGTGTACCTATGACAGTTAATTCAAGGTCATATGAGGACAAAGTGTACCTGTAGCATATCAAGCAAGGTCATATAATGTCAGGTGATGCGAAAGTGTACCTGTGGTGACACTTCATGCAAAATCATACAAGGCCAGGAGATTTGAAAGAGACCTGTGATCATTCAAGATCATTACAGGTCATATGAGGTAAAAGTGTATCTGTGACAGTTCATACAAGGTCATAGAAGGTCAGGTGATGTGAAAATGTACCTGTGACATTCATGCAAGATCGTTATAGGTCGTATGAGATCAAAGTACACCTATTACAGTTCGTTCAAGGTCATTTAAGATGATTTATGGTTAAAGTGTACCTGTGAAAGTTCATATGAGGTCAAAGTGTACCTGTGACAGTGCATGCAAGGTCATGTGAGGTCAAAGTGTACCAGTGACAGTTCATGTGAGGTCAAAGTGTACCTATTACAGTTCATTCAAGGTCATTCCAGATGATTTATGGTTAAAGTGTACCTGTGAAAGTTCATATGAGGTCAAAGTGTAGCTGTGACAGTGTATGCAAGGTCATGTAATGTAAAAGTGGACCTGTGACAGTGCATGCAAAGTCATGTGAGGTGAAAGTGTACCTGGGACAGTGCTTGCAAGGTCATGTGAGGTGAAAGTGGACCTGTGACAGTGCAATGCAAGGTCATGTAATGTAAAAGTGTACCTGTGACAGTGCATGCAAGGTCATGTGAGGTGAAAGTGTAGCTGTGACATGTCTATGCTGTGACAGTGCATGCAAGGTCATATGAGGTGAAAGTGTAGCTGTGACAGTGCATGCAAGGTCATGTGAGGTCATAGTGTACCTGTGACAGACGGGTCTTGTGCGATGTGATGTCGATGATGCTGCGGTTCAGCTCCTCGATCTTGACGCTCAGCTCGTGGATGTGAACTTCACACTTCTCGACATGCTTCACGCTCAGCATCTGTACGAGACAAACATCATCATTAGCACTTGAACACGTGACATTACCAATCAAACATACTAGAAGGCAATGAAACGTCAAACTGAGTCGCATCAATCCGTTTTGCATGATTTTATAGTCACACTTTTGACGTCTTTGACGAATTGTTGTTGTTTGCTTTGTTTTGGGAGTTGACTACGAGAAAGTAACGATTATTCTAGTTTCTTGATGATTGTAGTTGGTACATTGAAGATGCTCACCCTCTCCTTGTTGACATTCTCGACCTGAGCCAGCAGCTCGTAGACCTCTTGCTGGAACTTCGCCTTCTCCTTCTCGGTCCTGCAAGAATAGAAGGAAACTTTTAGGAGATAGACTTCATTGGAAGTAGAAATAGTTAATAGTCACGTTGAACTTTGAAGCCTTTATTTGGAACATCCGGGTTTGAAAATGATTTGATTTTAATTTACTGAATCTGGACATAAAAGTAATGACTAATGAGCATACTTTGAAATATAAGCATGAAACAAATACTCCGGCCATCTCCACTTATCATACTTCTGAGATAAAGAGGAATACAATTTGTAATTCCTATTCTGATAGCAGGGCAAATGAGTTTTTAGCACACATTTTGAAAATGGAGAATTGTTTGCACTTCATGGTGTATTTATAAGATAAGGAAATTAAAACAATTAAGAATTACAGTCTGACTCAAATATGCTTTTTTATTTCCTGTTTTGAATTTAGGCAACTCAGTTATCTTTTAAAACATTGGAACGTATTATAGTATTATTGAATTAGAATTTATATTCAGAGCCCTTTAACTGGACATGAAATGTAGAAATCTAATTCTGTGTGACCATTTAGATTGATGAATGAATGAACAAATACTTGTTAAGGATACAGAAACATTATACTGTTATTTTTGTCATGCCACGAAGACACATTGGGTTTTCAATTAAAAGTATTTTATTTGAATCGCTTCACATTTAAACGGAGTAAACAGTTTCTGAGTATTGCACTCAATTTATATCTCTTCGAGCATTCCTTTGAGAATTCTGGTCCTTGAGCCAAAATATGAAACAGTTACAGAAATAACTCCGTGTTATAACTCACTGTTAACGATTTCAATCTGTTGTTTCTGATATTTCGAAGAATGTGTTTGGTTGGAACGCTCCCAACGTCAATACGAAGTACTTTGTTCTTGTGCAGCAAAACCTGAGCTCATGCTAACAAGGGATCTTAGAGGTGGCCAGTCTTATTAACCCAGTTAGAACACAGCTTTAAGTTGTCAAACTACTTTCTTTTGAGTAAATACAGTAGGGCACAGCAACTGTTCCCTTTTAGAAACTTTTCATATACTTTAGCCATTAGTTAATGGATAGCGCCATAACTACTTATGGTATGACCTACTCTGCCTTATTTTCGAAAGTTCATTTCATACAAAATTCCACTTTTCTATCAAAACGAGAAACCAGACTATATCACACCTTTCTCCGTTAAAGTTTAGTTTTGTGCTCAAAAGTCTTACATTTTACATCAATATTTTTTGAAAAGTTCGAAAAGTCGTAAATGTATTTAAAGGAACGGGAAATGCTCAAGTTTCTTGTTCTAGGTACTGAACTAGTTTTATTACAAGAAGCATACTACAGATTGATGCTCTTGAGTAGGTGGTAAAGTAATTTATTACTTCCCTATAAGCATCCTTGCATACTTATATATTATCTCTTCTGGTACACTACCTATACGGTACTAAACTGTTGCATACCAGTTTATAGGAACGTACCTAACTATTTTAAAAAATCTTTAATGTTTCTTGTTTTACTATAAAAAAATAATTTTTATGTGTTTTATGTACTAGACCGCCTGAACATGCTCTCCTCCATTTCCTACATCCATTCCTAAAGTTCTTGTCAACAATTTCGCAACCCTTTGAGCCTATTTCTTTCTTTCGTAAGCCGCCTTCTATTATTCGCCAGAACGAAATTAAGAACTATTTCGGGTCTGGCAATCAGGTGAATTACCAATCCGTGAAATCTGGAAGCATATTTGAAATTAACGTCGCCTCTTTACAAATTGCTGCGAGTTATTTTCAGAAACTTGCTCATGAAAATATGTCAAACTTGGAGGCTCATCTTTTCTCATCTTTCATGACTCTATTTCACTTCAGTTTATTTAGCCAAACATTTCTGCAAAACGTCATTGCAACTACTAAAAAAAGTCAAACATTACTCTCAGATTACTACACTCACTTTTTGATCCCTGCCAAAAATCTGCGTGCATTTCTTCATTAATTTGATACCGCTTTTCTTGGCAAGTTTGACAATATTAATTATCTCCTGTAGTTATTTTGAAATCTACAACAAATTCTACATTGCCCTTGAACATAAAACCAGCTTATTTTGAGTTGTTTGTTTGACCAAACCATGCATCAGTTTTCGTTCGCCTACAAAATTCAGTTATTTCAAAAACTGTTTATTGAGACACCTTTTATGTGTTTACATTCGTCCTACATTAACAAATCCATATGCACCGACCATCTTTATGACACACTGCCATCCAAACATCACATCATGTGCATCGCACTGATTTCATTCTTATCTCAATACCATTGTTACAGCTATTTGTTTGCGAACTGATCTGGGACGTTGCTTTATCTGAACAAATATGGCTTGACTGGGCAGACTGTGGGACCGTGTTGGCAGCTACTATGCGAAGACGACGCTACTGAGATTTATAAATAGGGCCGCCGCTAACTTAACACACACCGACCGGCGTCTATTTTCATTGGCGTCGACCTACTCAGAGTGATAGTGTGCAGGTGGATGGGTTACGCGGAAATGTGAGGTGTCGCTGATGATTAGAGATGATCATTACAGTAAAGACGACTCAATTTATGAAGAATTTGAGATTTGTATTCCCTCTGAGGATAAGAGCAGACTGAGATACTATCAAACAAATCTTAATTTTAGGAGTTGACTCTTAAATAACACAAACTCACTCATAAAGTGATATATTTTAAAGTGATATTATTACATTTATACGATTATTTATTTTTAATACATCTTTTACGTTTATTAAAGATAAAGCATAGTGATTATATAAGAGAATTGTACTTATTTAAATTCTAGATTGCTGAATTATATTATTAACTATTGTATCCAATCCAAGATTTCAAAAATATTAAAATATTAAAAATCTAATTACAGAAATAGTAAGATTCCGTCACGAAAGTATGCTGGATGTGTTCCCATATTCAATGTTTTGTTTTAATGCAGGAAGGATTGAAGCTAAGATTCAACAAACGTCAAAGTAAATCTTCATTCATTTAAAAGTCCGGATTGAAAGTGTCATCAAAGCTCTAAATCACCAATTTAAGAGACCGATGGCGTTTATAAATGTTATTAATTAGATTCAAGTGGGAGAGGAAGCTGCATTTATGATCTAATTCTGTCTGATGTGTATCATTCCGAATCTAACAAATTGTTGGCATCAAATCATCGTCATGCACACCTGTGGCAGTTCCGTTTAGCATCGCCAAAGATATCCAAGCAACCAGGCTGGTGATAGGCGATGAGTGAAAGAAACAGCACAGAACTGAAGATTTACGATAAGAAAATGTTATGAAGAACAGCGTCTGTAGCAATACGGGAATAGACACGGAAAAAAGAATCTTTCAAGTATAAATTTGCGAGGGAGTTTTGGAATTGTGCGCTAAAAGTGTATTTTCGACGCTGGTTTGTGTAATTGAGTTCATTGAACGTGTGAAAGAGTAAAAATCTGAAAGTCTATGTTTAAAAGTTCGAGGTTTGCCTGAAGTTCAAAATAATCGAGTTGGCAATGCTCCGCCACCTGCCGTGTGAGAATTTATTGAGCTACTTTCATTCCATTTGCCTAAGTTTTCTTATCTTGTGAGCCACCGATACTGACAGATATCACGAGTAGAATTTTGATATACGTAGGTAAATATGTGTGCTTTTGTTACATTTAAGTCTAGAATTATAATTTCTGCACCTTTTGACCGTAAGATTGAAAAAGATGTCGTCTCCAGTCATAGTATAGAATTAAGTTTATTTGAATAGTTGTACCTACTTTTACGCTTTAATGTGTCTTGTTTATTAATATTTAATATTTGTGTTTTGTAACTTCTTTAGTTATAGTTAAAAAAGATTTTTTTATGTTTTTAATCCCACTTGTGGAATATTTGAATTCCGTTGGCGATTTCAAATAAAATGAAATGAAAATGAAAATCTAATGAATTTCAATCTGAGGTTTTTGAAACGGATTGTCCGGAATGTTGTACCTGGATCTGGCTTTGGAGATGACGTCGATCTGTTCCTGGAAGTCGACGACGACTTCCTGGTGCTTCCTGCGCAGCAAGTTGGCGGTCTCCTCGGACTCCAGATGGACATCTTCGAGCAGCTTGCGGAGTTTGCCCAACTCGGTGTCTCGCTTGCGGTTCACCTCGAACTGAAAGGAGAGCGTCAAACTTGGTGGAGGTGCCGTCTTTTCATGCGCTGCTTTTGAACTAAACACTATGAACCTCGTGCATTATCAATACTTAAACATACTTAATTTATAGCAACAAGCAAAACTGTTTAATATCAATTACGTTATTCTTATTCAGAACATATAAGTTATCGAAGATTTCTTCATTCTGTGACAATGATTGAATTTGAAATTGCACTTAATTTGTCATTAGACAAACATTCCGTTGTTATTAATATTTTGTGTAATCTAATTTTATTTTAATATTATAATTTAAATACCAATATTTGGTATCATAATAATATTTTTATTAGAAAATCAACAAGTCACAAATTTTAATTGTGAAGCAATTAAGTGTGTTTTCTTATATTGCTGTTGTCCGATGTGGTTGTTGTTGTTGTTGTTGTTGAGATGTTGTTGTTACCTGACTCTCTGCGCCACCTTCAGCCTCCTCAAGACGTTCCGAAAGTTGAATCACTTGTACACTCAGATCGGCTTTCTCGCGCTCAATCTGCGAGCGAAACAAAAATAAACATCCATCATTTTCATTCCATTTTGATCACATTGTCTGAGGCGAGCTCTTTGCCGCCTCAATACATAAACATGCAACTCTCTTTACGAGTTTACACTGTAGAATCATCCTGTAAACATTCCTGCATCCATTCGGGAAGATTTATTGCGTCATCTTTCCTGTGCAAAGGTTTTTGGAATAAACCGCTGAAGTTGGATATTGGTGAGTGAGATTGCATGCAGCTGCTTGGCTCCTCTGCTAATCTTAGTTTTGAGTCTGCCAAAACCGCGACATGTTCTTATAAAGCACACACCAAGTTGCTGTGTAGTTTTCAAATAAGATTTCACGCTGAAACGATGCAGAACTCAGATTTTGAGATAGTGAGTTTTTCATTTCTCTTATGAAAAATGAAAGATGTTTTTCATTCTAAATTAAACATGATTTACGCTCAGAGTTGCAATAGAGTCACCTGGTAAATTGACTCATAGATTATGTTTTATTTCTCTTTTTACACTTAAATTTGCCGAGATGTCTGACGACATTAACTTATGGGTGATATAATCAGACACTAGCGTCAAAGAGAAGACGCAGCCAACTTCTAAATCTGATTCTGTGACGCACACATTCCGCCTACCCTCCTTCGTCAGCAGAAATATAAAATCTTGCCGGATTTCTTGTAACAGAATCCAAAGTCACCGTGAAGAATCATAGTCTTCGGTCGTAACTATCAAAGACAAAATAAGGTTTATAGAAGTTACAATAGTCATTATGTTTGTTAAAAATAACTAAGCAATCGAAGTTAGAACAGAGAACATATCACAGTGTTTCTTTTTCTTTATTATACTGGATTAAATTGATATCCTGTAATCAATGAGCGATCATAAAATATGTCTGTGTAGTAAAAAATTTACTTTTATTGTTCCTAACGGAATTTAGATGAGATAGCTGTAAATAGAGAAATGTATCAAATAAATGTATCAAGTATCAAACATGATGAATAATTATATTCTAAACAGTGATTCATTTCTGTAAACATTATGATTTCTGATTAATAAAGATTTTCGTATGATTTCAAATGATACGATAATCATAAAATATGATTTCTTAATATTAAATTGTATTTTTCTCTTTTAATTTATCGTGACATGCGAATGTCACACAAAATATTTTACGATTGCTTTAAATCTCGTTTGATAACTCCTAAATATCAGTAACAAATCAGTGGCTTAGGAAGGAATTTGTCAAACCTAATCTGAATATATGAATCATGTAGGCAGGGCAGTAAGCTGAGAACTTGACAAGATCTTATATATCTCTTGGCAGAATGTTTCCCTCTAGTGAAAAGTGTTAAAATCATCACACTGAATTACACCCACGTATGACGTGCCAAATCTTTTGGCAGTGTCCATCTAACATTTTAGAGTTAGTTGAAACGACTGCTTGGCATTTGAAGAAGTCATGGGCTAGAATCCAGGACATCGTAGGAAGCATTTTAAATCGAAAGTTCTTCCTGACTTTGAACATCGCTTTTTAGAAACTCGTACAAACGCCGAGTAGTTGGAGACATCAATGCAAGAATAGGACATGAAAACATCGCATGCATTATTTTCAGTCTTGTGACACAAACCAAACGTGAAATGAACATTACATTTAGTTAAGCAGCAAGAAATAAGTTTATTTTATAAAATTATATTACTGTTATTTTACCTGAAATTGACTCTATATTGTATTTGAAGTTTGAGACAGTATCAATGAAGACAAATTTAGCTAGCAAAGATATTTAGTTACGAAGTTACTAAATTATTTCAAAATATATTACCTACTACTAAACATTTTTATAACAATAAGATGTCAACTTTTATTTATAATGACTCAGTTTAAAAAAAAGTTTCAAATATTCCAAGAATGGAGGCACATCCATTAGAAATGTTGACAGCTGATCTCCAACCTGATCTTAGATCATTGGTTAAGTGAACTGAAATTTGGATGACCAATGATCTCTTCCACATAATAGAGTGGGACGTTCCCCTCCTTCCCACTCCCACAGGATTGTCAAGGAGGGTGAACTGGATGGGTGGGGGCAGAAGAATGTTTGTGCTGACAGCATTCTCAGCACAAAGAGAAGCTAATGAGTTATTGATTCGTTGAACCTAAGTGTTGGTGTCAATCGCTTCATAGACATGTTACAGAGATGAAAGTGAAGAAATGACTCACCCTTTGACGGAACTCCCGCTCGGATTCCAGATCTTCCTGCAGGAGACGAATCTTGTCCTGAAAATTAACGCGATTTCGATTAAAACTTCATATCCCGTCTACTTTTAGATTTTTTTTAGATTTGTAATTTTTTGTGTAAGAAATCATAAATTCTTATATTTGTAATTTACATCAAATAACAAAATCGAGATAAAAATTTGTTGTGTAAAACTACATTGGAAAACACTACAAGTGGACACAGACTTTTGAAAATTTATATTAATTTTTATGAGAAATCGGACACTATTGCTGAACAAAATCCACTCGTTCTACTACGTTGACAGAAAGTTGACTTTTCTTGGACACAACCACTTTTTAAGACGCGGAAAAAAACACTTTATATCCAACACAAAAAAATCTGTGCGGAATCACTTCGAAAATTTGTCACTTTGATCACTTTGTAAGTAACGAATTCCTACCTCCAGACGGGAAAGAGCACTCAGATCCGCCGAGTACTCGATGCTGACATTGGCATCTCCGCCTCCAGTCGACCGGTACGTGTACGATTTCGTTGTCTTCGCTATAGACGACGACATTTCGAAAATCTACCCTTCAATTTCAACCAAAATTAAATAGTAGCAATCAACTTCCTTTTGTAATAACCAAATAAAAATGCTCGAACACAACACCAACTCTACGTCGATGTGGCACTAGTTCACTGGTTATTCAAAGCGATCCCGGTGGTGGTCGTTTACCACGGCGACTAGGAGGCCGTCAGAGTGCGCGAGCGTCGTTCGTGTGATTACCCGTGCACTTGTTTCAAGAAGAAGTAGCCGATATCGCCGTCAAGGTACATGACGAGGCGTCCCGACGCTTGCGCCCTGTGCGTGGACGTCGTCGAGAGGGTCGACTGAAAAACATCGACCCTGCGTGGGTTTCAGTATTCAATGGTTTAAATGTGGTTAGTTGACATCGGCGACACAAATGTTAGTCAGTTTTAGAAATAGAATTTTGTGTCATTCTGAATGATGAGGAATAATCTTTGTTTCAAGCTTTTGTTAGTCATTTACACTTTAGGTAGACATTTTGGTTGGATTGGTACACTTTTATACACACTTTTTTCTAATCTCAAATTCAATTTTATTCAAAAACTGTATTGCACTTAAGAATGGATAGACATTGATTCTTCGACGTATACATTTTTAATATGGAAAGTTCAGCGCCAAATTTCAGGCCAAACTGTTTGTAAAGTACGGAGTGCCTTTCTTATTCGTAATAACTAATTCTTTATTATTATTAATTCTTTATTCTCAACAAAACCGAGGCTACACATTGAGAATGCAATACTTAAATTGGTAATTAGAAATTTGAACGACAAATCATTACCAGCTTTATGCTCTATGAAATTGATATTTTTTTCTTTGTCACATTTATAAGATATGGGCTAAGCAGTCAAATAGTCCAAATTTCGCAAGTTAATCAACAAAATTCAATATAGTCCCTGAATCTTAATAATGAGCTTAAAATTTGTATTTAATTTCGGATTTGGCGTTTACTCTATCTTAAATGGTAATTTACTATTAAAAACAGCTACATGAGATATTCAAAACAATCTTTCACTAAACATAACTATAAATAAATAATATGCAAATTAGCATCAATTAATCAAATTAATGTACGAAATAAAAATAGTACAGTTTTAGCACACAGTCACACTTGTCTATTAAATTTTGTTTGACTGAACTTCAAGTGTTTAGCATGAAGTATTTAATCAATCTTAAAGAATTTCTACAACAATACTTAATCACAGAGGCACGAAAAATGCTTGTTTTCTATGACTTAGTATGTTTTGTTATTTCTGTCTTTCAAGTCGATACAAAGAGTCAAGGATTGAATATTTGTAACGGAGAGTATAGTCCCATCAGAAGCAGGAACCAAGTTATTCTTGGCAAAACTAGTAATGCTAGGAATTCTCCTCAGAGGCCGGCGGTGGGCTAATCTCAAATTACTCTATGGTAGATGTAGTGAGTCTGGACGTCCGTCCTTTTATAGACACGTGAGGGGCAATGGCGTCGGTGGGGAGGGGAGACGTCGTCGACGTCGTATGACTCAAGAGTGGGGGGCGTCTCGATCCGACGCTCGACTACTCGCCACTGTCAAAAGAGATTACATGCATTCCCGATGTTTTAATTAGGCATAATAATGCGTCTCTTGTCGCGGTGTTCGGGTATCGGTAGCGTTGTTTCGTGGCCTCTATTCTTGGAGGCTTGATAGTTGCGAGCGTAAAGACGTGTGGGCTCTGTAGAGTGATGCTTGCTGGGTTTTACTGATATATTCGGAGGATGCTGGGGTCGATCGGTGAGGCAGGCGCACTGGGTTGCTATCCACAGATCGGTTGCGGCATCGAATTCGTGTATTTTTATAAATTTTGTTTGGAAATGAAATGGGTCACACAGATTTCGCAAAGCTGGAGGTAGATAACATGGAACAGAAACCTGACTAAATTTAAACTGCCTTTGTTAGAAAAACATAATGAATCATATTACCAACATACGGAATCTATGTTCATAAGTCATAACGAAATGTTAATGTTTTGAACATAAGCTGCTTTTTAATTTTGTGTACTTACATTATTTTATTTATTACGGTTGAAACTAATAATGGGGTGGGTTGACCCCCTCGAATTTAGTTTTTAACTTTTAAATATGTTTTTTAGTATGTAGTACATCTACCAGAAAAAAGTTTTTTGTTCAAATCTAGCAGTACAGAAAATTATAACTTCATCATAGCTTAAAAATGACACGACTTTACTTGTCGCCATAAGATAACATGAGGGAGGCAACTCAAATTATCTCAGATTAGACACGAGAAGTGTTTAAATTTTTCATGGATTGTGTATGGCATGAATATCGATACGTATACAGAAAAAAATCATGTAGATCTGAGACTATGTTTCGAGTGATCGCGTTAAAGCTTAAAGTTATTATTTATGGATGTTCTACACACAAATTAAGTACGTACTTATGTGTGCACTGATTTTAGTTCGCGTTTGGCATTGCGCTAAAGTACCAAAGTGTTCGTGTTATTCGATCTGCTCTTGAAATAAAAGAATATGTTCTTGAAGCTAATTCCATAACTTCGTCCTTCCTAACGGAATTATTTTACAATTATGCCTCTTGGCAGCTCCCTTTGAATGGGATTCAGGAACTAGTATTATTTCTAACTAGTCATAATGAGAAGAGCTTTGGCAATCTTCTGAGCTTGAATTTTTCTCTGGTAAAAATTTTCTTTTAAATAATCTAAAATGACAGATTTAAAGTGTGAAATAATTCCTCGGCACATGTTTATGCGAACTTGAGTGATATAATGCAAGTCTTTGAACATGAGATGTAATTTGGCATCAAACTCGGTGTAAGAACTTCCTGGACACCTAATTCACAGATTCTATTCATTTTCTGTTTAGTCTAAATTCTTTTTCAGTAGCTAAGAGGTTATTAAACTGAGAATATAAACGACTATGAATATCAATTAATTCATAATTATTGGATTATTGCAATTTCATTTTGTCATCATCCATTAGTTTCCGACAAGAATACTGACGACATGAACTACATCTCTCGGAGGTCGGGTTGTAACATCTCCGTAAAGTTTGTGCCAAATTATCAGATATTATTATTATAAGTTTCCACATGGTTTGGACTTTGAGTGAAATTATGTACAATAATAAAATATGTATTAATTATAAAGTCACCTTCTGCTTAGTGAACATTTGTGCTGCTATTTCACTTATGATATTATATTACATGAGCGTGTATCATACTGATTTGGTCCTACTCGTAGCAATAAAACACATGCTTATCTTGAATCCATGAGATACTTCGATCCTATCACAACTACGTACAGCTTCCCTCACAGCTTCACTAATCCTGAGAGTTGGATTACTCATGGCCATGGTCATCTTGAATCCATGAGATACTTCGACAACTACGTACAGCTTCCCTCACAGCTTCACTAATCCTGAGAGTTGGATTACTCATGGCCATGGTCATCTTGAATCCATGAGATACTTCGACAACTACATACAGCTTCTCTCACAGCTTCACTAATCCTGAGAGTTGGATTACTCATGGCCATGGTCATCTTGGTTCGCATCCATCGCATGAAGCTTTCAGATGCGTCAAACCAATTACACTAACAATTACCTAACTCACACCATAAACTTAGAGCAAACGGACATTTGAAGAGTCAAATGCTTAATACATCTTCACTCTGCAGTAAAGTTATAGCAAAAAACCGAGAAAAGATCAGGGCCCCCATTCTATAACGAAAACTAAATAACTTTGTTCTGCACTGCGGTCGTATAAATTTGCTCGACAAACGATCGACAACTCTTATGGGAGATTAACATTGACTCGACTTTGCAATCGATCGACTATGACGTGTCAATGTTATTCTCCCATAAGAGTTGTCGATCGACTATGACGTGTCAATGTTATTCTCCCATAAGAGTTGTCGATCGACTATGACGTGTCAATGTTATTCTCCCATAAGAGTTGTCGATCGACTATGACGTGTCAATGTTATTCTCCCATAAGAGTTGTCGATCGACTATGACGTGTCAATGTTATTCTCCCATAAGAGTTGTCGATCGACTATGACGTGTCAATGTTATTCTCCCATAAGAGTTGTCGATCGACTATGACGTGTCAATGTTATTCTCCCATAAGAGTTGTCGATCGTTTGTCAAGCCAAGTTACACGATCGCACTGCTGAAATCATTTCACGGCCATAAGGATCATTTCATTGATCTGAAATGATTTCAAACCACATCATTTCGTTTTCGTTATAGAATATGTACCTCAGGTGTAGAAGGCCGGAAGTCCATTTCAATGATTCTTGAGGTTCAGCTAAACAAAACAGAAGTTCTGGCTTCATCCAATCATATTTGTAATTGTGACATGAAGTAATTGTGTAAGAGAATACTTCAATATAGCTGTATTTGTTGACATCAGTCAAATAGCAATTAATATGGATTGATCACATAATTCCATGTGTGTGCAACGCAAAATCGAGAAAATGGACTTCCGCCCTTCTGAGTATGAGGTACAGATTTGATGATTGTGCTTTGCGCAATTATAAAACCCACAACCTGTATCAAACTGATATTCTGATAACTACAAGTAAAACCTAAGTCTGATGTGTGCTGTGAATTCAGATACGAAAGATGCTCCAGAGTGAAGGATGTTATTGCAAGAATCTAAACTTGACCACATTTAATTTCGTCGAATTTGATAAAGAAGACTTTCAGCGAATGGTGTTCTTTAACATGTAAAAGATCGTGTTCTTTTACCGATAAGGTGTCTGCGCACTTATCGTATTAATTGATTTTAATTGATTTAATTTTTTGGTGGTATTAATTGATGACTTGATTAATTGATTTATTGGTAACTTCGCATCCCCAATCAAGCTCATGCTCCTGATCTTCATAATAGAGGTTAGAGTGCAAAAACTAGATGAGGCACACATTTTATTTTTATATTTATTTCTTATGATCTTATTTCGATCAAGAATCAGTTATGAAACATGAATGTCGATGATCCTGTCCTCAAAGTTTTTAGGTATATTCTGTATCTGAATCTGAATCTGAATCTGTACCACAAGAACAAAAACTTTAACTAAAGCTGCTAAAAGAGATCCTAGTATATCAATGCCAGTTTAATTTATAATAGATGCAGATAAGTATTTTTTAATTTTATTAATATCCATCGCCCTAACGGTCCTGTTCAAGAGACGGCTACCACAAAACATATTATTTAGAATCTAAAATCTCAATTCATTTCATTGATAGCCGTTCTTTATAGAAATCGCGCCGGTCTTTAAAACTATTCTCAAACTCAGCTAAAACACCTTAAAATAATTCCAACTCAAATTCCATTGAGTTTGTCAACATCACCGCCTCCCAGCGTCGCTATTCAACACTACAAATATCATCTTCGCGACGCTCCACCTAGATAGCGTCTACCTCATCCCGACGTCGCGACGCCTAGCGTCTCCGCCGCGACGCCAACCTCAGCCGATATAACAGATTACTGTTTTATCCGTTACGAACACGGAAGTCGACCTTTGTCACCAAAGTGTCAACACTTGAAAACCTGGAACCCTATGTATAATTCTTTACAAAGTGAAGAGGGATCACTTGATAATCTCACAAAACATTTCAAAGTCACGTAACAACACTCAAAAAACGCTTTCGTATAGGTGTTAATGTATGACCAAGCCATTAGCCCAAACCAAACAATACATACGAAAACATATTCAAAATAATTTGAATAACGTATTATAATGTATAAAAGAATGTACGTGGCATTGATAGTGAAGTGAATTCAAGCCAATTGAAGAGTTTGCGTAGCCGTCGTTCAGTTTAATTTGTACTCCCTGGACTCCGAGCTGGTTGGGCTAATTTCCAACTACGAAAGCAGGCTGCTCAGTTCTCTGACACATATGATGTGAGAGGCTGTTGCGAGCGATAACCCACAGTAGTCGGCCTTATCCCTGTCCCGTAACACTGTTGTGGAAGACTAGGTTTGAAGGACATGCGTTGGTGATGGAACTGTTCTATCCGCGGTGTTGCATTTGCAAGATTCCGGTTGAGTGGTTGTTGATGGATTTTAAAAGTGGCGAGAAACTATTGGACTGGAATTGAGTTTTGATTAAATAGACTGCGGATATGTCTTCGTATAGGAGTTACGTGAGTATTTGCACATTATTTATTAATATTAAAGATAATTAGGTCAAAAAACATTTTCTTCATTGAAGCACGATTTAAATGTAAACATAATTTTCGTAGACAACATTGTGCTTCCATAGTTTTTTTTTATCGTTGTGGCACTTGCTTTTTGAGAGCAAAGTTTACAGAGTTGTATAAGAGCAGTGTTGACTAATTTGCATCAATTCATACTGCAATTATTATAAATGTAACTAAGGGTATATTAAAAGTTGAAACCAATCAACACTTCACAGTAAAGACGTCGTGATAATGTCTTATATTTGAGAGTTTAATTTAAATTATTATTTCGTGGAAGTACTTAAGATAATAATTGAATTGATTATGCAACTGTCATTGTGATGATTTAGTATAGGAGTTGAGGAGACGTTAGACTATTTTAGGATAAAGAGTTTATTGAAAATAATTATATTCATACCATTTAACAAAGTATAGGTAAGCTTGATAATTAAGCTTGATTTGGTACAATACAATTAATTAATAATGACAATTTTATTGTTTATTGAGTAACCAGAGTAAACAATTGGAGTAGTATGTGTCAATTTTACAGAAATATTATTGTCTCTGTTTTTTAAAATTAGCTTTAATTTGTAGTTCCTTTTTTAAGCAATAACTGAGATAATTAACTAACCCAGGTTAACCTGTCATTATAGCAAAAGCATTTAACAATAAACCGATTATTCTATGACATTTCATAAATCTATTACAACACCTACCCTTTATTTGTAAATCTAATGGGTTTGGGGGTGAGTATATCGACGTCGGTGGTAAAGCGTCGGCGTCGGCGTCGATGAAACAGGAAGAGCGTCGTTCAGGTGTCTCTAGTTATTTATATCACGTGGCAAGAACTTATGAAGAGTGGTAATACCGACGCTTCCGCCATTCGCTGACTGACAGACTAACGACGACACTAACCTTCCTAATTGTGTATTCAACATTGGCGACGGAGCAGATGCTCGGCGTCGCATGAACAAAGTGATTGGAGTTCATGATGACTTTATCACTTGTCAAGGGAGAGACAGATTAATTGCGTTATGGGTTTCGCGAGGGTCGGCGATTATTATCTCTCTTGTTAGACACTAGACGATGTAATTAACTCGCTGTTAGTTTAGTCAGTTGTAGTTTAATTATTATGTGTGGTGTTTAAGATGTATGTGCCAAAATTTTATTTGTATTTTGATGAATTGGATTTAAGTTTTATCTTCAAACAACGTTCCAGGTTTCAGTAAATACGAGTATTTGTAAATTATAACGAACTACACCCCAAAGCTAAACTGGCAGACTGGAGTATACTTACAACAATTATTTTCTGGAATAGTACAGATATTAAAACTCAAAATGCATAAATTTTATATTAACATGTATTCATTCATCATTCGAGGGACAATCTTTACATTTACTCTAAGCATTTCTTGAAAATCGCTTATATTATTTTTCATCCAACAAAATCAACTCTCAGCTATGAAACAAAGCACATACGTATTTTGTTTTAATTCACTTGGTTTCTTTTCCTCTGACGCTCTCAATTGACAAGTCATTTACTGACCTCTTGAGGGAGGTGTTTTCCTCCCACCCCTCTCCCCCCGTTCATTTTGATTACTCAATATCTCAATTGAATTTGTCAAAATGTCTTTCAATACATGATTATGGATCTGACTTTACCATAATGTTATCACTCTTGGAGTGCGTGGATTGTTGGCACGAGGAGACTCTGTAGACGCTCACGCCCGTTCAACACTAATTTACATTCAAATATTTAGACAAACTGTCGACATTTTGTACCGTTTAAGGAACCATCGAGGTGGTTTGTTTAGAATTTACGAACGCTGCCGGAAACTATAAAAACTATCTCCCAATGGTAGATTTGTTGTGTCAGTCGAAGAATGAAAAGCTATTTAAAAGTTTACTAAAAATAAGAGCATATATTTTAACTAAGTTCTCGATTGCTTCTGGAACTTTCTGAAACCTTGCATACCTGTTGCACAAACTCAAAATTATTAAAATATCGAACATTCATTCTATTACTACTAGATTCCATGATTGACAGTTCTACAATACATCTACTGAATTTGGCGTCAATTCATTCTCTTTAATCTTCATGGATAATTAATTTAATGATACGCAGACTAACAGTATCACATAAGAATCAGAATCCAAGGACGAAATGTTGTCATCATTGGTTAGAGAGTTGGAGGACACATGCACTTTTGATGGCTTGTTGCTCCTGGACAAAATCCAGAATGTTGGTTTTTTCCCAGATTCTGAGTTCTGGGGTTGATTCTGTTATGATTTCTTTATTGACTTGGAGCCAATATTTTGTCTTTGATACATAGAACTAAGAAATATTAATGAACACCAGCTGAGCAAACCCCAAGTGAGGTTTTAGTTGAATAAACGCAATTTCCTCTCCTGAATTTTAAAGTTTAAAACACATTTTCTTTTAATAAAATTTTCTTTTGATCCAAATCGATCGAAATCGATACAGATAGATTTTTGTATATTGATAATAGTAATTTTCTAATATATTTTGTTATATACTTATCACGTTGTTAACATCTGCAATAATTTTCTCTATTAAATATATTTACAAAAACCTACCATACAAAGTTTCATGAAAATTGATAAAAGGTTTATAAATGACTGGGAAGCAGACTATTAAAGAACTTACAAATTATCAACCGGAATATCCTTCTCTGATGCCAAGTCATTAATCATGATTAAAACAAGAATTCAGTTGTCATTGTCATTTGTCACTAATCTAAGAAGGAAGAAACCAAGTGATAAACTAAAAGCTAACTAGACGCCGCGGCGATATGTGTCAATAAATAAAGCTACAAGTCTCATTGGACCATTAAGATGCACTTAATTCGCCCCACACTACTACTTATTTCCAACCACGAGGAAGGAAATAGTACGAAGAACCAATTGATTTATTGAACATGAATTAGTAATAGAAGTCGCAATTGCAATTCAAGTAACTCTATGTGCGTTGTAGGTGCTTTTAAAATACTTTATTTTACAAGATATAAACTAGATAAAATATTTTATAAGATGGTTTGTTTGTCTAGTTTAAAATTCCGCAGATATAATGTCAAGGAAGTGCATATTTTGCATCACGAATTCAATTGAGAATTGTAATGTATTTATTCTTCTATCACGAAATGAACTAAACAAAAGGAATGTCATGTAAGAATTCCTGTAGCAATTCACTAAAATTGATAGTGCTTTTTACATTTATCTGCATAAAACAATTGTCGTTGAAAGCAATGAAGATAGATTACTTTAGAATTGTATCATATTTCTTCATGTTCCGTTCCATTTACAAGTATTTGAAGACTTAATTAACCGTTAAATTGTTTATTTTATGTGTTGTGATCACTTTATAAATACCACCCACATTTCGTACATTAAAATTGCAATTTTTAAAATACTTAATTTTGACAATTTATTGAACAAAAAACTCGAAACTGCGCTGGTAGTGTTATAGTTTTTGTTATAGAACAGGGGCTGGATTCACAAAGAAGTATTACTTTATGACCAACAAATCTAATATCGATATTAGCTATTACCATGTTTTATCGGCATATCTTTATGAATATAATTGTTCAGATCGCCATTTATAACTATAAAACACTAAGTTTTAACAAGGTAATATCATGGTAATAGAGTTATTGGGAGGTATAATGCTATACCGGCATAAAGTTATACCGTTTTATGGCTTAAAATCTTTTGTGAATCCAGCCCCAGTAAGACAGAACACAAATAAAAATTATCTCTTTTAAAAAATAACAATTTCACATTTTTCTATGATTACTAATATGATTTTTCTAAAAATCTGCAGGGAATAGTGAAAGCTTGACATTGTTTGTGTTATAACTCCCAGGTTTGAACCCAGTGGCTGACTACCTCAATATTCCCCCCCCCCCCCCCCCCCCATCAACAGTGCGTCATGAATGTGTCTCTCATTAGCCTTGCTCTTGTTCGTCATGTCGATGGTCCAGCCAGCTTCCCAATGATCTGTGCCAGGATAACACCTCGTAGCAGCATTCACACGACACGCTGCTCGCTCAGCCGTGACAGAGCTGACAACTGCGCACGACTTCTGCGCAGGCGAACTGTCAGGACGACAAGAGAATAGAGTGCTCGGGGTTTGAACACTAGGCCTTCAGGGACGGTCACGAAAACAGATTCAAGTACATTTTAAACATGCTTCGCTACAATCTTCTCTGTGCTAATGATTCATTTTGGATATTTATTTTTATTTATTTTATTACATTTAATTTCATTCATTTTTTAACAAAGTAATGTAGTACATTTAATGAAGACAACGCTGTTTTTTTTTTAGAAAATTACCCTAATATTTACAATTTAACAAGCAAGTAAATATACTTGAACTGCACAACTTAATGCTGAAGAAGTACAATGAATGGTCCCCTGCAGACTCTCAGCAAGTATTTCTTTTTAACTTGGTTAAATTTAGGTTTCACCGCTTTGTGAGCTGAGAGTGGTCAAAAGCCCGATATCTTCAAGTACCAACCTTGACACAGTGACAAGGTTGTTTGCTGACCAGTACTTGGCACTTGACACTTGACATGCCTGGGCACTTCCATTTACATTGCTTGGTGGCTGACGAAAATATAAACAGGCCTAATAATACAATTGACCACAGAAAATGCTTAAAAAATCAGAATAAACAAACGTAAGTTTTCGATAATATTCAAAATAATACTTAGTCTTTAAATATCATGCCTATTAATATTTTATAATTTTTGGCAAATCATGTGGCCGTTAAAAATTAATGAACCCGATAATTCTTTGGCGTAACTTTGTAAACACATACACATTCTGTGAGGTTATCAAGTATAAAAACTACACATAGGTACTTGTATTATTGTTTATTTTTCGGAATTCTGCGATTTTCTTTTAACAGAATTCTTACATTGACGTCATCGAAAGTACAAAATCTGTTAACAATGATGCTTACAATTTACCTCAACGATCAACGTTTAAGATAATTTTCTTTTATTTTCACACTAAACCTCAATGATCTAAGAACTCGCAGTTTGTCTGAACTCCTCGAGAAGATTCGTAGCGATGTTTATAAAATGTCTTGCCAAAGTTTATATGCGCCGTCCAGTAAAAACCGATGTCGAGATCTCTCTACTCTTTTCCCGGTAACTTTATGCCAACAAACAGGCTATCAGCGCTCGCGCACGAGGAGGCAGATTGCAACAGAACAGCGCTAAATTTAATAAATAACAGAAGTCCGTAGGTTCGACCAGATGCTGGCTCGATTGCAGAAAACAACGTCGCTTTTCACAGGCGGGCGTCGCGACGCTTTCACTGGTGACGGACGCCAGGCGTCGTCTAGACGCCATCTTGACGTAGTACAGATCCTGGGGAAAACTAATGACCTATATGTTGATTGTGTTTTGTTATAAAATATACAATTCTTTTTTTTCTGTAAAAAAATGTAATCAATGAGAACGTACCATACTGATTTAAAAAAAATGATTTCTGATTCGGAGCAATTCCTATACTCCAAATTATTCAATTCATTCAAGTGGTCTCCTGAATACCTTTGTCGATATTTATTAATCTAATACAAATGAATTTTTATAAGGCTTTTGCGCCCTACTAAAATATTTTATTCGTACTCTTTCATCCCCCTTTTTTTATTTGCAATATTTTCTTTTATAAATTTCAAGTATTTTTAATATTGTTTAGTGAAAATATCAATGTTTTAAAATATAGTAAGATGTAGGAATGGCTATGGGTGTTGACGTTGTTGAAAAAGAAAGACGTAAAATAAAATAAATACAGTATACAGATCGATTAGATTAGATTCTTTTTAACTAAGGATCGTATCGTTATTTCATAATCAATTAAATTTGTATCAAATAATGATTACTTATTAATCAGTCGAACAATGGACCAGACAATCACCCTCCCACTGATGTGATTTATATTACTTATCACTCTAATTGACTGGAAATCCTGTGTCAGGGGTTGAATAATACCAGTCAATTGGGAGTTCCGAATGCGCATTAACATGACATTGTGTCGAGACGATCTGGTGTCTCATTAGGTCAACATTGTGAATGTCATGGCGTATAAACACTCACATCCCGTTCTTGCACGCGTCAATTTCATCAGCCTGCAATTAAATTACTTCCTTCAAACACTGTGTTAGAATGTGATAATATAGAGTTTAATGGCCGATCAGGAAATGGTGTGATGACACTTTGCTTGTTTAACTTTAGACCGATGTTTGTGATGTAATTGTTGGACGTTCATCAAAAGAATATCGAATGGCAACACCATGCTTTGAGTAAAACTAAAGTTTAATAGTAGGTTCTATAAATTTTGATAAAATCTATCTGTGGTAAAATTCTGACAAAGATAACATCTTCAGATAAATAGGGGATCCAGAAAATAAGTTTGATTCGTTTTACAACCATAAGTTCTAAAACAAAAACTATGAATGATGAAGTTATAGTGCCTTTTTACCTGTAACTTTTATAATGTACTGATGAGGCAAGGGACAAAGCATAACATAATTATTAATAACACCAATAATTGTAATTTAAATTTGGTACTAATGTCAAAATTATTTGAATTTCACTTCTTTCTCTCAGATCTAGTGGAGCGGTCGCTCCACCCAGCCAAGTCGTACTATACACTCACAGTCACTCAACATACCGTAAATGCCTAATAAACTGAGGAGCAGACCAAACACTTTTACTGTAAGCAACAACATGGCATTTTCGGCCTACTGGATCTTAAAATTGGAAAATCTCACATTGTTGTGAAATGTCTTAATTTCGAGCTATGGCCCACCCCACTACATATACCAAATTTGGGAACAATAGGTTATGCCATTTGCGCGCTAGAGGACCGAGAAAACAGTGAAATTACACCACTTTCTGATTCTGAAGATGATGATTCTGATGATATCAGGAAACCCTGTTGACAGCGCCACAGCCTAAACGGCTAAACCGATCGACCTGAAACTTTTACCACATATGCACTTTTGGCGTCTGATGATACCTTGCCTCTTGTGATTTTTTGTGCCGCCATTTTTAAACCGGAAGTGACGTCATAACTCAAAAACGTCTGGACCGATTAGAACGAAATTAGCGCCATTCGATTTAGATGGTCATCTATATGAAGTATCAATAAAAAAAATATTATTTTCTTATTTTCTAAACCGGAAGTGACGTCATAAATACGCAATATTTAACTTATTTCAACAAATTATACTTAAAATACGTACATAATTAACTTACATTGTAACATAGACAATACAATTTATATATTCAAGGTAGCAGTGTTCTCGGCCGCCATTCCTGAAACCGGAAGTGACGTCATATATCTAAAACGCCTGTAACGATTGCAACTGAACTAGCTCCTGCGTATTCATTCTGCTATTTATTTGAAAAATCAATTGTGAAAAATGAATAAATAAATTAATGGTACCGGAAATGGCGGCAGGAACCACTAAATGAAACCGGAAGTGACGTCATATATTACAAACGGCATGACCGATTTTACGGAAATATAGGGATTAGGAATTCAGATGGTCGTTCATGAAGGTATCAACTAGATAAAACTAGATTGTTTTCTTATTACCTATACCGGAATTCGGCCGCTATTTCAAAACCGGAAGTGACGTCATGTATCGAAAACGGCTGGATCGATTATAACGAAACTTAAGCTATTCTTCTTGGATAATCATTTTCATCTTATACCAAACGCAACTTTTCATAGTAACCAAATCGGTTGAGGCGTATTTTTTTAAAGAAATTAGTCCCTGCTCGGACATGTGCTACAAGCTGTATGAATAAACTAACAAAAGAAGTGATATCCCAGAAAAAACACTCCGTGTAAAAATACCAGCCAAGTCTCTTTAACTATAAAAAAAAATAGAAGAAATCTAAAAATTCAGCACTGAAAAGGAGTGATATCAAAAAAGGAGCCAAGTCAACGAATTTTCAAAATTTTAATCGTACCATTGAAATAAAAATATCAACCCCCGAGAAATACTTAAAAAAAGGACTTGGCGCATCGTTTTTTTAAAGACATTTTTCTATTCTTAAGCTTATGCCACTCACATACTACGTAGTTCAGAAATGCCTAGAAAAATTGGGACAAAACTTTCAAATTAAATATTGAACATTCTGTAAAATATTTTAAATTTAAATATAAGTACGCAAAGAAACATAGCATTGTCTTACAAGCAATAAATACAGAACAGTTGTGTTTGTGATTGGTAGGTACCTATAGTTTTGTGGGTACATCAACATACCTACTACAGCATTATACTTTGAACCTTCTCGCCGTGTAATTAATTGCTATTAATTAACATTTTATACCAAAAAAATTCATAAATTACATAACGTATTACTTTAGATAAAAATCTAGTCAGTAATTATTTGAGCAGCATGGCTCAGTGCACTAGTCACTTATACAAATCTCATTGACGGCCTTCTTGTAATGAGCGCTTTCGCTATTTCCCTCAGTCACGATATTGAGAAGTATGATTGATTAATATGACCCTAGAAATAGTGGCAATAACGAATAGACTAGGCCGCTTCCGTTTATTCGTTATTCGTTTATCCGTTTATTTCCTCTGAATATTGACAAAATACCAAAACTGCCAGTAGGTAAGAGTACTAGTTATATTCAAACGTAGTATGATTCGTCGATAATGAATGTGATATACTCAGGAAAATATACTTGTAGAGTTCTTCCTATACTTTTAGGATAGAAAAGTGTCTTTAAAAAAACGATGCGCCAAGTCCTTTTTTTAAGTATTTCTCGGGGGTTGATATTTTTATTTCAATGGTACGATTAAAATTTTGAAAATTCGTTGACTTGGCTCCTTTTTTGATATCACTCCTTTTCAGTGCTGAATTTTTAGATTTCTTCTATTTTTTTTTTATAGTTAAAGAGACTTGGCTGGTATTTTTACACGGAGTGTTTTTTCTGGGATAATACTGACAGTTCGTGCACCTGAACTTCATAAAAACATAAATAGTTTGTAAGCAATATAAAAAGCACTTTTCCTTCTATTTTGCTTTTGCTGTCTAGAATTAATCTTCCATCCCATCTCCTAGCTAGACCGAGCAGGAATATTATACTGGACATTGTTGTGATTATCAGCAACTGCATTGTTGTGCATCGTGCCAAGGCATAACTCATGCCAGATAGTGTAATAACAAGTACCGAGGGTCGAGTACACCAGGCAGTTTTTACTGGATAAATAGACATGATAAGGGTTCAGATTCTTTAATAAACAAAGCAAGTTTCATCTTAAGATGATTTATTTTGTAGTAATTTGATTGTTGTTGATATAAGTCGAAAATAATTCGCTGTGTTATGTTTGAACGAAAGATAAAGGGTTTTCAATTAATATTTTCGATTTTTATGTGATTTTGTCTTGCTCTTTTTGTGTGCATATTTTTTGCTCCCAAAATATGTGTGCTTATAAATTTTCATGTAGGAATCAGTTATTTTTAAATTTGAGATGCACACTCTCATTGTAAACATTTTTTTATCAATCTTGTATTTTCATCATTCATTTTGAAAATTCGATCCTTACCTAAGTTTCGGATTCTAAAGAAGCAAATTAAAAATAGAATCGAAGTTTTTGATGAAGAGCACAGATTTCCTTGTTTCAAACAAAATGAGCTGAGAAGGAGCCGTTTTTAAAAGATTTTTGGTATTTCACATTACTCATTCAAGATTTCTCAGACTTTCAGGAAACGTTTAATTTTAAAATGACCACAAGATTTGTTTAAAATAGTCCACGTTCGACCATCGGTTTGTGTAAATGTGTACATTAGAATGTTTTTTGATTCTGGCAAGTGTAGCCAACTAAACAGACGGAAATAACT
Source organism: Leuctra nigra (assembly GCA_934045905.1). Classification (NCBI taxonomy): domain Eukaryota; kingdom Metazoa; phylum Arthropoda; class Insecta; order Plecoptera; family Leuctridae; genus Leuctra; species Leuctra nigra. The sequence goes on along the minus strand of OW203764.1, from coordinate 15,298,934 downwards.
CTGTTGGACCCCGTGATCTATGAATACAGTGAACACCTAGGAAATCAAATAATGGTGTAAAATAGCTCGTTGAACCCGAGCAATGACCTTCATTAAATGACACATTTTTGAAAAAGATGAAACAAATATTTTTAGACCGACTTCCTTTATGCCAAGAGCGATGGTAAATTTGTTTGACTATGTTGCCATTTTCCTGTCGAGTGTTGGTGGTAATGAGATTTTTGAACTTGCACTTTACATTTTGTTGGCTGAGAATATTGCTCGCATGAAATTACTGGCAAGCTTTCAGATCAAGATGAGATCAAATATTAGAGGTTAACTGAAAGATAGGTACACACAAATATAAAAATATATTCTATTTAGTCTTATTTGTGTGAACATTTTCATTGATTTTATTGTTTGTGTAGGAAAATTGACAACATTATATAATTTCAATGCAATCAAATCTCTATTATCACCTATAGTACTGCAAATTGATTTTTTCGTAGAAATTATTTTTACTTTCATATAAGAAGAGGACGTGAAAAATAAATAAAATTTGTATTTAACATTTTGTTTCTCAAAATAATTTAATTAAAGTGTAAATAGCAATAATTTAGCTTTCAACTACATCTTCAAACCCCGAGTTCATTACCCAAAAGTAGCACATTTACTTCATCCTCACTTTATTGTTTACAATTAATTAATTACATTCATTCACTTTGGATTTAGAAGTCACCTCCATGAGTTCAAACAATGCAAAGACATCTCAGAGATCCTTGCCAATGTTAAATTTAACACCACCTATATACTTGTTCCTCCCGTCTGGGCAGAGAAAAGAACTTCCGTGTTTTAAATTGGCTCTTGTCGATCTGTCGTCGCCTGTATCTAATAAACCAAACTCTCAGCTCACACTGCAGAAGATTTCTTACAACTGACGTTTAATACCTCAATCAACGTCTAATAATAATACAGAGACTAGGTCAATACTTGATTGAAAGATCGAATGTATTTTAAATCAATTTATTAGCTACTGTTGACTTTGACCTATTTCGAGGTTTGCAAACCAATTAAAATTAAGTGTTAACCTCAGAGTAAGCATTACGTTGTGATTTGAATCAGTTTCCAATTTAAACGACGCTTATTTGACTCCAAGGTGCTCTTGCCACAGGGAATTAGCATCTACGTGACTTCTTGTGCCAGAAATTGCATTTTATGCGTACTTCTGGTGTGGTAATGTATTTTGAACTTTAGTTTTAGTTACTCATTAAATCATGCGGAGAATTATCTTTACTAATTAGTCTTAGTGTTGGGTATTGTGTTTGGAATGCGATGTAGGAAACTTCGTGAGAAATGTGACGTATCATCTTGATTGTTTCTTATAATTTATAGAACTCGAGTTATATTAGATATCAATTTTTTGTACAAAATCCAAGATGATCTCGTAAACCCTACATCATTACAACTGTTTCTCGACAAACAAGATCGTTACCTCGTCAAAAGTAAGGATATTGTTCTCGTTAATGAATGATATGTCAATGATAAATGTGTCGAGAGAGTATAGGTAGTTGACTCTGGCATGGTTTCTTGCGAGTGGCTGCGCTGCCAGTGCCAGCTGGATCGCGCGAATCTATTCCCGGCGAGGCTCGACGACGAATTGACGTCACATTGTCACGTGGTTGGTGGAACATGGACACAACAAGGAGGTTTCATCCGTGACATGGGCAATGTGGTCGTTAGGAGGTGTGATAGGCTTGATTGGAAAGAAGTTGGGATGAAATGTATGTTGTAAAAGAATTGAAACATTTCCTATGATGCATACTCAATACTTTTCTTGGGAAGTCACATCAGTGTGCATCTGTTTTTTTTCTTACTTTTTACTATGAAATTGTTTTAATTGTTTTAATTTTTGTTCCTTCTTCATTTTATTCATTTTAAAATATTTTTTTTATATATATACACGAATTTTAAATTTTTAAATTTTTAGAAAACAGTTTAATGTGTTGTTTTTTTTGTCAGATTTTTTTTATTTGTATTGTTTTTATCTTAGTTTTAGAAATCAATATGTAATTATTTACTTCATTTCTTTTCTTTTCGTCTTATTTTTGATTTTATATCATGTCCATCTGTTATGTTCGTAGGCTCTCTAATTTTTTAGTTATGCATCCCTCGAAATATTATATTATGGCAATATTATGGCGAAATAATCAGCATTGACTAGTATTAGAAATATTTTAATTTTGTTGCATTATATTTGAGACATTTGATTGTGTAGTTCTAACAACATCCAACAGATAGACAAACTAGAAGCTAGCAGTAGGTCTAGTCTTCTAACATATTCTCAAACTCAAAAGACCTGTTGGCACAGAACTTTAATAAACCGTGCTAATCCAACCCTGAACTTTCAGGTCCCCTGGTCAAAGAGCAACTTGAGCAGTTCGTATTCTGGCAGTGGCAGCAGCACTTACACCGGTATCCCCAAATCATCCGACACCACGACCACGAAACCAGCGACTACTGATAACAAAGTACGTATTTTACACTCCGTGACGTGTCATAGTTTGAATCTTTCCTGAGTTTCAGCTATTTTTACTCGTCTACTAAGCGGTGAGGGCAGCTACCTGATTGCGGAAGCCAGTGCAATTGTTGACACAACTAAATGATTCCTCCTCTCAGACAATGAGACGTTCATTTCATGATTCACGCCGAGCAATATTTTGGCTGACGCGCTTAATACAAGTCTGTAATTAGAAGAGTGACAAACGCAGACTCAAAGGGAACTATTTTGATGTCCACGAAACTGACTTGCCAGGTTTTACTTTTCAATTTTACGCTACATCTAGCAGTGCTGCATTTCCGACATATTTTTTGTAAGTTGCTTGTTGACGGCTCTACAGCTAGGTCACGTGTCTGTGGATGATTACGAGGTGAAAAGATGTGGGAAGGAGACGTAAAGAAATTGTCCCAGCATTTTGTTATCGACGTTACAGTTCAGAACGTTAAAAAACATTCTCAAAACTAAACTGACAACGGTCAAATTTTGTTCTACCTAAAGTACTCCATGTCTAACATTTACTTGTGTATGTTGATCAATTGTATAAAAACTCGGAGTTGTTGACCTTGTTGATCGTTTAGTTTGAATTGTAATACAACTCAAGTCCCAAGCTTTTTGTTGCAATTTACTAACTAATTGGAGATCTCTTCAAGTCCAGCTGCGGATATCTCGACCTCTTTATGAACTGACAAAATGTGCGTCAATTATTCATGTCTACATTTACAATTACACTTTTTTATAGCTTATGATGACAATTCTAGATTTAGAACTCTTCAATGATGGCATCAATAATTTAAAATTATTCATTTATCAATTGCTTAATAATTCTGAGCTTTAAAAATAAACTTGACGTCATATTAATAAAATCATGTGTGACTTTTTAGTATGACTCCGGTTCCGTGGCACGACGATACGGCACCTCCACCAGCATTCCTTCCAGCAGCACTGGCACCTCCACCTCGAGCTACCGCTCCACATACGTGCCGGCGGAGCGCTCCACCGCTCCCAGCAAATACGGCACCTCCACCACATCTTCCAGTAGCTACCTCAACAAAGACAAGTCAACGACACCAGCTGCAACGTCAACACCGACTAAAGACACCAAAGAGAATGATCGGCCGTCGATACGCGAGAAATATAACATGGGACCTGCGTTACCGTCAACGCCCTCAACGACGACGACGACGACGACGAAGGAAGCAAGCGACAAACCTGTGGTTCGTGATAGGTATGGTGTTCGGGAAGATCGACAATCCCTGCTTGATAAGTATAGTTCTGGAGGTTACTCCAGTCGAGGTTCCGATGCATCCAGAAGTTATTCGTTAGGGACTCCGGAGAAGAAGGAAGAGCCGACTTCGAGTTACACAAGCCGCTCTCTCAGCAGATCTTCTGCTCCTAAACCAGAACCAGAGCCCGAGAAAACCTCGGGGTATAATTCTCTGTCTCCCTATCGACTCTATGGTGGACGAACATCGTCTTCGTACAGCCGAACCAATAGCAAGGATACCGACAACTCCTCGGCGACGTCGTCACCAGCGACAACGCCCGTCAACAATCCGACGTCGTTACGCTACGGGACGACGTCGAGGTTCATTGGTTCAACGCCGAGGAGTCCCGTCAACGAGAATGTCACTCGGGTTACGTCCCCCGTCGCCGACAACAAGTCATACCGTTTTAGTCGCAGCGACGAGAAGGCGAAGGAGGCGGAGAGCCATAAAACTGTCGAGGAACCGAAAGCTGAAGTTGAGATGAAGAGTGTCGCTGTTGTCACTCGTGGGACGTCGCCGACGCCGCCGTCAACGTCGTCGTTTCTTAGAACGCGTCGTGCCGACCTGGCGAGGGTCATCGAGAAGACTATTCAACGTCCCGTCGTGCGACCAGAGATGGTTGACAAGGAGATTCAGTCGGACAGGGGCGATGACACGGCGAGGTTGTCAAGATTCGGTTCGACGTCGAGGTCAACGGTGTCCCCGTGGACGTCGTACCTGGACAGATTATCGACCAGCGCCACGGGGTACTCGCCGACGGTGGCGAAGTACAGTACTCGAGGATATAGTTATACGAGAGATAGAGACGCCACTGTATCGACGTCTCCGGGATGTACGTCGCCGCCGAGTGGAGCGACGTCGCCGACGCCTGTTGCGATGGCGCCAATCGACACTCCGGCGTCGATGACGGCGAAAGATCCTCCCAAAGAGATTCCTAAAACTACAGAGAGCAAACCACCGTTTGTTAAAAAGGAAGAGGAAACTAGCTTAAAAAATATTTCGTTGACAACGAAAACAAATGACTTGGGATTAAAGAAAACTGCTAGTGTCACAAAAGTGAACGACTTGGGGCTAAAGAAATCTCCAAGCATTACAAAAGTTAACGAATTAGGATTGAAGAAAACTCCAAGTGTCACGAAAGTGAATGAACTTGGACTCAAGAAAACTTCCAGTATTACAAAGTTGAATGAAGTCGGTTTAAATAAAACGCCCAGTACTAAGAAAGATGACATCAATGATAAGATATCACCAAGCACGCCAACCACTGCTAATACTTCTGCCACAAAGTCAGGTACGATAGAAACAGACAAAGAAGTACCTGAAAAATTAAAGCCAGCGGTGAGAAAGTCAAGCGTCGCAAGTAATACGGAAATAGCTGGGAAAATCGCTCCTAAAGATAGTTCTAAACCTGGAGACGTTGTTTTGAAAAAGCCAGACAACTCGACGATGAAAACTGTCGATTCGGATCAGCAGAAACAAGTGACAGTAAAACCAGATCCATCTCCAGTGAAAGAAGCTGCGTTGCCTTCAGTCAAAGAGCCTGAGAAGAAAGATGAGTCACCTACCCCAGAAGACATCACAGTGTTGAAGGGCGCTCTGGCAGGTTTGATCCGCGCAAACTCAACGAAACGACCAAAGAAACTGATCAAGGCAGACTCCATGTCCGAGTCAGAAACTGAGACTCAAAGCGCGAAGGCAACTTCACCCGTTAAGAAAACTCTCCGCGTGAAGACTCTGATCAAAGCTGAGTCGCTGTCAGAATCAGAATCTGATCAAACAAAATCCCCGGCGTCGCCTGCTGATCAGCCAATAGCTGCAAAAACAAAACTAAAATCAGATTCTGTATCAGAGTCAGAGACTGATCAGAGTAAATCAACCTCATCCCCTGCCACTAAACCACCTGCTAAGTTAAAGTTAAAGTCAGAATCTGTATCAGAATCAGAAACAGATCAGAGTAAATCAATCTCATCAGCTGCCACTAAACCTTTAGCTGCTAAATTAAAGTCAGAATCTGTCTCAGGATCAGAATCTGATGCAACTAAATCACCTGTCACTAAACCAAAAACAAAACTAAAAACAGATTCGGTGTCAGAATCAGAAACAGATCAGAGTAAATCAGTTTCATCAGCAGCCACTAAGCCAACTGCTGCTAAGTTAAAGCTCAAATCAGAATCTGTATCAGAATCTGAATCTGATCAAACTAAATCACCTGCTACTAAACCAAAAACAAAACTAAAAACAGATTCGGTGTCAGAATCAGAAACAGATCAAACAAAATCACCTGCAACTAAACCAAAAACAAAATTAAGAACCGACTCACTTTCTGAATCAGAAACTGATCAAAGTAAATCAGTTTCATCAGCTGCCACAAAACCAACCGCTGCTAAGTTAAAGTTAAAGTCAGAATCTGTGTCAGAATCTGAATCTGATCAAACTAAATCTTCAGTTTCATCCTCGGCTAAAGATCCAGCAGCAACTAAGTCAATCAATAAAACAGACTCTCTCTCAGGATCTGAGTCTGAGAACCAAAAGACAAAGTCTTCAACTCCTTCCTCGCCTGCTGAAGGAGGAAAACTCAAAACTCCTCCTCAATCGCCAAGTCCTTCATTTAAAATCACTTCGCCGTCAGCAAACAGAAAGTTTTTACCGCCTCCTGTTCCAAAACCAGACGGAATCAAACCTTCAAACTCGCAACATTCCCTCAACAAAGATTTCAGAAAATCAGCGCTAAATATGGACGCTACTAATTCAACAGACGTCGAAGAATTACAGAAACAACAAGAGAAACAACGTAAATTAGCAATGAAACAAAGTAAATCCGCCAGTGGAAGTACAGACGTATCTGAAACAGAAACTTCCGAAGTAGCAGACGTGCCTAGTAAAATAGAAACTTCCAAACCAAATGACTCGCTCAAATCAAATTGCTCATCACCAAGTTCAAAACTTAAACCCAGTTCCTCTTTGAAGACAATCACTCTACAAGTACCTACAATACCTGGACAGCCTCCAGCACGGCGATCGCGGTCCCCGTCAGAAAGCTCCAGCGAGGAGTCTGACTCCAGCGAGTCAGAGGCTTCCAGCAGTTCTGAAGACGAAGATGTCTCCCATTCTCGTTCCAGCGCCTCCAACTTGATATTCTCATCAAAATCACCGCTACCTTTCGATAAAAGCAAGTCACTTCTCACAGCTGCTTCTTCCAAATGTCTTGCTTCATCTGCAGATGAATCTTCAATTACAGATAAACCTCCAAGACCTCCGTCAAGTCCGAAACCGAAAGAGGAGGCAAAATCATTCCTCATGAGAGCTTTAGCGCCAGTGACAAATCTCTTCAAATCGAAGACTCAGGAGCACGACAGCAGTAACGAGAACATTTCAAATATATCGGAAGGACTTCACAGAACTGAGAGTTCTCAGTCGATATCGAAGTCAACTTCAGACAAAGATGACAGCAAGAAGATGGAGAGCGAGCCGAAGAAGAAACACAGGATAAAGCGAATGGAATCCGGTGAACGGGCCTGGTGGTTGGACAGAAGTAGCAATATCCCAGAAGGTGTACAGCGAATTAAGAGCAGCAAATCAATATCGAAGATGTCATCTGATTCTGAACCAGAGAGCAAAATATCTGATAAAAGTTTAAGAAAGCATCGATTACGTCATATGGAGTCTGGAGATAGATCGGCGTGGCTGGAGAGTCAAGACAGCATCCCTGAAGATGAGGAGAGCAAACCTTCGACAAAGCCGAAAAAACAGATAGAAGAACACAAGAAAATTCATAAAATACGCAAACAAGAATCGGGTGAGAGAGCATGGTGGTTGGACAGTAACCCTAATATTCCTGAAGGCATTGAGAGAATGAAGAGCAACTCATCGATAAATAAACAACTGCTTGAATCAGACAAGGAATCTGATAAAGGCGATGACAGAAAGAAAATACTAATTCGTAAACAAGAGTCAGGAGAGAGGGCCTGGTGGCTTGACAGTAACCCTAATATTCCAGCGGGAATCGAGAGAATGAAGAGTAACGCATCAGTAAATAAGGTACTTGAATCAGACAAGGAATCTGATAAAGGCGATGACAGGAAGAAAATACTCATTCGTAAACAAGAGTCAGGAGAGAGGGCCTGGTGGCTTGACAGTAACCCTAATATTCCAGCGGGAATCGAGAGAATAAAGAGTAACGCATCAGTAAATAAGGAACTTGAATCGGACAAGGAATCTAGTCATAGTGAAAGCAGAAGGATAAACCGCCTAAGGAAACAGGAATCAGGAGAGAGGGCCTGGTGGCTGGAGAGTAACCCAAATATTCCAGAAGGTGTCCAGAGAATTCTAAGCAGTAGCTCAATATCGAAGTCCAGCGATCCGCCGTCACATTCTGAAGAAAAGCCGAAGAAGTTCTCGATAAGACATCAGGAGTCGGGAGATAAGGCGTGGTGGATGAATAGCAGCAGCTCTAATGTCCCTGACGGAGTGAGGATCACGTCGAACGGCAAGAGGAACGACAGCTCAGACGACTCAGACGAGTCAGAGAGCTCTGAGGATGACGAGGAGGACAAGAAAGACTCAGTGCCGAAGTTCCCTCTCGAAATACCATCCATCATTGAACCGACGACACAAACGACGTCGACCGACGCCACTGGTAGGACGTCGCCGTACGACAACGTCGACGAGAAGACGTCGCGAGGACGGAAGAAGCGTGCCAAGGGTCAACCTCTGTTCATCAGCAACCACACGAACATCGACGACATCCTCGGCACGGCGGCCACTCTTGTGGAGCCCGTCGCGGGTGTCAGGAAACGGAGGTCGCGTCAAGCACAGGCAGACGGTTAGTATATCTTTAAACCCAAATCAACCTCTGGGAACCAATGATGTCGAGAAAATATGTTTCAACACTCTCTCCCTTGTGGACACTTTTTGACGATGTCAAAGGTTCCTTGACGTCGGTTTTAGTTTATTGCACGGATTAATGTTTTGAGCCAAGACTTTAGATGAAGACTTTTAAAATCAAATATTGAAAAAACCACAGGACAAGTGAAACAATAATTGAATGAATAATATCAATAATTAAAGAGCATAAAATTGACTTGATTCAAAAATTGATCCATATATTTCGAATATTAACTTGTAATTTTCTTCATTTTATATAAAAAATATAGGCGCCTAGTTTCAAGTTTGAAGTTTACTGCTAAGTTGTCAAATCTTTAGTTTAATATGCCTGGAGTAAAATAGTTTATCCTATTGTGTTATAAGCGCCTTTCCTTAACCAATTTACTGTCACTGTCAAAATGAAAAAGTTTGTATTTTTTGCATTGGTCTCTGGCAAGCAAGTTGTTAAAAAGAAGTTAGCATGGAGCTTAATTTAAACGTAGTTAAAGTAACGCACCACCACAAAAACATCCGGTTTTATATAGGATTAAATTGGAAGAGCAAAGACTTAGATTAATCACAGTTTAATTTTGTCGCCAAGCGCTCAAATTTACTTCGCAGCCACATTTTTTACTTTATATAATGTTACATTTCATCCATTAGAAAATGTTAATAATTTTAAAGGCCGGTTTTTCAATGCTTGTAGTTAAGTTTAAGTGGTCATTCAAGGAAGGTCATTGGTTGCTGCCATGACAAAATAGTCCTAATCTACTGTTTAAAATTTAAAACTAAACATTAAAAATGGTTTAAAAACTGGCCCTAAATCAATGAAAACGTATTGTTGGAGAAATATGCAAACTTTTGGTTGAATATACCAAAGTCAAATACAATGGACCAAAAATCGTATCAGAAAAAAATCAATCGACCAATTTTTATTCCCAATGTTAAAAAGTTACGTTGTCCGATTATTTGAAAACTATTAGTATTCAAGAGTGGCAACACGAACGAAGTGTTGCTACTTTCAACCACACTATTATTAAAACGTTTCGGCCATATTCGAAGATGCTCAGTAAATTATCCTCAACAAGATTACCGCGTAAGTAAGCAGCTCACCAACAGACATTTATTTATTAACCTAATACTAAAAACCCATAAAAAAATGATGAAATCTAAGGAATGAATAATATGTTTGAGTCTGTGAGAGGTTGTGGAATGGACTTATGTAAATACGCGCACGTTTCTGCTGTGTTTCTGTGACCTCTGATGTCTGGGCAAGATTTGACGCCAACACCCTGGACGCGTTGAGAATCCCAGATAGTTTCACAGACACCCCCAAGTATCAGACAGCACACACAATTACCTGATCTTCTCAACTAACTTATTATAATCGTGAGATGCATCAAATCACATTATTCTGGTTCTGTATTAACATATAACACGACTTGATTGCTCTTCTCTAGATTCTTGATAGATGACAATCTAGAAGGATGATGTCTTCTTTAACAAGTTATTTTACTGGAAGGCAATGTTAAGATTACTTTCCTGGCGTCTCACAAAATATTCATAGAAATAATATCATTACCCACTGCATTGCAATAACGATTTTTTAACCCAACCATGACAATCTAAAAGAAAAATATTTGTGATGTTGCATTGTAAATCAAAGTTATTGCATTGATGGATTGCATGAATTTAGAATAAATTTTCACAGATACGGAATAACTAAATACTAATTTTTCCTGGAAAGAACATGTAGATTTTGTAAGAGTGGCAATATTTTTTACAGTTTCTAGTTTGTTATTTGTCGTGGAACGATCGTTTGTCACAAAATATCAAATTTTTAAACTTTTATTTAATTGACGGCATCGATATTTGCAATTTTCTTGAATCCATTTCATTCACATCACCATTTCAACAACCTACTACTTTTTCCGTGACAGTCCAGAAAATATCTTTATTTGAAAACAATTCAATAGCAGATTCAGTCCAAGACGGTAGCATTCTAGCTGATATAAATTACTAGATATCCAAGAACACCTCAACTATATTATCTCCTCCACCATTGTCTTCTGACAACAATTACTCAAGATATAATCCAGGGGTCAACTTTCCAGAGGTCACATAATATAAAATCAAGTCACCATAAAGTTGCGGACGGTAGCGATCACTTCAAGCAGTTTGACATTGTCTTGTGATCTTGTCCTCATAAACTTAATACCGCGAAGAAATGTGTGAAGAAGGCTATGTAGGATTCTATCACAGCATGGTGCTACTTTTCATAGGAAAAAGTCATGTTTGAACTCTTCGTATAGGCAATTTATGGAACGCCTTTTGCGGTCGTTATCTGAATTATTATTGGTTTGTAGATTGATATAGATTACAGTTTAAGGGTGAAAGGTTAATTTGTTTGATTATTTTCACTAATTTATTTGTTATCAAGGACGACAGATGGTCTAAAGACAATGAAGGAAGTTATGATTATTGGATAGATTATGAGTATTTAGGTCAATTGTTAACAAGTTAATGGGTGATGATATGGATGCAAAACAATACCATGGTTCGAGCAAGCAAACATTGAACATAGTTATTTTAAATTTCGTGCTGACGTTTAAAAGAAATGCAAATGTAATAATGTATTTTATTTAACACCTAACAAGAACATAAAATACGTTTCAGTAACTCCTACGCTTATTAGAATAGAAATTATTACTGTATGTCATGTTACAGCTTGTAAATAATTGAAGAGAAAGTGATTGTAAATTTCAGACTAGGCTATAAAGATCTGAGAGTTTCTTAAAGTTTTCTGATTCTTGTACAAATATGGTTTTGAAAATCAATATTATGAAAAGAAGTAGTAAGAAAATAGTTTACGAATTGATTGTTTAAAATTTACGTTTGCGTCATTGTCAAAACGAAATAAAAAATAGCTTGACTTTATTTTATGTAATTGATGAGAGGAGGTTTTACAAACATACCTACGTAAGACCAATCCAGCCAATGATTTTCAAATAAATTTTCTCAAATCAATGAACAGGGAGAGTGTGCCCGTTTTTTAGTCCTCTTCCCTTCACGGGAAATTTTCAATATAACCACGTTCATCAGTAACTCCCCAGAAATGTTATCTCTTGTCAGTGAAAACTTTAAGATAACTTTACTCAACTTATCTGATCACTAATTCTGTTAAAACCTCTGTTCACTTTTCTTGGGTCTTCATTCAGCAATCTCCATTGCGCCAATGTTTGCTTCCTTTATCAACTCTTGTTTGCGCCGTACAAACATTTGCGTTGCACTCTATCCGCAATCCGACCTCGATTCTACCTCGTTGTGTTATTGCAGAGAGCGACGGCGATGACGTCGGCGGCGTCGGCGTCGAGGAGGTCGGCGTCGGCGACGTCAGGGTCCACGACAGCACCGCCCAGACGCCGGTCATCGAGCGACGCAGGTACTAAACTCAGAAAGAGTTCGGTGGAAGAATTTGAGTTTTTAAAAATATTATTTGTACAATTTTAGAAAAATAAAAATAATTAAGATGAATAAAAAATAATTGAGCGAGCGAAGCGAGCGACTCCTTTTGACTCTTTTTACACGGACCTCTGTTTTTTTTTTTTTTTTTTTTTTTGGCTGCTACCTGGAGCAATAGAAGTCACACCGTTTCACCGATCGATCTGAAATTTTGCACATATGTAGATACAACCTTCTCTGTTTGCTGATACATTTTTGAAAAACATTCATTGTTTCATTGGTAAAATAAATATCTTCTGATAGGTTGAAAAATGAAAATGGTCTTCGATAAATCTTATCAAACTCATATTTTGCATGGTAATTAAGACCAACATTGTCTATTATTTTCCAATTTTTCAGCCCAATCGGTTAAGAATGTATGAACTTATTGACATTTTTAATAGCTGTCAGAAACTGTTTAACGTTTAATCTAGGTTTAATAACGTTAAAACGTTTATTAATGTTTTCTTTATGTTAACGCATCTTCGGTTCTATGTTTGCGCACGTGTCCGGTGCTCGCTCATCAACGCGTTTCACGGAGCGTTTTCCTAGTTTATAAAAAAATTAACAATTATTGAATGGTACAAGGAAAGATGATAGATCTGTTTCCTTTTTGTTAGATTTGTCCGTTTAGACGCTTCTAAATTGACCTTTCAAAAATATATTTTCTTTCGAGTACTAAAACGCACCATTGAGAAATTATTTTACAATGAATTTTGCGACTTTCGCATTCTGAAAAAATCTGATTTTCTGAAAGTCTAAAAAAAAGAAAATTTTGACATGTTGCATTTTTGATATTTGATATTTACTTTTGTAAAGTAAATGAAGGATCATATAAAATCAACTTATATTTTGGTTACTCAAGCTTCTCAAGACGTATATTGTTTCTAAACGGCTGTCAAACTATCATAGATGTTGTTGAAGAGATTCGAATGGATATCAATTACTCTTGTATCTTCCAGAGATCCGACATCTGACTCTCCACGAAGACGCTCGCAGGACGCGACCAAGGTAAGTCGAGTTTCTCGGAACTATCGACAAGACACGGTGTATAATTCACAGATTGATGGACCGAGGGGGTGGACCAAGCCCGGGGGGGAGACAGATGCTGGGCTGAGATGAACGGTTGTTTCTCTCATTTGTCGGGCATGTTTCTTAGAGTTGGGGAGGATTACATGAATATAAATGTACATTAGATGGAGGATATGTTGTGATGAGGTTTGAACTAAATCGTGATCGTTCGTGACATAGTTTTAAACGATGTGCCAAAATAAAAGAAATTGACTTTACTAGTCGTTTTAGGAGGTAAATAGCACAGAAAATACGGCATATGCTTATTTCAAAATTCTTGACTAAAATGAATCTAACTTACAAAAAAAATATTTTGTGAAAAATGTACGAGTTCGGCTTGAATATATTTCAATTCCTTTCGCGAATTCGGATTTTTAAATACCACGAAAAGAGAATACAAGATTTACACAAGGACCTAATGATATTTTTAAAATTTGCTTGATACATTAGTTGCATGGTTGCATAAACAAAACAATTTTGTGGCTTTTGGACTAGCATTGAGATTATATGTTGAATTTATAGTTTCGTATTTTTATAATATTCTAAAATAGTGGAACTAAAATTATAACAATATTATCATATTTTACTTTGTGTGCGTAGTGACTGTATCACTGTCCAATTTTGATCTTGATGAAAATCTCGATTTGATCTTGAAATGCCAACATTACATCTCAAATACTAAAACCAATCTCTTTCGATCACTTCACTGCTAATATTCCAGAAGATTTGGACTACAAACACAAACTTCCGTCATATCTCATCGACTCACTGTCCGAATGTAGGCTATCACTTGTAACCATCCATTAGCATCATCATCTTATCGTGCGCCATCACTTGCCTGGAGCAGGACTTATCTCCTCGGATGCAGATCTTGTGACGTCACGGCATTATCCACCCCCGCATCCCATGGACCAGTTGTTGCGATAGGTCAGGCTCTTTACAAACACGTTCGAAGGCACGACTTCGGCTGCAGTGGATTGATTTATGTGAATTAGTGAGTTTTTAAAAGACTGTTCAGTATTTGCAATGATATGTTCGTTTGTGATTAGACAAATCTAGCACAGGAATGGATGTAAATCTTCGTGGATATGTCCTCCTTACATGATTAACAATTGATATGTGCTCAATGGAACTGATAATTTTAATCTTGATTATTCTATGGTACATTCAAGATCATGATCAGATCAGACTGTTGTGTTTAAAAAGGTACAATTATCACCTTGTAGTAATTTTCAGTGGTTTTTAGAAAAAGCACTTCAGATTCAGTTGTAATTTTTTGTCTTATAATACAATATAATCACACATTTACAAAATTGACTTCATTAATACATCATAGAATACTTCGTGTATCGAAGGGAGGGATGATTTTGACTTGATCAGCGATCTGATAATGATTGGAAAGGAAATAAAATTAATTGGAACGATAGGAAAATTATCAATCTTATTGTCGTTTTGCGTGAATACATGGACCAATTTTTAATTACGAACTTTTATCTAATAAAATATACAACATATTTTATATTTTCACTAGTATTTATTTTCTTTAATTTATGATATTCAAACATTGTTTTCCTTTAGTTGTCCTGTTAAGGAGATTTGTTAAATTTTGTCTAGACTCTTGAAATTGGCTCGTGATTGAAAACATTGTCAGTGTAAATGCAAGTTTTGGCCTTGAACACATTTAGACGTAAACCCATACTTTGGATTAATTTCTTATACATAGGTATTGTATATTTTAAAAGAAGGTGGTATTTTACCCACGAAATTCCAAGAAGTCTCTATTTCGAGGCACCAATCCCTGTGTTTTGTGTCGCTATGCCGACGGATCGGTTCTAAATGATCGGAAGGTCGGAATGCCAACTGAAGGAGACGCATGATCGGGTCCAGCACGACACAATGCGATGTACTACACAATTGTAGACAATAAAACCTGATAAAACCGAACTACAGGGGTTCCGCATGTCGTATGAGATTGCATATTTCTCAGAGACTAGACGACATTTCTAACCGATGTCGGGGTACTTGGAAGAGTTTACCCGGATTTTACGCTGGACCGTAGAGATCGACGTTACGTCTTGTGTTATGCACATTACTAGTGGCTTTGAATATTTATCCTTACGATAGTGGCGTAGGTACAGAGTTGTCATTGTCATTCCTGATATTTTTTATGGATCTTTACGGATGTAGGAATAGAAACGGGCCTTCTCAGTGACATTCAAGTATATGAAATGTACTTGACAATAACGCGATTTTTTACGGAAAACAGTTTTTGTACCAGCTGATCAGAAGACCACCTTTTGAGTTTTCTCTCTGGTCAGAGTATAGTACTCGTTTTGATTGGTTGATTTGGTATGAAGACGCTTTTCTGCAAAACGACATAGAGTTTGAGGTTAGATACTCCATGGTTAGATAGAGAAACCTGTAACATAGTCTTTTAAAAGGTCTATCCTCCAAGATAGAACTCAATATCACTAAAGTACAAGAACAGTAGGATGAAGAATGAATGATGAATCGGTGAATTGACACAAGAAATTGATTTACCATTTAATTTGTTTACAACCGTGCGCATTTCTTCGACTATTACAGAATGGTGGCATATCAAAAAACGTATTGTTTGTACTTACCGAGTAAAACAACAGATAAGGAGCCAATTTGTATGAATTACCGTGTACAGCCAACGCATTAAGTCATGATAAAAGCCAATGATAAAACCAGTCTTTTAATCACCCCTCTGTATACAAATATCTGTATTTTAGGCAACTTATACTACTTCTGTGTACGACTGGTAGTCGCGATAGGGGGTAAGTTTTATCACAACTTAATGCGTTGGGTAGACATGATGGTGTTTATCTGTGATCGCCCCCCCCCCCCCCCTCCCCTCATGTTATGATGATCTGCACGCCACTGCACTATCTGAATATCAAGCAGGGCCTGGGCATGTGACTCAGACAATCGGATCGATTCAACGAACAATGTATGTTGCAACAGGTTATATGGAAATGATCTGTCTGTGACATCGGTCTGTGTCACATGTAATGATCCACCGCCCTCTATATCTGTCTGATGATCCATCCACCGCCCCCAATAACTGTCTCATGTGATGATCCACATATCTGCGGTTAGAGACAGTAATGACTATGTCGTATTGGCCCATAAGATGATGTGACATGGTGATAAAGAATTACTAAGACACTTTCGCAGTATTTGTAATTTTGTCGACTGAATGATCTTTGTGTTGCGGAACTTTAGAATTTAGGTATAGGTACACAATCAGTCACAAAAAATGTGCTTTCTTCCAATCTATATAATGAGTGAAACGCTACATTTTTGTGTCCATGGGCACATTTTGTGTCCAAGTATTTACCATGTTTTCATTATCCGAGACTTGATACGTAGTGGTTGTACGAGAATGGAATTGGACTGTTAGAATAATTTAGAGTATTGTAACAACAATGTAAGTTTGTCACTTGACTGTTGACTGAAGAAAAGCACTAAGACCTCAGCTAATGAATGTATGCCTCACAATGAATTCTATGTGTTTAGAAATACAGTTGAGAGCTGCAACTATTGAAAATGTTTTCGTTGATCACTAGAGGGATTAATCATTGGTATGTTAATTGTGAGCTCTGTGTTCACACCTTTAGAACCGTCTTGAAGGGGTGGGGGGAGTTGTCTGGTGCCCTTTGTGAACCCAAAACAAACCATGAGATGTCCGTGAAGGGCAAGCTGCTATCCCAGGCATGGATATTATGGTCGACGATATTTACTCGTATTTCAAATATAACCCCAACGTCCTTTCACCCCGAAATTACAACTTCTAGAAAATGTGTAGGATAAATAAATGGAATCACAAATAGTTTAAGACAATGCAGAACCAATTTGAACGATAAGCTAGAGATGTGAAGAGATGTGTGTTTCTGGAAAAAAAATACTTGGATTTCTTAAGAACTTACGTTTTTGCTTCAATCAAAATTGCACTATACCCACAACCAACATACGTGTAACGTACTGCGTAGGAACTTTGTTTTGTATTATGTGGCTGGGGAGGGGGGGGGGGGGGGGGTAAATCATAAGGCAATAGTAAAAAAGGCGATTGCCCCACGGGCGGCTTTTTTAATTTTTGGTCCAAAACGTATCGAATTTGAAGAGATTTGGGTAGCATTGCCCATTAGTTCGCCCAGAAAACAAATATACGTATGCAGATTATAAAAAAATCAACTATAAAATGTATCTATAGACAGTGGGGAGTCAGTATTTACCCGGAGGGTCCTTCGCCCCCTCCCCCCTCCTATGTGCTAACAACAAATGACCTTGATAACAAACGTGGAATCCCCTATTCCCTCATCATCTTATTCCTGTACATACCCTATTGTCCTCCTAACAGGTGTACTTGTTCCCCGTCCCGCCACTAGGCGCGCTGGCATCGCACACCGCATGTCCCGTGTCCGTCAGTAGTGGCGCGGCTGTGACCGTGGCAGGTCGCATGTATCGCTCTCCCGTGCAGTCATGGCTACCCTCACGTGCCGCGTGCAATACCTCAACGACGCCGACCCCTTCGAGTACACCACCAACTATCCCGAGCCCGCACGACCTCCTGTTCACGTGTTCAGTGCGACGTTGCCGTTGATCAACCAACTTGCGGCGGTGCATAAGGTGCTCAGGGCGCCGCATAGGGTGAGTGGGGTTCGAACTAGGACCTAGGTCAATTTATACCCGGTGACCTTGAAATCCAGGTTTCTTTTTTAGTAAAAATAATTTGCGTTTTTTATACTGGTTTAAAATATAACAACAAATTAACCCCTTCCCTTATTGTTCGCCCACTCTATAGTCGAACTCGATATAGGAAGAAACGAATAGTATTTAATTCCAAGAAAACAATGTCAATGTAAAACTGTTGTTGATAAGCAATGTCAACATGTATGACATTTGACACCTAGGGTTACAACACACAGATAATGGGGTTTGAGGATAAATCGGTATAATAAACAGCCATTTAATAGAACCAGTACAATATTTATTCTACCAATAAATACTTGGTCAGAATTTGAGAGTGTATACCTACAGGTATAAAAGAATATGTATTATTTATAAAAGATAAAAATGCATAAAAGTTATTAAATCCGATTCAATACTTCGTACCTACTTCAATATGATACTAACGCAATATCTTGATTCCGCACTCTAATTTTATCGTAGTTGTCAATTTATTTGGAAATATAGTATTTGTATAAAAAATTATGATAGAAATAGTACCATGTGTTGGTATTTACATAAGATAAGATAACTAGACAAAAACATTATTATGCGTAACGGTGGAATTGAATGAAAATTGCATGTGGGCTTGGCAATAGGACGGTAATAAAAGCCCGAAGTCGTCGTTCGCTACGCTAATCCAGTTTCATTTAATTATTTGGGTATGCAAATGCCGGTGGATCATGAGTTGTATGACCCTCAAGCGGTGTCTCGATGAC
Organism: Leuctra nigra; assembly: GCA_934045905.1. Lineage (NCBI taxonomy): Eukaryota > Metazoa > Arthropoda > Insecta > Plecoptera > Leuctridae > Leuctra > Leuctra nigra. Next base: position 15,280,227 of record OW203764.1, on the reverse strand, counting down.
TGAAACAGTTCATGTTTCTGCCTACCTGAATCCGTAGCACATTGAAATTAGATCGTTCCCAGTCTCAAATTAATACTGTAATTGCAGAAGGGCAAAAGAAGCCGATTTCTTGGTAGTAATTGAAGTCAACGCACCTGACAGGAAGGTATGTTTTGTGGCATCGTCGTAGTTTTCTTGAAATATTTACAAGGTTGTCTTGTCATTATTAGTATGCGACAAAATTCTGCTGAAGGGTTGAAATGTGATTTTTTAAGTTCAAGATAGTACCCTTACCGCTTACCTAACTATTGTTTTTTTGGCTGTAATTGAATCTATAAAAAAGGATATCACTATCAGTTTGGAAGTATAGTTTTAGTGATAATAATGTCAAATTGAAACGCTCGCTTTGCTTGTAATATAAAGGGAGTTCCCTCTTCTTACCTCTGTCCACTAGTAATATACTATTTTATATGCCCACTTTATATGATAATATATACAACAATGTTCAATAGAAAATGTTTATTTGATCCATTAGCTATAACTGTTATATTGTTTCTTTTGATTTATGACGAATTTGTTTACTTTGCTATCCTCCCAAGCAGAGAGTCTGCTACTTCAAGCATCAAACTTGAGCTAATTCACAAATAAATACTCAAACCTACTAACCTGTCTGCTACCTGAACTTAATTGCATTTAAATAATTCAACCATTACAATCGCTGCCCATTACCCAAAGTGTAATTTAATTTTCACCGATGACTCTTTTCTTTTCCTTGTTTTGAGACATAGTTTTGCACTTATGCTGATGGTATTTACCGCAATCTTGGTCTGTATTTACGAGTGAGTCAGTGAGTGGGTAAACAGTGCAACGCCGAATTGTGTTTGTTGAGTACTGGTCAGGATGACTTGCTCATCCAAAGTTTCAAAACACAACTAAACAGCCAAACACTTGGCACGAGTAGGTTTGATTCTTGCTTGCACAAATTACATTTGGAGATCTTATTCTTCTCCAAGATTTTGATGGCAAAAACATGGCAAATATTAATGAGTCAATTTAATCTATAGTTTGGAAATCCCCTAAATTTGAATAAACTTGGTGTTTTGTTCACTATGGGTTGGAAGAGTGTATTCTTTGTAACTAACTACCAATTATAAGAATTAATTTGTTTAACTCTTACGACAATGACAATGTTTTGATTCAGCTTTGGAGTGATAATTGCGTCATAAAAGACTAATTATGTATTGTTGCTGCAAGCCCTGTGAACGACCAGCCTCAAGCTGAATGATCTTGCAAAATTGAGACTAGCATTTGTATATCTAATGTAATTTCTTGTAGGAAAATAAACATGTCTAATCGATTTGTTTAAAACAAAAAACCAAGTTACAAAAACCCTTGGTTACAAAGTAAAGCACGTAACGAATTTGTCGTTTTTAAACAAGGAAACAGAAAACGGACATCAAAAACGATTGACAAAAACCCTTATTTCTAACATTTTTTGTTATGGCGTTACAGGACTAGCAGTCCTACTGCCGCCTCAACAACTCTACTCCATTGACGATGCGCCATTATAGGAGGTGAAGTTGGTTGAGGATTCGTAACTTAGGGATGATAAGCGAGTGAGTAGTTAGCTCCTTGCGCTCTGCTGTTGTTTAACGTCCCATCCCAAGGACGATGTAACGCCCGTCGAGAGACTGATAACAGGTGGAGGGGTGTCGTTACACTAACCCCCAAACACCCCAGTCTCTCTGGCCCAACGGCAGCAACTGGCAAGGCAGAGTTGAATGGTCAACCATCCAACTACTGACTGCGCTCAATGTAGCTTAACCTCGGTGATCTGACAAGAACCGAGGTATCCATTACACCAGCCGTTGGGTTTCTAACATTACATCTGATAAAAAGTATGAAATGAACTAAACACGAGGTATATAAATCGAGATTCACGCAATCAAATTCCGCCCTCGAATGGCATAAAGTTACAAAAGCCAGCTGGCATGCGTGCAGTTTGACCGCTCTATACCAATGACCGGCTGACATTGTCTCGTCACAATATCACAAGATTGCATCCTTCATTAGGTCAAACAACACATTGCGCTGATAGTTTTACACACCAATGGTCTAGTTATCACATCATAACACTGCATACCTGCATAGTTCTTCATCGGCAGGTATACGTACCCTCCAGCCATCTCATATTATAATAGAGTATCTTTCCAATAGGTATGTTCTTTGTCTGATTTTATATTGAATTCAATCCAATAAAACAAAAGGGGTAGAAGGCACGGACACGGAGGTATTTAACTTGTTCTCGTATTCACTCAAGTATACGTAGATTAAATTATGTATGGGTTTGATTTGATCTTATTATTCGTGTATACTATTACGTGGAAAGGATACAAGGAATGCGTATATAAATAATTAAAGTGCCTCTGGAGAGCTAAAAGCGAAACGTTTAAATACAGTGCTGTAAATTTACTTACGGTGTCGCAGGTGGCATTGTCTCTCGTAGAGTACGATTTAGTTTCAAATGTCAACAAATGCTGTTTTATTTCTGTAAATTGTCACTGTTCTTTCTTTGATAATACCTCAGACGTAGGTAAATTTTTCCATCAACTATTAAAAATGAATTCTAAGACTACGTTTGTTTTCGTAGGTGGCTTTCAGGATGTCGAAAACGAAAGCAATTAGGCGTCATCAAACATCTCTTTCATAACTGAATCGGTATTTGGCACATATTTATTTGTTAGATCTTGGCAATGATTTGTCAAATCAATTGCCAGATTATTTTTATTATTTATGACTTCGCACATATGCAACGGTTGTGACTGTACGTTTTGTCTAATTTAAGAAACTTCACTGTCCCACGGTGCAAACGTCAGTTCTGATCAACCATGGAAGAATGGTTCTTTAGTCCACTCCGGAATACCTTCGTGGTAAAAAATTGATGCAGCGAAGATTTTTTTGTTATTTGCAAAAGACCGCTGATACTAATGAAGGTCTTTCATGGTAAAAGTTAATAAACATATTAAAACGTTCTATATTTTTTTTAAATCTTGCCGCGCTTGATATGTATTCTTGACGAAAGCGCATTCCCATGGAACTATTTTCTATGGCCTCTAATCGGCTATTTGCGTTGAATTGCGCACACAAAAGGAAGCCACTTGAATAATTTCATATGCAGTAAAGTAGCCAAGCTGAACGTCTTTGAAATATTTATTCACAAGAAGTACCCGATACTGAAATCGAAAGGATATCAAGATTTCATGTAATCCTATTTTTTTAACGTACCTAATACCTATTCGAATTTGCATTACTTTTGTTCAGTATAAATATATTGTACTGTATAACTTAGCTGGCGTGGGGCGACCCCCCACTAGAATCATATTACAATATTGTGTGGGTTCCCTTTAGTAGAAAGTTGAAAGATTTTGCCAATTTACTTTACTAAAGTCTCATTCCAGATTTTCGTTGAAATCTCTATCAGAACCTAAAATAATTGAAGACTTGGAATTAGTTCAAATGTTATTTAACATTCAAGATAGTTTACCCGAGTTAAGTTAATTTGTGTATGTACCTATTTCTCAATGAATACATTTTGCGTGTTCGGAATGTTCAAACAATGCATGAAATGGCTTCGTTTCTCACATTTAATCTTATTACGACGCTATCTTTTCTCTAGTGTAGCATACCTACAACAAGGTCGCGCAATCATTGGAATCTATCAAAACGTAAGCACATAATCTATGATAACTCTTTAGCTAGGTAATTCAATTAATCGGTACTTATCTCTAATTAAGGTAAATGCACTCTTGTAGAGGATATGAAGAAATCGATTATAAATTCAACAAGGTAGTATTATAATTTAATTAAAAGTAATTACTGTACATGGCATGGCGCGAATCATGTAAATTATTTGCGAAACTATTTTTGTTTATTCATAGGGGGCGGTGTGTGATAAATATTTCACAATAAGACCTAGACATGCTATGACCCAAATTAGGAGTAAATTAATTCAAGAAACTGTGTGTTCAGAACTTCAGGGGTCACTTGGAAAGCAAGTCTATATATAATCAAAATTTTGAAAAATATGCTGTCTAAAAAATAAAAGTTTCCAGTGGGATATTTACCTCTAAAAAATTGCCTTTGTTAAAAAAGAATTTTCAAAATGTATTTTCAATCTTTTACATCAATACTATCTTACCTAATTTTTCTTCCGCGACTTTTGTTATGTTTGTGTTCCTGATAAAGTGAATGCTCGCTTACAACGCTTCGACCTCAGCGTTTTCACAGCGTACAGACGGCAACGACTCCTTTATCTCTAGCAAAGCGACGCCTTATGATCGATTACATGGATAAGCGTCGGGTGTATAAATATATACTTATGCGTCAGATTCGGCGTCGCTTTTGGCTCGCCATCTTGGAATGCACCTCCAGAAATGTATTTTTATATTCCGGAAATGTTCCTTCCCACAACATGTAACAAATCTGCCTAAAATCTACGCTTTTAAGATTTAACATTTATACAGTCTATAGAAAAATATACACTTTTGAATCGATGTAATCTGCATGTAAAGATTTATGTAGATAGTTGAGTAGAAATAAGTTTCTGGTATAAGTTGGAAAATTTACAAAGACACACTGCACTGTATTCATGTTCTGAATTTGTTTATTTGATATTATATAAAACTTTTAGGAATCACAGTTGGTATGCAAATAGTCTTCCAAATCAACAATAGTGCGGAAGTGTCTCAGAAAACGTCTCGTGAACGAAGAATCCATTGTTTATATGCGTTATAACTGCATTTCGTGATCGTTGAAAACTCAGACTAGACTCTTCCAACTCTTGTCTGCACTTAATTGCACCTTTTGGCGAAGAAGGGAGATTTGATCGTGATAAATGTCATGATGCATACGTCAAACCTTCGTGTCAAATTAAAAACAATGCATTTTCTTCTTGGTTATTTCTTTTTAGTGGGTCAAAAGTTTGACGTTTGTTATTGAGCTCTGTGTGTTTTCTCTCTTATTCAAATGTATGGCGAACTTCACAGACTGTCTGGCTCATTCGTATGCATGTAACGATTGCAAATGCACTCGCCACTGACACTTTTCATGCCAAACCTAACCTATAAAACGTCCGTTAAAACTATCACAATACAGTTTCACTTTTTCTCCAACTATAGTTGAATTAATTTTATTACTTTGTTGCGGATTTTTTTATATCTACCGTTTCTTTTTTCTGATGAGACACTTTTGCAATAAATTCTTTGCCTCGATCGCCCGATGGGAGGTCCAAGACTCAATACGTGCAAAATGTGCGGCTTAATAAAAGTAAACTTAATTTGGTGGGTTTTGCGCACGAATTACATAAATCATCTTTAATCGTGCGCAATATTAGGTCCAGTTGAACTTTGTGCAACTTGGTATTTAAAAGAGCATTATCTACTGCACACTATCTAGAGGGAAAAGGCTTAAATTATAATCGGACGTCTTTTCTGGCACGAAGTACGGTTCCTACTAGTTCCTACCATTTTATAAGTAAGAAGACGTTATCGGCTCGGGTAGCGGTAAGAAAACATTACAAAAGTGAGCGGAGGAAAATGCAATAAATCTTTATTAGATTTTGACTAAATTAAGTTTCGCTATTAAAGTTTTTATCTTTATAAATAGTACCTACTTCATAATAATTCACAATATAACAGACATTCTGTGCCATTAGATTAATTTTATTTTTGAGTCGTATCATTCTAAATCAGAATCCATTATTAAATATAATAAAAAATAACATTTCCTTGTAGAATACGAGCTCAACACGTAACACAACATTTAAAAATAGACAAATATATTCTTTTAAATTAAAAATATCAAAAATATGATATCATTATGAAAATAGTTTTACATGAAACGTGATTTTCATATCATTCATTAGATAATATGTATATGAGTATTAGTTGTTCATATTTTTAAACAATATGATTTGCATAAGTATAAGAATGTATAATTTAATTTTAATTGCGTACACTTTAATTGCCAATTTCGTGATAAACATTGTTGGATTTTCAATAAAACGACGAGGTTTAAAACGGTTGCCTGCGAGACTGCGACCGCAGAATGCAATGCATGCACAACAGACGTGCAAGGTGTAATGGGTGGTAAACAGTGCTTCTCAACCAAGAGTTCTCATCGCGTCACTCGGTACATCGTCTATTCGCGAATGCAAATCTATGAGAAATATCTCCGTGGTTTTGCAAAACCGCTCGGGTCAAGGGAGGAAATAAAGGGGACACTTGCCCCAACATAGAAACGGCTTTTATTTGTATACGTACTCCATCTAAACTTTTTCAAATAATATACAGTATTCAAACGGGTGATAGTTACAACATATCAATCATAAAGTATGCATTTTCACAGGAACACCTATACATTTTATTCGAAAAACTTTTTGCCATCGTACCAAATTCGTCTCTAAATCCAAAATAACAGCTGTGGATTTTTGTAGATTCTATAGTTCCCATTCTCTCGAGATGAGTAATGTTCATTAACTTAAAAATAATTTGAAATTGTTTAAATGTATATTTAATGTTCGTTTTGCTTATCCTTGCGCATACAAAAGTAGGATTTCTCACAACGTTTTCTTCTGAATCCTGCAATTCAAGTCCATCTCTGCAGGTACATTGTAATCGCGCCGCTGCGATGGAATGCATGCATCCACATGAGTGCAGGAGGCTGTGGAGGTGTGGCCAGGCTGTATTCTTTGCTCATCTTCATACGGCAACGAAAGCGAACGTAACGCGATCTAAAGTCTCTCCGTGGTGATGAGTGAACTGAACGTTGGGAAAGAAACCGCGAAATTGCCTCGACACAAGTGTATTTGAGACGAATCGAAACTAAAATAATAAATCCATAGGTACATAGAAAAAAGTATTAGAATTATGTATTTTTTACATTGTTATGATCATCCAAGGTGTAATCTATCGTATATGGAACGGGACTGCGGAAAATAATTAGCAGCTGCATACTCTATTTTTATGTATTTATTTTTTATATTCCCCCGATATAACTCCACTTATGAGATAACTCAACTCTGAAACCATGGTGCACCTCTTCTCCACGTATAGGTGTGAGATGGGTAAATTTAAACTTTGATGGTAATTAATCTTGACACGTTGTATTGTTTGTGGTGTTGTCTGCTCTTGAGATCTGAATATGATAGCCACGCCCTGGAGGAACAAGGGAGGGTTGCATCAGATAAACTGACCCATTCTCGGGGGTGTGCCATATAATAACCTGACGTACCTGATACGCACCTGATGCAAATGTAGTATAGCACCTAACGCACCTGACATAGAACCTGATACAAACTTCTGGAGCCTCATCCAAAGAGGTTTCATCACGGATTACTTAGTGACATAGGTAACAATATCATAAACATTCTAGGCGATAACACCACGGTAACACCCCTAAAAATTCCATTAGATCTTTCTTTCAGTTATCTCTAAATTGATGGTGTTGGATCCGATGTTGGTCTGTTGGTTGCTTGTGTTCGCCCTGAAAAGGGCCGTTGGCAGCGACGTTTCGAGGAACTTGCTGTCCTCATCCTCAAGCAGGTTGGGCTGGGCTGGATCCTCTACATCATTTTATCTCTAAATTGTAGAAAACAGTTATAATGTATCAACAATGCCACTTGGGTGACAAACGAACAAATAATTATGCCATGTTTTCTTCTCCCGTTTTTTTGTGTTTGTAATTTTCTCATGACGATTGTTCGTCACAGTATTTCAAGCCCAAGCTTTTGCTAGAAATTCCGTCTCCTTTTAAATAATTGTTAAACCTCTTGTTCTCCACCCACCAATCTTCTGAATGAAAACTGCAGTTATAATAAACATTGTCATCAGACTCGTGCACCACGATTAAGACGTCTAATTTCACCTTGAAAAGGGATTTACCTTGTCGTCCTCGTCCTCGGTGTGCGAGGGGAACGAACTCGTGACCAGCCGCGTAGGAATTACTCTCTGCCTTCTCTATCGTCACAGACGTGTTTTGTAATATTATCAGACGGTACAGTTTCGCTAGCGGTCTAAGAGCAAGTGTGGAACTCGAACGAACGTGTGTTGACTTCGTATAGAGATGATGCCATTCTGGATCGTTCGCTTTATTAGGTTTAGCTTCTTGATTCAAGTTTTATTATGCACTTGATTGCTTGGTTGATACTTATTTTCATGATCGTTATAATGTAATGGAGCTTAAAATTGTCAGAGTCATTGCCGAGATTGCATCGAGCTCTTTTATGGTAACTGAAAAGTGAAAAGCGAACTAGATCCGATCCGATAGGCCAAGGACGAGAAATCGATGAAAAATCGATGATATAATAGCACCTTCGGTTCTTGTAGGTACTTAATTTTTAATTGCATGAATCTTTATATTCTGTAAAGAGAAGAGTAACGTTCGGCATGTCCAAGAAATCGAAGGTTTTGAGTCATAAACCCAGCGCTTTCTGCAAAGACTCTTTCTTGGTTGTAAAGGGAGCGAGAGAACGCTGGATGAAGGCGGTGATAATTACACAGGAATCGAACGTTTTGTTTTCAAATAAAGTTCATCAGACTATTTCTAACCTCATTCAAACGTCAAGTACACTCATTGAACATTTCTCTGAATCACAAATCTCTTTCGCACGTCTTCTATAGTTTTTGCAACAAAGTTCCGCCCAAATAACCACACAACCATGGTCCTAATCATTATCATTACACTATACACCTCATCTTTCTTCTTCTTCAACTTCGTCGGTATCTCTCCCAAAAAATGTCTTCTCCTTCCCGTCTTGATGGTAATGCCATCTAATTGCGTGTTTTACTCCAACTCCCACAGTCTTCTTCGTCTTCATTTCTTCTTTCACTTGAAACAATCACAGGAAGCCGTGTCTGCATACCTGTCCGTCCCTCATGCTTGCGCCACTCTCACACAGGGCAACGAATAGGTAACCAAGAGGGGAAATAATAATTTCCAACAGCTGCGCAAGGGAATTAGCTGCGATGTAAGGGACCTGCTACGAAATGTATACATGTCAGGTGGTTGTCTTCACATTCCTTCTCTGTTTTTGTGCACCACAGTCATATCAATCGCACATGCATTTTAATAATTTATCCATGATCGCTCTGCAGTACGACGCACATTATTATCCTCCAGCTACGCCTGTAAGGTTAGGGAGATATTCAAATTGCCCTGGAATGCTAAATGTCCTACTAGCGGTTTAATAATGGCAGTAACGTTACATAAATTGTGAGTATTTATGCTCTAAGTGTTTCATCGATTAAGTTATGAAATTGCATTGGTTGAACACGTTGTGGGAGCTATAGCAAGGTGAAAACCTTCTTCACTTTTTTGCAGTCAAAGTCAAATGACCTCATTTTTATTTACCTATTGTGTACACCTAAATAAAATATTATCAAACACCAATTAATATTTTTACTGTTGGATAATTCCACAAGATAAATAATTGTATTATTCACTTATCATAAGTCGGGTATAATGCCTGAATCTGATCGTGATAACAAATCGATAGATTGATAAAATCAACTGAAACGTAGGTCAACAAGATTTGCCAAAAAATACATAATCTATATAGATTTGATTGGGTTTTGGTACTTATATGGAACCACTGTAGCTATTAGAGTGATACAACCTTGTGATCGTGTTGAATGAGGAGCAGAAATGAGCAGAAACGTCCAGCCGTTTGCTCCTTGCTTTGTGTACGCCAACCCGACTGTGGAGTAATCTAGGTGGCTAATGAAAAGAAGGTGAGATCCATAGAAAAGAAAATCTTTTAAATATTGTTATTTTCATGGTCAGAGATTCAAGATTACTTGTTTGGCTTTTGTTGTTCGTGAGACGGGACAAACTTTATTCTCAAAATGCACGTCACCAGAAAAAAAGTAACAATGAAGTCGAAATTAGATTTTACGAAACATCTCCAAACATCTTCACCAATCCAATAATATCGCCTTAGAAAATGCCACTATTTACTCAATACCTAAAGTAGAACTTTCGTTCGTTTCATCGGTTTAATTAAACTTCTCTTTGTGTTCAAATAAAATGCAAGTTAATCTTTTTTCCATGGTCAAGAAATAATTATAAGTGAGATGCACAAGGGCGTGACATATTTACTTCCAACTCCACAAAAGCGTGAACGAAATTAATTTGATGAAATGGTCTTTGTCAACATATACCTCATTGTAAAGATGAATTGATAACACGACCGATAACACGACTCAAGTCCTTTTCAATTTGTTCCTGAAATCGCTTCTGAATTTAAAAAACCACACCTTACCGGTTCAGAAATGAATGACAACCTTACCTTCTTCATCTGACACGAATCAAATTCTATTAATGATCGAGAGATCGTTAACTTAATTTCATTTTCGATTAAAAGAGAATGACATCACGTGTAGTAATATTTAAAACTGGCTTACAGATGATTGAAAAAACTTGTATCAATTTGTTCTTCTGCGGTTAATACTACTTCCACCAAAGCTGCTGCACGTTTGTGTATAAATACAGGTGCTGTGTCATTATATTAATTGCTCGTTCAATTAAAGATGCAAGTACACAATTAACAATTAAACTCGTCTTTTTGGGAGGAGAACAGTTAGTTCGTAGAAATTCATCAAGCTTCTTTGACAGAAAACGAAACGATTGAACCGGAAGAGGATTCTGTTTCGTCGGAATAAGATGAGCACAAAGAAGATGGCGGGTCACATGACTTGCAGGAGTTGGTGGGATCACGTGGTCTGGAACGAGCTCCTGCAGAGATGCAGGATGCTGTTACAATTATACACCTTGCGCATGCGCTACGACAACGAGCTGGAGGAAGAGAAATATGTAAATAAGGGGATTGAACTTAATTATAATTTTATTTGTGCAGTACCTGTGCCAGAAAATGGTAATTTGATGTGTTATCAGTGCTCGCTTATCAGCTCGTAACACAGAGAACACGAACCACTAGAAATAATGAGTGTTTAGTTCATTACCACACGTTTTTATAATGAAAATTCAAGTGAAATGTCATTGAAAACACGTTTGACAGTTCTCCGTTTGTTTACATCGGCCATCTTGGACCACGGCCTCTTGAATGTCAGTCCGCTGAACATTCAGTCATCGTCCATCTATATAGGAGGCAGTGATTCGGGCCACCGAGCGTCAATGAGTGGACGAGACGATCGGTATACCACGGAACACCCGGACGACTAATCTTATGAAGAATTTATCGTTGACGATTGGAAATGTAAATACTACTAATTTGAAAAACATCAGTTTTCGAGCGGCAAATTTTGAAATATGGAACCATTTGTATGATAATAATGAGACATTATTGTTTTACCAGATATATTGTGTATATTAATGATTAGTTCTCTTTATGTTCAGATTGTAAAAGATTTATGATTATCTGATACCTACATTTTGTTTTATTATTCTTTACAAATTTAATTAACGTTTCAATTACAAGCAAACTTGAGATGAAATTTAGTCTTATTTAAGAACATGCTTTTTGTCAAAAAATCAGGATGGTATTATAAATAAAATTAATTTATTTTTACATTTATCTATCGGCACCGTGAAAGAAGGGGAATCAAATATTTTACAGGAGTAATACCTAAAAAGATTTCACCCTTACAAATCTAAGATGATCTTGAATCAATCTTTGGGCGAAATATGTGAACATTGTACAATTCTTACACAATATTTTCACCTTATTGATTTTAACACCTTTCTTTACGAGAGCCTTCAAAATGTGGGATAATTACCCCACGCGTCTTGCATTTAATTAGAAAATAATGAATAATTCCATCCAGCGAGAGACCGCTGCCAACCTCATAAAAATAATCCTGACTTTTGCTTTCATAAATCTCTGACATTCCAATTGAAAGCTATCAACTCAACATTGTCAACATCATTAAATACTGATGACACCGGCAATGTTTTATTAAATACACGTTAAACGTTTTCTCTGGTGTTGTTTCTTCCAACTGGTCTTCACAATACACTTGACCTTCTGACCCCGGCGATCTCGGCTGACCCTGTAAGGTCCCCTGTCAAGAGAAAGTCTACCCAGAAGAGGAACTTCGCGTAAGCGAGCCCGGGTGACTTGCATGTGGGTGGACGAGTATTTACAACCGAACAGCTCATTAGACGTCTAATCATCTTAGAAGAGGTGTTAATAACAACTTATACAAGGTTTCACTTCCAATAACTTTTTAATTTGTCTCTTTCTTGCGTTCGATTGGTTTCTGACTTTATGTTAGTAAATAATTATGTGCATAACTACTTTTTCTGGCAAACATTTGCATATTATGATTAGAGAAGAGCTATTATTAGCTGATTTCATGTTTATTTTCTTTTTAAGAGTCCTATTACTAGGAAATGGCTGGCAATAACGTGTTAATATGCTTAGTTTTCAATCAGTAGACAATCACAAGTCTGCCGTGATCGATTTCTGGACTTGTAATTGGTCATAAGAAAAAAAAAAACGGAAAACGGAAAATACAAAAATGGTATATGAAGACATCCAGCTTGAAAGTGATAAGATGTATTTATTTTACCGATTTACAACATTTTACAAATATTTCAAACAATTAGCAGAAGTTTCCATAATATTTTTTTAGAATTTATATCTAATGTAAAACCATATCGGTCTCAACATGATTTCAAATTCAATCGGTTACCCATTGAAACAAAATTGTTACATTTTTGACATAATTCTATAAATAATGTTTATGCTGCCAAATTTTAGCTTGACCTGATGAACACTTTCAAACACTGTAGAGCTCTGAATAATAAGAAAATAAAAATATACACATCACTTAGGATCATTTTGTAATGAAAGTGGTTCAAGGGAAAGTCCTTATAGCAAGTATTCAAAATAAGGATAAAAAGCTATCAAGACATTGAGATGTTTGAAGTTAAATGATAATGATTTGCATAATATTCGAAAGAGTCAAACCGGAAAATATAAAAAAGTCTCTATTAAACGTCTTGTAATATCCGACATGTAGAGTTTTGAGTGAGCGAGTACAGTTAACCTGTTGTAACAACTGAATGTATTTGTACTTGTCTGGTCCGGCCTGATGCTGGGGTCAGCTGCGCCAGACAATGATCAGTGATTGCGGGCGCCTCCATCACTGCATCATGTGTGGCATATCCTGCCCTCGAACCCGTTACAGCCCATTCTACCCAGCGTTCAATGCAGCTCATCAACAGCGTTGAATTAGATATATGTGGCCAAGCTTAATTGGCGTTACGGAAGTTATATTTGTAGGCATTCAATTTTTAATTATGTTACTTTGTTACGCCCATAGGTTTTTTGAAATGTATAAACTTTTGACCGTACGAAGGCAACTGATTTTGTACTAAATTAATTCAATAATAACTCTATAAGATCTCTATTTGGCCTCTTATTAATAACTTCCAATTCGGATTATTACAATAATTTTAGCTACATTTTAAATTAAGCACTTTTTTTACGGACTTGAAATGAGTTTTACCTGTGATTCAAATAAGAATTAAAAATTGCGTAGTAAATCTTCTTCAACTGAAAAATTACACAAAAAAGGAATATCTTATTGTGTGTGTGTAAATTTCATATACTTGGTGTAACCACTGGGATCTGGTAAGTGCGTATCAAATAAAAAAGTACTCCCAATTTTTCAGGGAGCGGCCTAGACGCTTTTCCTATTGCTCACCCCCTCCTCCCTCCCCCGCCCTGCCAATAACCTTATTTAGACCATTGGGCCCTCTTATATTTTCTCCTGCTCACTCATACGAACACACGTTCCATATTTCAAAAACGCCGCTCGAAATACATGTTTTCAGAAATAATAGTATTTCTTATTACGATCGTCAACGCTAAAATCTTCATAAGACTCGTCGTCCGGGTGTTCCGTGGTATACCGATCGTCTCATCCACTCATTGACGCTCGGTGTACCGTATCACTGCCTCCTACAATGGCTGGTCGTTGACTGAATGTTCACCAAAGTGACATTCAAGAGGCCGATGTCCAAGATGGCCGTTGTAAACAAACGAAGAATTATCAAATTGTGTTTTCAATTATATTTTACTCGAATTTTGACCAAACACCTATTTGCATGACTATTTAATCGTGTTATAAGTGTAGTCATTAAGTTTACAATTAACACAATTATTTTCCGTGTTATTTTGAACAATTCAAGTTAAGTTGTTGTGTTGGCAAACATCAGTTTTTAAATATCGTTCCATATTTTAAAGTTACCGCTCAAAACGAATGTTTTCCGAAAGAGCGGTATTTCGATGTCCAATCGTCCATGATAAATTCTTCATTACACTCTTCGTCCGGGTGTTCCGTGGTATACCGATCGTCTCATTCTGTCATTGACGCTCGGTGGTCCAAATCACTGCCTCCTACATGGCTGGACGATGAGTGAATGTTCAGCGGACTGACATTCAAAAGACCGTGGTCCAAGATGACCGATGTAAACAAACGGAAAACGGATAAAATGCATTTACAATGATATCTCAAGTGAATTTTTAATAGAACATCGTTTATTGGTGCACTAAAAGAGTGATACAAGTGTATTTAGAATAAAATAAATGCGGGTGAAATCGTTCTAGCTGCGTGTTATAATCAAAACAAGTAAAGATGTGAACTGGTATGGATTTGGCACTCTCAAGTGCAGGTAAAGCGGACATCTAATTTCGAATTTTTATAAGGCTCACTATCAAAATCTCTAAGAATCTACTTGTTAAAGTTGGCTATAAATATTGCCATTTTTGCAGAATATGACTATATTTGTCCAAGCTCATATTCACAACAGTCATTTTCATGAGGGGACAGACAGTCACTAATTTCTTAATTTTGTACACAAATCACAGAGCGGTAATAACTGGTGTGATGATGTATTGCACTAGTCATAATTATCCAATATGACTATTATCCAATATACAAATTGACCCGAGCGTAGGTCCGTAATAATGTTACACAATTAAAAACATGTAAAAGGACTGCCAAGCACCTCCACATCGAAACGGTTTGAGATTTAAAAGGAGGGCCAAGCTAAGTTTTCGCCGTTATGTGAACCCAGGACCTCTGGTCTCGGCCACCTGGATTCAGGATCTTCATCCTGACTTGTCTTCTGTTGCAGCTCGACGATGCCGCGCTGCAGGTGTACAAAGATGGCGACTACGGTTCCTACCTCGACCTTGAGGCCTCCATCGACGAGCAACCCGAGGAGTTCGACGGCTTCCAGCAGAGGTGAGTGTTCCCGTCGACGTCCGGGGGAGGGTCGAACAGCTCCTCGTGCAGGACAAGAACCTGGACGCTTATGAATCAGGAGGTCTATTCTAGAACGTTTTCCCAATTCCATTCTGATGGAATCCGGTAACGGCCATAAGGATTACATTGCATGAAATCGAATTTCATCAGAATGGGGAATTCAAAAGTTCTAGAATAGGGCACCAGTGTGTTACCTCAAGTCGCTCAAGTCCAGCTCTGCACCTCAGTAGTAGAAGGCCCGATGTCCATTTTCAGGACTTTGTTTTTGCACACTTTTGGAATCATGTAATCAAGCTCTATTTATTAAAAATTAAAACATCTTGATTGGGATATTTCATCCTGTATTTAGTTTATTTGTAGGTAAAGTCAACAGTTTCGATCCATATATTTCGGTACAGTCATAATGAACTATTTCTCTTAGAAAATGACTGGTGACACTTTTACAAAATATGACTGCATTGGATCTGACAGAATTACCTACTGGTTTTGAGCTCCTCTCAAGAATCATTGACATTGACTTCACCTTCTAAATCTTGATTGCCTTCATGATTGCCTTCTATGGGGTTGAGACCCTTAAAACTTTGAAACGTACAATGTATAGAAAATTAACCAGTATATACAATAACAAAATATAAATACATTTGTATAAAATTGCACGTAACATTCACGTCACATAGTTTCAGAAACTTTGTAAATTGTTTCGAAATGTTTACTCGTATCTACGATTCCTATTTGTTTTTTCAATTGATTTCAAATATAGCACAGTTCTCGAATTTATAGGAGTACTGGCAATGTGATGTATAGAATTTGCTGCCTAACACCTAAGTATTTTTCTTAATTATTTGAAAAGTTGTTTTTGGCTACAAGTTTTTTTTTTACACTTTAGACAGGTTTGACTTCAAGTCTTTCTTTCCAACATTTTCTACAGCTTCGGTATTCTACTTGTAGATACCTACGTCATAAAATTATATACATTACAATATTATTAAAAATCACCTTGTTAATTACCTACGTAAATCACCAACGGGAAGTCACATTTTCCACTTGACTCGCCACGCTCCTTCCTAATCGTTTCCAACATAACCGTTTACGAGGACGACACATTTTCATTGAGCTCTTCGCACCATCGCTCCAGGCTCGAAATAAAAACCCTTCCTGATTTTCTAATAAATATTCGCGATCAGGTTCCAAGTCTTATCTGGACATTATCGCGGCTCATCGACCTCTTGGGCTGCTCAGGTGTTGCATCATCGATAATTCTGCAGCGATCGTAAACTGGTATTCGTCGCTATGGTGAATACACTGGGATTTATAATGATGGGGTTGCATGCCACAATCGCTTGCCATATTTGACTCTAAAGAGTTGTAATAATGTTGTATTAAGTATCGATTCGTCATCGATTGATGCTCGAAAGTGTTGGAGTTACATTGTGTAAAGTAGGTATTTACTAATGGAGAAAATGAAATGACATCATAGCTTGATATTTACAACTCAAGGGATTTTACAATAAGTATTCAATAAGTACTTAATAATCATGATTATTTCTTAAACCTGGTTCCCAGTCTCACTATGATAATGGATGGTTAAGTGGAGATTTAAAAAATAAATTAAACATACAATAATTTTTTAATAAAATTATATAATAGAATCTGGAGTACAGTCCAAGAATTGTAAGCTAATTTTTAGCCAGACACTTTTTATACCTAGTATAAACCAAAAAAGTGTATATTTTAGAAGCTCTACTGGGGGGGGGGGGGGGGACATGCTGGGGGAATTCGGCCCCCCGACACCCCAGCTGAATGAATCGTGTTTTCTGGGACTTCACTTGGTGATTTATATTTTAGTAAATTGTCATACATAATTCACTGAATTGATTTATATCAAATATTTGACATTACGAATGTACTCGTATTATAAATTGCTGTTTAATGATTTGATTTATTCATGTTGCATTGTGCTGATACTGCTCGCTCAATCTCAAACTTCGCCCAATTATTTTATTTCAAAAAAGGTTTGGCCAGAGAGTTGCAGCAAAATAAAGGAGCGTGCATTTTTAAATCAGATTATAACCTCTCGAACTGCTCTCAGAACTTGTTTCGACGTATTACATCTAATTGGTCGGACCCGTAATAATTCGCCTGATTATCAGAGAAGAGAGCGAGAGTCCACATTCTGTTGAAGTTGCACGCTCGCAGTGCAATGCATCATGAGAGTGATCGGTTTTGTCGATCACGCCTCGGCTCGCCAGGTTTCCGTGCAGGATACTTTTATGACCACAAGAAACTGCGTAAAATGTTAAAATATAGCAATTAGTGGAATGATTTAATCATGTGGTTTCTTAAAATGGAAAATACTATGTGAAATTTATTTTATTATACTCATCAGTTTAAGTAGCTGTTCGTGATTATGATGGCAAATATGACCCAACATCTGCAATATACTCTGAAACTATGAGTTGAAGTAATACTATAGTTTAGAGCCGTATTATTACAGTAAAGTAGTACAGTTAAAATTAAAGTGTCTATTGGCAATTAAATTGAGAGCGCTTTAAATAAAAACATCAAGTTCAATTTGATTAAAAATAAGTTAGTTTGTTTTCAATAATATGAAAATTACCTGATGTAGTTCTTCTGTACCACTTATGAAGGAGAATAGAGTCAACAAAAAAATCTCCATTACCCGAGATATTTCTCAGATTTTTGACATTTTAAGTTTGTCAAAAGCCACATTTTTCCTGACGTTTTCAAAGTTGTAAAAACTCATACCATTTTCAATGTGATACCAAAATAACAGTCTTCATTCAGACTCGATTACTCCGTGTGCATGCTGGTATAGTTACAATTACACTACAGGGGTGGCATTAAACCCAGGTTAAACATATGCATTTGAATGAAGATATGCCAGGATTTTGAGAATTTAATCTCGGAAAGGTCACCTTTATGCACCAATTAAATTCAAGTGCCCTCAGGAATCAGTATTAATTTGTATTCTTCGGCCGTCGGATCTTATCCTGGCTATGGAATTTATTGCGATGGATTCTTTTAGGCTCGGTTAATGTCTTTCGAACATCTTCCAGAGTTCTCTAAATTCTTAAATATAGTCGGCTCGCGTGTTTTGGATGTTAAGCTGGGGGAGGGGGGTGGGGGACTGTCTGGTGTATTAGGCCCACCTTTTAGTCGTTAATTAATGTGAAACGTGCACTAAATGTAGGTGACGTCACGCGATCATATAGAAGTCTAGTCTGGAATATTGACTCTTTTTTCAGATGTGTCCAAGTCAGATGTTTAAATCTAATTGCACTGCACGTAAGTGAGCTCCCATAAAAGCAGTAAAAGTCCACATTAAAGCGATGGCTTGTTTTAGGTATCTATAATATCTATCTATAAACCACTCAATGAAGAAATCACTTTTATTGCTTCGGACGTTCTCTTTAAATTAGAAATGTCTTATTTTAAAAGCACCATACGAACTGATCATGTAAAAAACCCATGCACATTATATTATTTTTAATTGTGTTCAGCAAAAACGGATTAAAACCGATTATTTTTCTTTTTGTAAATTCCGTACCAAGAATGAGTAATTCCAAAATAAAATATGAAATTTATCGGGATATTTCGAGATACTGGGAAGTGATATGCGGGTTTGCTCTGTTGTACAATTTCGGTGGTACACAAAAGGGCCTGCTTCGACCTTTCCCAGGATAGGCGCTGGTCTGCCTAAATATGCCAGAAGACAAGCAAACGTCCCAACCGGCCCTTTGTAGGGTCAAATCACAATCCAGATTCGCTTACTATCACGTAAATATTGAAGAAATTAGTTCCTAGATCTTTCCTCTTACCAGTCGTCTAAATATTCGGCTCTTGATCGGCAAACTGCTGGGAAGAGTTCGTGCAGTTCGACGTGTCGAAAGATCAAATCACTGGAGCAAAGCGCCGTGAGACTCATTGCATGGGTCAGCGATTAGCTGTGAGGATCATCCGACCCCCCCCCCCCCCATGCCCTGGTCCCCGGGGTGGGGGGGGGGGGGAATGGGAAGCATCTTCACAGTGGGCAGATAGCACATCGGCAATAACATAGACTCGAAGTTGAGTTTCTAAAAAGCGATTGAAAACACATTTTGAGATCAGCGAATCAGCCCCTGCTATTTAAAATATATTCTTGTGCTACTTTCAGCTGATATTTTGTCGATTGGCATTGGTTTCTAAGATGCATTAACACCTCTCAGGTCATCCCACGAAGATGTAGCTAAGTCGAAATATTTATCCCGAATTATCTGTGTCATGGCATCGTATCCAGATAACTTCGTTGACCAATAATGATTCCAGCGTAAATGCTGTTAATTATGCATATTTAATAAATGAACGTAATATTATTAACTCATGAATTAATATTTAATTTTTTATACTGGTAAATGGTTTTATTCGTGTCTTAACCTATAGTCTAAGATACATTTTTATATTTTTATTGCATAGTGCGATGCAAGTTACCTTCAAACTACGCTTCACTTTAAATCCCACAATACATCGTAAACCATTGTCGACAAGGTATAGTGCACATGCCACCATTATAGTTTTTTGTGCCTTAGGTGTAGGATCGTTCGTAAAGCTGGCTACGTTTTCTTCACAAATTTGTTCTGCACACCTGTCTATTTGTGGGCTCCATTCACGACTCTCTGGCCACAATGCATTGTGCTCTGCATTTGAATAACCATTGTTGTAGTGAAGCAAATGGCCCCTTATAGTAAACATCCTGCACGAAATGCAGAAAAATCGTTCACGTCGTGTCGTGGCGTCTTTCGATACCTCTGACGTGAATGACGCGGAAGTTTTAAATCTTCTATTCGTTCTATTTTTGGCGCAGCGAAGAGTCAACATAACGAGGGATATTTGTCGATTTAGAGCATACTCTTTGAATCTTTCTTCAGATAGTATTTTACGCGTTATTGGATGACAGTTCCTTTGACGCTATGGAACCTTTGAACCGAAGAGTTCTACAAAATTCGCAGCTCTTTTTGTTGAGGCCTGATACAATTTGGTAAAGAAATTCAATATGAAAAACAACAATGATTTTCTTATACCATCATTCAAGCGCAGAGGAACGAATGTATACAATCAAGGACATAGTTCCAATAAATATTATTTATAACTTCATTATACTATCCAATCATGCTTCAACCAAATTCCACATTTTAATTAATTACATTGAAAATGACAAACAGTGTGGAATCTTCAACAATCAACAATATGGCACTATTGTGTGCTTGATAAGAAGGTCAATGTTATGTGGTGATTCCGAGGTTGGTATCTTGAAATTTATTATAATCTTCAAAGAGCACTCTAAATCTAATAATTCTAGCCAGGAAGCTCTTGTTGAATGTTTGTTTGTTTATTTACTTATAGAAAGAGCGAAATTTTATTATTGAAATGGACCAAACGTTCATCTTCTGTGGAAAATGTCTGAATTCAACACTGATTTTATAACAATCAGCCCCCAACAAATCCAAATATGTAATGATCACATTCTTACATAAAGAGCTTTGCATCACAGACAACAAAATACATTCCATACAATCTCCAGCAATCTATCTCTGCACAATCCGGAAAGATCGCTGTACCGAAGCCTCCATTTGCATAGGTGACATCATACGTCTAGTGAGAGTGTTTCGCGTTACATACACACAATGTGATGAAGCGATCAACTATTTGTCATCACTGTCACTTTCTACATGCACACGTCTATATTGTGTGCGACATTCCAACGCCCCCCTAGCAGCCTCTCGGCGCACGCGATCTTAACGCGTCTTCCGCACGACGGATGCGGAAGCGGATCGTGTTCCGCTTATGCGTTGCGTTGCGTCTGCATGGCATGAGATGGCGTCGCCGGCTTAGAAATGTGTGTAAATATATTGTGTAAGGATGGAATAAGTGTCAATAAACTGATTTAATGTGTCCCTTATTATTGAATACAAAAAAATATTTATGTGGTTCGCTATGCACAATTTTGCCATGATTTGATATTGCCATTACCATAATCAGGATGCCTAAAACTGATAAATTAAAAAGCTCGCAAGAAGATACTGGGGTTTTATGGAAATATTCCAGTGGAGCAAGGATTTAATGAAAAATGGACAAAACTCGCATTAAAAAAATACAACGAGAATGTATATGCATTGACGTACACTGGGTATGCGATCAATGGTATATGCGATGTATATGTTGCATTCGATAGGCTCCCAACAGCTCTTTTAGGAGATATTTATAAAATTAGGTTTATTACGCAATCAATATGTACACCTGCGGAAATGTATGGACTTTCGTGCTATTACATGAGCCAATACCTCACTTTTTTATCATGTTATAAGGACTTGCACCTAAGTGACAGTTAATTGAATTGCAACCGTTTCCTCTACGTTCCATCACAATTTGCCCACACAATCCGTTGATTAATTCCAATCCTCAAGTCGGCAATAATATCCAATTAATTAATCTCGAGCTGAGAACGTGATCCTATTTTTCGTCTGCGGATAAGTGAGAGTCGGATTGATTGGTCTTATTAATGGCGAATTGCAATGGTCATGCAGAACGCGAGTGCAGAACTGATTGCAGAACTGATTGCAGAACTGATTGCGCATTCTAACAAGGTATGGAGGCGCGCGCACCCAAGTAGGTACACTTAGAACGTGAAGCTGTAAAACAATTCACTTTCGCAGAGAAAACTGCAGTCTCGTATTCACACCTGGTTACTGTAAAACAATAAATACGTATGAAATTAGCTGCTAAATCATCTATACCTGATACACGCCCTTGGAACATTTCCATTTTATACTCAACTGCAGCTTAAAGTTTCACTAGCTAACGGGAATTTGCACAAAATTTATTGATAGCTATAATACGTATTTTTTAAATTCGCACTGTTCTGCAATTGGGCAATGGCGGATGATGATATAGGTGAGGATGCACGGTGGGAAGGAAGCGGTCTTGTGGTCGTAGGGACCTTAGCAACATTTACCTTTGGGATGGGGAAACCACAAAAATACCTCCGTCAGGAAAGGGACCTCCAGTTTTGCAATATACGAGTCAAAAACATTTTTTATTTTCGCAAAACGTGTAAATTTAAATTTCAGATCAAATGCATTCTCATCAATTTTTTATCCTCGAATGATCAATAATGAGTTTCGTTCTAAAATTATCAACAATTTAAATGAAATTAGTCTCGAAATATTACGAACGATTTCGTCTGAGAGGCACTCCCAATATCGGGAGAGCACTTCGGGGAAGTGCTTTGCCGTGAGTGCAGTTCGCGATGTAATGAAGCAAGAATGGGAGAAGATTGCTGCAATTTCCAGAGGAGATCTATGCAGGGCAACGTCTTGCCTCAGACCTCTGCCCACGTGGCTGCATGCATTAGTGAAACAGTCTGCCAAAAGACGAGAGGAAATCGTACTGGCGCGATTCCAGCACGTTAGAACGTGTCACCGTACCCCGACGAAAGCGTCTTTCAGACACTTTTTATTGGAATACATGATTCGCGTATTTATATCGGTTTTTATTGTAAAGGACTTGTTGCAAATTTTAAATAGATGGGTTCGTCTCTTGAAGGAACAGGAACAGAAAGTATAGTCATTATTTATGTGGAACTTGAACCGTTATTAATTTTGAAAACCTGCACAGAAACCATTATTTGTCTTCTGGTCGGTAGATTTTTAAATAATTTATTTCGTGTCCAACAAGGTGGTCGAAAGTGTTGGTAAAAGTAAAAACGGTATAGATCTATGTATGAAATATTGTAGGAACCGTAAAGAACCGATGGATCCAAAACCGTTATTGTAAAATACCAATGGAACCGTAATCGAAACCGATATTAGTTAAAATTTGAAACCGGAATTGAAAATGGAACACTCCCTCGTCCCTCCAAATTGATCCTTTCCTTTCGCTCTTTGCTTTATAAGCTAATTTATTTTATTACCTGACCTCAACGAAATTATGACTTTATTTACTAAGATATGAACTTTTCCACGGTTTTATTAGAATTGGACCTGAGCCATTCCAAACTCGGCTCATTTTTTATCTGGCTGGCTTCCGAATGTTCAGGTCACCTAAATAATTACTCTTCGTCGTTTGTGACTCAACTAAGTCAAATAGCACAACAATGCGAAGCCCTGTCGCTGTTTTGCAGTGGCGTGCCATGAGGGCTCAAGGGTCAGGCTCCACTTATAGACAAAAAGACAATATCTTGTTAAAATATTTGTTAAAATTTTAATTTTCCAGTAATTTCTCTTGCAAATGCACATAACACGTTATAAACTGTAGCATCAGACATCTATAACATTCATGTTTACACCACTGTTTGTTAAATGTTAACAATACGTAAAATATACCAACCATATATTATATTTTTGTGATAAGAATGTCCACAAACCTTCAATCAGTCATTTTTATCAGCACCTGGAAGATACAAATTATCAAACTTTTTCGCAATAACATGTCCTGTCATTCTTCTATTCGAGAAAATAAGGAACACAACTGACCTCTGGTGGGTTTTGTGGTACTATGTAAATGGCGGCTATCAAGGGCGCATTTGCGTAAATATAAATACAAATATTTGATAAAGTTGTTTGTTATGGCAAAAAAAGTAAATTTATAGCTAAATATAAATTTAATTTGTTTTTTCTTTTTTCACTGCTTTATGGAAACACGAAATGTAAAAACAAACAAATTAATCTGTGGACCTGATAGTAGCCATCTTGCCAGAAGTGGCTCCATCACGTATCACTTATTTGAGGGAATAAGTAACATCCGAATTACAAGATAAGTTTTTTGTAAATCGAGACTCAAGATCATGTCCTTCTTAGCAACTATCTGATAAACAAATACTTATTAATTCGTTTTATTTTAAAATAATGGTTTTCGTCCATATAATACAGGTCTTTCACACCAAATAACTGGACCTCAGAGACTTAATTTTAGCATGATTGCTTCCAAATGCCGCCTCGCCATTTAGCAAACTGACACAACAGTATCAAATATCCAGTCTAATTTCTCGTCAAAGTCTAATTCTTCATATTGCTTGTGTGATTGACAAGTTCAGCTCACACGTGACTCGTAGCTTGCAGCTGGGGGGCAAGTTTGACCCCGTGAAATCAAAGAGTTTTAATAACCCGGTGTTTGGGAGTCTGGAACGTGTGATCATCATTTGTCTCCATCACTTGCCAACCAGCCCTCAGATGATGGAAGAGAAGTTTAATTAGATTTTTTATCATGTACCTTTACCTTGGGATATAATCTATCTTCTAGCGCGTTGGCAGAGTGTTGCTTGAGCATACCTCTGGGCTTTGCTATTTTATGATGTAGCATTAAAGGTGTTCGCCAAACAGAGTTATCGTTTTAACCAAGATAACGTAGATTGCCATTTCTTGGCTATACATTGTGAGAAAGTTATTTGTTACCTTTCTTGATGAGTATCTAAATTGAACAAATAAAAATGAGTTATGGTTTATTGATGTATGACCTAATGCTGAATCAATATAATTAGTACTTTGATCCATTTATGGATTTTGGATGCATTCCTTCAGAACCGTCAATAGAGCGGCGTATTTTACTTTTGTGTGTTAGTTATTGATTGCATACTAATTATTGCATATAATTAATAATGTTTATTTAATTATCAATTATTGGCCTTGTCAACTACAAGATTATCGTTATTTTTGGAATTATGTTAGAATACGTGAGAGAAACTTCATTAATTTTAGATCGCTTTTTAGTACCAAAGTACTTTCGTGCCTATTGCAGTATTCAAGGTCATACGCCTGTTCCTAGTTAAATTGTAGTGAACATTAGGAAAAAAGTGTAATAAATCATTTTAATACAAATGCCTGGAGGAGAGCTAGCAAGACCAAAACTGAAAAGAAAACGCCAATAGTTCCTATAGTCCACTTATTTTTCCGAACCAGCAAAATAGAAGATTTCGTGATTTACTCGTATTTTTCAATCAGCATTCAACGACGTACTAATCCACCAACCGAACATCAAAACAATCCAGCTCATAATTCCGAATAATTGGTTCTCGTCGATGAATCTGTGCGATTCGCCATGTTCGAGCTCATGTTCTCCTCGTAATCGTGCTCGGTGGATCGACAAATCTCGCTGTTGCGACCGCATGATCGGGGTATTGGACTCTCCTGCCATCGTGTCATGATCCACCCGATCCACCGTGAAGGACAGGCTTTGACAGACAAGTGCTCTCCGGCCGTGACTAGCTCAGACCGAGGAAGAAGAAGAAAAAGAAACGCATCAAGACAGAAATAATACCTTTCGAAGAGTTCGATTGGACGGTTGCGATGCGTGCCAACTGGAGATGTGTATATATATACATCCCAGAGTCTACAAACCATGAAAATTAATGATCACAATGCGCGATCGGCATGAAACGAATCGGGAATTGGTGATTGTTAAATCTGACGAAGGAGTATTGATTGTTGCGGAGTCGTTGATTGATTTTAAATTGACGATAGTTGGTTTTTGATTGGGAGGGGAAATGACAGGTCCATACAATTATATTTTGGAGTTGAGTGACGCGTCGTGTATGAAAAGAACTGCTGGCTGACAGGTGATTGTGGATTGATATGTTATTTGAGAAGTATCTGTTGAGAATTGCGTGCTCATCAAATTGTTTTCGGGTAAAGAAAAGCCAAATGAAATCGGGTAAAATGTAGTATGTTCATTATTCTTGTTTTTCAGTTCCGCTCTCAATTTATTTTTTATCTCTCAAACCACCTTTAATTAACTGAAAGTTATATATATGCCTCTAGTGTCCTCTGGCCATATACAACGTCGTCAAGACCTAAACTGCAGTACTAGAAATAACTGCTGCAATAATTTCGATTTCGAAAATTACTTATAATGGATAATACCCTACTTCACCGTCATCATGTAGAAAACGACACCGTTTTATTTCAATTGCAATAATTAGCGAATTATGTTCTCTACAAGGCGACTAATTACTGAGGTGCCTGCATTTATAGATAATTCATTGTTATCGTTTTTCTATCCGTTAGTAGACGATAACTGCATAATAATGAGTTTTTTCATAATAAATAATTTTGTATGAAATGTCATTTAAATTGAGTTTACTTTGAACCTTTTGGCCAACTTTGTAGCTTCGTGCGGGGCTAACTTTGCAAGAAACTTGACGGTTCGAAAACTAAGTCTATTGTGTGTTCTGCTGCATTCGAACTGCATTCGAACTGCATTCGAACTGCATCGCAATCAATACTAGCAACCTTGAGCAGCAGACTTGGGACAGTTCGGAATCCTCGGCGCTGATTTAATTAGAGCTCGGTTTGTTGAATGAAACGATCTCGCATGCAAGCTGCTTGGCCACGTGACCCGCCGTGTTTCATTGAGATTCAGGTGTTGGTCTGACCGGTCCAGGAGGCCGGTGTTGCTAGGCGACACTCAGAGATGCTGCGAGAGATGTTTGCATCTTCCAGTGGTGCAGGTGGTGCCTGGGGTGGATGAGGAAGTCCAGGTCCAGGAGGCCGGTGTTGCTAGGCGACACATCAAGATGCTGCGAGAGATGTTTGCATCTTCCAGTGGTGCAGGTGGTGCCTGGGGTGGATGAGGAAGTCCAGGTCCAGGAGGCCGGTGTTGCTAGGCGACACATCAAGATGCTGCGAGAGATGTTTGCATCTTCCAGTGGTGCAGGTGGTGCCTGGGGTGGATGAGGAAGTCCAGGTCCAGGAGGCCGGTGTTGCTAGGCGACACTCAGAGATGCTGCGAGAGATGTTTGCATCTTCCAGTGGTGCAGGTGGTGCCTGGGGTGGATGAGGAAGTCCAGGTCCAGGAGGCCGGTGTTGCTAGGCGACACTCAGAGATGATGCGGGAGATGTTTGCATCTTCCAGTGGTGCAGGTGGTGCCTGGGGTGGATGAGGAAGTCCAGGTCCAGGAGGCCGGTGTTGCTAGGCGACACTCAGAGATGCTGCGGGAGATGTTTGCATCTTCCAGTGGTGCATGTGGTGCCTGGGGTGGATGAGGAAGTCCAGGTCCAGGAGGCCGGTGTTGCTAGGCGACACTCAGAGATGCTGCGGGAGATGTTTGCATCTTCCAGTGGTGCATGTGGTGCCTGGGGTGGATGAGGAAGTCCAGGTCCAGGAGGCCGGTGTTGCTAGGCGACACTCAGAGATGCTGCGGGAGATGTTTGCATCTTCCAGTGGTGCATGTGGTGCCTGGGGTGGATGAGGAAGTCCAGGTCCAGGAGGCCGGTGTTGCTAGGCGACACTCAGAGATGCTGCGAGAGATGTTTGCATCTTCCAGTGGTGCATGTGGTGCCTGGGGTGGATGAGGAAGTCCAGGTCCAGGAGGCCGGTGTTGCTAGGCGACACTCAGAGATGCTGCGGGAGATGTTTGCATCTTCCAGTGGTGCATGTGGTGCCTGGGGTGGATGAGGAAGTCCAGGTCCAGGAGGCCGGTGTTGCTAGGCGACACTCAGAGATGCTGCGGGAGATGTTTGCATCTTCCAGTGGTGCATGTGGTGCCTGGGGTGGATGAGGAAGTCCAGGTCCAGGAGGCCGGTGTTGCTAGGCGACACTCAGAGATGCTGCGAGAGATGTTTGCATCTTCCAGTGGTGCAGGTGGTGCCTGGGGTGGATGAGGAAGTCCAGGTCCAGGAGGCCGGTGTTGCTAGGCGACACTCAGAGATGATGCGGGAGATGTTTGCATCTTCCAGTGGTGCCTGGGGTGAATGAGGAAGTCCAGGTCCAGGAGGCCGGTGTTGCTAGGCGACACTCAGAGATGATGCGGGAGATGTTTGCATCTTCCAGTGGTGCAGGTGTTGCCGGCATCCTGGGGTTGATGAGGAGGCGAGGGGTCAAGAAATCAAGTCCTGAAAGTTTATTGGAAGAAGCTTTCTCACGATAATGAGGCATTGATTGCCGAGGATTCAATTCGACGTGTTTTGGAAAAATAATAACTCATAAGTATTCGAATGTTTTGTATTTTGGTGGTGTACTTGCAGCCTTGAGTTCTGAGAATTTGGACCCATCATAATTACAGAATCGTTTAGATATCATGCGTTAATTGAATATATTGATGAACGTTGTATATTGACTTCTGCCTAGAGCTTGACGTTGTACCAATCTATCTATCTTCTATCTTCTATACCTATAAAGTACTGTCTGTATGTTCTTAATATATTTCTACATCCTTTGACGGATCTAAACCAAATTTGGTATGGATATTCTAACTGAGCCTGCGCACATCGTCGGGTACTTACCCCCCCCCCCCCCCCCCAAACCACCCCTATTTGAAAAAACCATCCCAAATTAAAAAATTAAATTGACACTTTCGGCCATATGCTCCTACACCATTGACCGACCTCAATAAAATTTTGCACACGTGTACTTCGTCAACCTGCCCACATTTCAGGCTAGTAACCCTCTCCCCCCAAACCACCCCTAAAACAATCTTCCGAATTTTCTACTTTCATGTACCCCCCCCCCCCCCCCCCCACCTCCGGCACGAGCATCGCCGGGCAGGTCAGCTAGTACTTTAAATATTACCGATTGATTTGGGAAATTGCGAGGGCAGGAGTTATCTTTGTTCACACATGTTTGTTTTACGGAAGATGTGATCTGAGTAAAAGTATTGGCAATTGATCAACACATTGAGGGGGTGGTGAACGATGATCGATGATGATCCATCAATTACTGGTTTAATACCCCACTACGGCCTACGCAATATAGATTATACCAGATAATTACGCTGCACATCCTGCTTTTACATTTTAATTGTATAGGTATAATAATCTTTTTTGTAAAATCCTCTCAACTCTCCTACGCAAGTGTCTATTCCACTTTACATTCTAGTTTCTTTGTGCCCGCATTTTTCATCCCGGCTGATTGTCTAATTGCTCCGCGATCTCAATACGCTGTGTGAAACTTGTGGACTAAATGAATCGATGCGATGTAATTGCCGATGATTGATCTCGACCACGGTTGACAAGTTGAAAGTATATCTAACTGTGTCTAGTTACATCGGTTCGTAACTGCAATTAACGGTGAATTTCTATCCAGTCTTGGCTTTCTTTCCCCTCTCGCGCATTGCATCTCTATCTATTGATAGGAGAGAAGCTGGTTTTCAGTTACAGCATTTGCGTCCCACTAACCCCTTATATGGTTCGACAAAACATTTGTCTTGCATTGTTAAAGACTCTGGGCGTGGGTTTTGATATCCATCCGCCACTCTTCATGTAAATCGAGGTTCGCCAATCTGCATTGCGCACATATCAATTACCATAGCGTAGTTTTGTGTTTGTGAGTTATGTGACAAACAAACTGATTTATTAACGTTTGTCTTCGCGCTTGTTTTATGACTTTTTCTTCACCGTTATTTCTTTCATTTATTGCACCCATATCAATTTTTACGCTTGAGAATAGGTTGTAGGCTATTATTTTTGTAAAATCAATTTCCTTATGTCAAACGTTAGAAAACGGAGTACGTATACTATTGATTATACCAAAGTATTTTTGTTCATAAAAAATATCTGCCCATTATAAGAGTATTAAAAAAATACTAATATGTCGAGACTGTTACACTTGGACCAACTAAAAGCGGTATTTAAACAAAACGGATTGGCTGCTGCGGTCAGGTTCCTTGACAATCAATCATTGTTATTATCAATGAAATCAGAGCTCATCTACTAATGTTAGATGATGCGTTAGCACAGACTTCATGGGATGATGCCATCAAACCTTTATCAGCCAATCCTTTTATTTCGAATACTGTTTATTATTTGTTCGACGTGTTTGTCTTTCTTTTTATGTATTGAAAATTATTTATATTTTTTTGTTTATAATATTTGCAATTACGAGCAATTTACTTTCCCATCCTCATGGCACGAATGCGGCCTAAAATGTCTAAGCGTTTTGGTAACAATTCTACCGATGTTCTCATTTCGCTAAACCCGTTGCCCATACATGGCATTACGTAAGGACAACGAGTGGTAGCGAGCGGTTTTGGGAAGAGCAACATTGGCCCAGTTGAGTGCTGCCATTCTTTCATTCCGTCTCCTCGAGTGACACCTTTCATTGCATTGCTGAATAGTAGAGTCAGGTGCAGCCAAAATAATGAGATTGAAAATCAATAAAAAGCATTGTTCGCACATCATTGGCAACACCAAAAGAAGAAAGCTGTCTCCATTTCATATGTCAGTACCTTTTGCGACACAAAAGGTGTGCCGTTAAATTTTGTGTGTATACACTTTCGCGATTTGCATATTGAAACTGTGATGTTTACATGATTGAAGCGTGTCCCAGCAAATAAATCCTCGTATATTTGCTTAAATCGTTATGACTTTATATGTCATAGCGAATTTAAATCGTGTAGTTTTACCGGTGAAAGCTCTTCGAATTGGTGACACATTCTTGGCGCCGTACAATATAAAAAGGAAAAACGAAATTATCTTCACGTTATGTGGAACATTAACCCTAATTCGAAGAGTGCATGGAGGAGTTGGAGAAAGATGACATGTTTGCAATTTGCTGCACTCGGACAAAACTTTCCCATCCGCCTCATCAGAACCAAGTTGTCGCTCAACGTGTAGACATCGCTCATTAGGTTCTTAGCATAGAGTATGAAACCATCAAGACGTTCAACCCTGTGGTAATTCCGTGGAGCGACGCGTGTTCATTTTTATAAGTTATTAATCTGTGGTAAAAGTGAATATGTTCGTGACGAAAAGTCACATGTGGGCCTACGGTAGTGACACTGACATTATCACGTGCGGCTCGGTGGCTCATCGGGATCCTAATCTTCTTCAGGCTCTAAAGGACATTGACTGCAGCCACGAGCCGCAATGTTACTTCTGCAGGTGCGTTGCGTGGATATTGTAATTCGTATAAAACATTCACCAGTGTTACCGCGCATTCAAATTGTCCTTTTTAGGATTCCGATTGTCTTATTTTCGAGCACTCGACGTGTAGTTGCGGAGTCTTTGCTTCTTGGACTTGAACTTGGATCGTTGTTCTTGCTCCATGAGTCATCGTGACTGAAACTGCTAGTCACTCCAGTCGATCTCTTGATGCAGGGAGCCGGGGTTCGATGTCTCTGCACGACTGTCCTGTCAGTGCGTTACTGTGATTGCCATGACGCCATCAGACAGGGACTGGAACAGATTTAACGATGTTCACACCTGTTGCCAGCAAAATATATGTCTTGATAATAGAATTCATAGAAATTTTATATAAAAAATTGTTTTCCGCAAATCACAGTTTTTAATCTGTGGCCCTATTCTATAACTTTAAAATTCCCGATTCTGCTAGAATCCGATTCACGGCCATATGGATTAACAATGCATAGAATCGGATTCCAGCTGAATAAAGTGTTTTAAAGTTATAGAATAAGGCCCCTGATTTGTCTTGAATAAGTTTTGGGGCATACATACTTGTTTGCTTATTTTGCAAAAATTGGCATTAAAAACTCTTTTTATATTTTGAAAATTAAATACTTATAAGAAATGCAACATGATCGCAAAGTTTATCAAGGTTCTTGTCACGATCTCCAATTCTAAAATGTGAAGAATGTCGTCAAACCCAAAGAAATAATTAAACATAACCTATAACTCTACCCCCGAGTCGTTCGCGCTGCGTCTCATTTGAAATCTTGAAGTACAGTCGAGAATCCCGCACTGTAATTCCATCACGTATCTCGTCTCCAGCCACGGCTGATGATTGTGTAGAGACGTGGATGAGTGACACTGACCTCTGGTGTGAATTTTCACGCTCCCTCGTCGAGCCACCGGCGTCGAATCACCTGTCGTGACTGACGAGATTCTTCTTCAATTCCTCGGACTATTGTCATGCAGGGTGACACAATCATGCGTCTGCTTGCTGGATGAATATTGATAGTAATTATTATCATTTGTTTCACATGCGTTGCCGGATAGACAGTGTTGTGGGAACTTCGGTCGGTGTTGGTTGTTTGTTTATGGCGATCACACAAACGGAAATCGAGAATTTAGAAGTATTTTCTGAAACGTTTGAAATTTTTGGAACTAAAGTTTAAAAATTATTCAAAATCATAGTTGGCGGTGGGTTTTAAAACGTTCCAAAACTGAATTATATTCTATTTTGAATCTCTCTGCCATCATAGTTGGCGGTGGGGTTTTAAACGTTCCAAAACCGAAATCTTCGATTTTGAATCTCTCCGCTATCATAGTTGGCGGTGGGTTTTTAAAACATTCCAAACCTGAAGCGAGTTGCTAAAATTGCTATTTTGAATCTCCGTAAAAGATCAACGAGAATCGCGTGTACTGAACTTTTCGAACATTTTCAAATAATTGGCGGTAGTAATGGTGATCCGAAGAACAGATTACAATGTGCAATAACTGCTCTTATAATTTATAATTGTAATAATTGCAAGGGAGTGATGGATGTTTGCGAAGAAGATGAATGGATTCAAGGCGTGTGTAGCTTGATTACAAAGTAAATATTGTTTCGAATTAATCACTGATATTTTTTTGTATTTCCATGGATAGTTATTCAAACTAGTATCATACCGCATTCTACAAGTTATGTTTTTTCCTCATAACGTTGTGTATCTTTTCTCATGATATTTTTCTCTCGGAAGTGGGTAAGAATCTAGATGTAACCTCCTTCCAATAGTCGTTAACATTTTCGATAGGATCTTTTCGGTAAAGAGAGAGAGATCGTATCTGTGAAAATTCACCCTAATACCCCAGTAATTTACCACCGATTCTCTTGTTTTCGTTTCAGTCGGAAGAATTCGATCGTCCTGCGGACTCAGCTATCGGTCCGAGTGCACACGATAATAGGTAAGTACCCGGCTATTTGCCGCATGTTGATTTTATAACATCGCCGAGAATACACGGCGATAATCACCGTCTTTAGTCCAACCAAAAAGTTCACACCCACAGCCCTCGTTCTGATTGCCCAAAAAACATGAAAGATACAATATTAAATATTAAAAATATGGTTTTATTGTAATTTCTCTTTGATATTCAAGGATAAACACGGTGATTTCAACACCTATCATCTTCAACATGCATTCATGTTTATCTACACGGAAATTGCTTTGTAGAGAAAAGCGTACGGCTGGATACTTCGTTGTAAAGTCCTAGAGTTATCGGTGATAAACAACCTGAGCTATGGTTCTTCCTTATTGTGCATTGGAACAAGTGTTTAAATGCATCACCATAGGGAATCGTGAGGCGAAACGTACGTCGCTAATAGGTGGGTGTTCGTCACTCGGGACCCTCGAGCGTGTTAACTAAACGTCTTTGCACTGGTGTCTCGCGGCCGTCAGCATATGTGATTTGACTCTATGTGGTGGGCCCGGCCAACAGTGCAACGAAAAAGACAAGGTGTTCAGAGGAAACCGGTCGAGCGAACGTGAATAAAAAGACGAGATAAAAAGATCGGAGTAAGGTGCCAGACATAACGAGAGAGGCTCGTTGTTTTTCCTTTGCAATCCATTCATCACACAAGGGCGAATTATTTGCCTTTATTTCCAACTACTTTTTTTTAAAGAATAAAAATAAACCTGTCCAAATTTTCCGCTGGATGATCTCAATGGTCATTATTTCGATCTTTCGCACGAAAAAAGCATAAAGTTGTAAAGTAGTCTGTTTGTTTTTCGTCGTGACTTTATGATTAGCCTCTGGATATTCGCAATAAAGATTCGGTTTAGTTGGGACGTGTATACTTATTCTATTTGGTCCAAGGTTTGTTAAAAGTCCTAATTAAATAGCAGCTCGCACCTCCCGTCGCTTCGGCAAGAAGGAAACGACGCACCTGAGTAATAAATAGCCACAACTTTTGATAATTGCGCTCTGCAACACGTTTTTCCCAGTAATACGTTTAATATATAAACTATCAGCAGAATTGCTCATTAAGTCGTATAGACGTATAGTTAAGCTACTGAATTTCTATATTAATAGAATAAATTAATCAAAGTTAAAAGAAAATGATATAAATCTTGATGAGATCTTCCTTGCAAAAAGAGTTTTTTTTGTTCGAGAATTAAAACCGGGATATAAATCGGCTTCATTTTATGGCGTGGCCAATCGCAATAGAAAAGCTCAGATATGTCATTTAAAATTATAATAAAAAAATTCTTGGATTCCTGTTTCGAGATGCTAATAAATCCTAAAACGTACGTAACTAATCAGCGATTTTGCGATTTCACGTACGAACTGGTGCTTATGTTCTTATGATTCGGTAATCATAGCTTTGGAAAATCACTTTTTTTTGTTTCTGAAAGCTGGCCAGCAATAATTAACTTGGTCGTATAAAATGGTGGTCTTGACGGGAGCATCAGGAGCCCTCGGGAGGGAGGGGTCATTGACCCATCTTCTTGCTTGGTCACCTCTCCTTGTCGCTCCCACAGCATCTCACATCACTACCCTTCACCAACACGGACAGTTCGGTTTCATACATTTTTAATAATCCCCTTCTCTTAATTTGTATTATTTTTAATTAATTCCATGACGCTGGCTATTTTTTAAAATGTAAAAAATTAATTCACTGCTGGCTTCGATTTCTTGAACTAACATTAAAATTGATATTTGGCGTATAAACTGATTTTAATTTTTAAGTTCATAGACACGTTTTATTAGCATTTCTTCAGCATTAAGTATTCCCATGTCTTTTCCAAAAGAAAACATACCTGCACGAGATAACTTATAGAATGTCTAACATCATTTTAGATTAATTTCGATTTTTTTGTATTTTTTTCTGAATTTCCTCTAATTTGATTGTATTTCTAATATTATAAACATTTTTCACGCATTAAGCAATCGTAATAATGCACCAACTTATTCCTTGTGTACGCTGAATGACGTACTGTCCGTGGTCGCGATGTGCTCAGTTAGGATGCTGCGACGACGAGATCGCAAGAAGTTGCTCTGGACCTTGGCCCACCGGCGTCTTTGAACATCGCAGCGAGTGCAGCTTCACTCGGCATTCAGTTGCATCCATGCGACGTCTTCTCTTCGCCTCCATTCACATCGACTTCCACTCTTCTTGCTCGCCCTCCGGCCGGAGTCACGGCTAAACGGAGGGCAACAAAAACAATCATTAGTCGATATTTGGACATTACAAATAAATACGTTATTTATTTGAAAGAGAAGTCATTATACTCAGAATTCATTACAAAGCTGCACAACCCTTGAAAATATCATTTTAGTATTTTTATTTGTGTCCCTGACTTAGCAAATTATTGGATAGGGAACTATTACATGATGTTGTAATGAAATAACTTCCTTTTCAACCTCATTTTCAATATTTTTTTAAAATTATTCTGATTTTTCATACGAACTGTTGTCCAAAGAGGGTTACTTGATCTGTTGACAGACAGAGTAACAAACAACCACACACATTACCCTATGAAAGGCAATTTCCTGTACGCATTCTTTCTTTCGATTTGCATATTTCACGAGATAATTATATGCTTGTTGGTAAGCAAATGTGTTGAATGCAGAAGTGTCAGATGCGTCTATCACGTCACACGACCAGGATGCTGCTCGAGACACCAGAATTCGAATGTCACATCACACTTTCAAATGCCGGAAAGTATTCTTGACAATATTTCACTGCACGAAGAGTTCTTCTAACATCGTCGCTCGTAACCCCGGACAGTTTCGCCGCGCATTGAACTCTCCTCGACGTTTATACTCTTTTTATTATAGTAATTTACTAGATAATAAAATTTTAAACTTGATCCACAAAAATGATGTAACGATGATGTTACAAGGCTTTGGCTAATTAATGTGGTAATTTGATTCGAAAATATACTGCTTCATAGGAACTCATTGTTTGCGGAATTTGGGTAGATTTAGCGGGATCGAAACTAAAAGGGTAATTCTCTAAAGTTAAAGCAAAATTGTGTCATTTTCTCTATAAAAAGCACAATAATTAGTCGATAAACTCTCGATTTCCTGACTCAACAATTTGTCAAAATGACATTTCGACTTCTGTATTTGATTTCGGCGCTCAAACAATAGTATTTTATCTCCCTCATCTCCTATATTTGGTGTTAAGTCAAGGTTTAATCTCCGGTATTGATTATCTCGGGTGGTCTGTTTGAATGATGATTAGATTGTTCGAAGCCAATACTTCTTCTCGCCCGCCACGCTACACAAACTCCGTGAGATATGAGAAGAAACCTCTCGGTCTGCCACTAATCGCCACTGATTTATCCCCCCATTGTTCTTAATAACCGTGCAACATTAATTACAAGTGATTTACCGAAGTTATTAAATGTTAACCCCACTCGGCGTCTGCAATTGAGTGCCTATGCAATTAAATCATTATCGCGGGTACATGTTGGTAGTACTTTATCTTGGCTACATCTTGGCTACATTGTATTACACGCATGCCAGCCCCCCGCAACTTTCTAGATAATGTATTATGTTGTTTTAACATTATTTCAAGTTTTAAAACTGTATACAAGTGCTGAAATCTTACACATAACTTGTTAGGTACGACAGACGTTGTAATAGAAGATGCAATGCACAACAATTATTCGAGTAATAACTCCACGTTACAAAGTTGCATTTTAATAGTGTGCAATTTATTTACTTATTTTTATAATAAATTATAGATGGTTCCGAAAGACTATCGTGAAATTCAGCATTATGTTCGCTCGAAATCGAGGCGTATTTATTTTGCAAGTCAATTCGTTACCAGTTAAATTCAGTCGGTAAACAGATTAAAATATTTGAAGTTGCTGTGGATATATTGAAATGTAACTAGACGTTGTAATTGTCTGAAAATACAGAAAAAATGTGTTGCAATATTTTATTATGTGCAATACGTTTTCATACTTTTGATTATGGTTCGAAAATTAAATTTCTTAGCGCAAAACGCGTTTGTAATGTAGACGACGTTTTAAATGAGGCTTGTAACACAAGTCTCTTCGTGAAATGTTGGTATGGGGAAGTAACAGTATTATTTTAATGTGGAAACATAAAACATGCATTATTCTATGAACATGGGGTACGTTGGTGGTTGTAAAGAATAACTCCCATATGTTCGACCATAAAGTTTGATTACTGCACTTTGTTCTACAATAAAACCGATATAAAATGTGAGAAGAAAAAACGCCCATTGTATGCACTTGAACCATCCTTGGCAGAACTGCATATTGAGACGCAGATGAGTGACTAAACTTAAAATGGAGCACAAAAAGTCAGGGTCGCTCGATCTTGTAGGTGTTATAAACTTCTTAAAATCTGTACTTTTATTTATTGTATGCAGACGTTTCAATCATTTTTAATGACTGCGAGATAAAAATGTTATCTAAGTTGTATTCACGTTAGCCACTACAATAGCTATTGTCTGTGTTGTGCCTGCTTCCTGGTGGGCTCCAGGGCCGAGGGTTCGACCCTCGCTCCGTGCCCGCACGATTCCGTGTCGGGCGCACATCCCCCCCCCTCACTTATCAATCAATTAGTCTTCCTTGCAATATGATCGTCAGGTCGGGCGTGCCGCGGTCAGGTCGCCGTCACGCCCTGCAAGTAGTCCGCGAGTATCCCTCCACCCCGCAGGGAGGTTTTGTCCAGAGCTCTTAGGGAGCAACGTTTTTTCGAGTGAAGACAAAAAGTGGGGAGATTCGTTAATTAGTTATACCATTGTTATACAGTTGCCTCTAATTGCGTCTGAAAGTGACAATTAAGGTTAAATGTCGTTGTCAGCTAAAGAAAATAACGGTTTAAATTTTATCAAAACAGTCTTAATTTTTTTAGAATTTCTGCATTGTTACTGAACAGAATTTGCATGATGTAACACAAGGTCGTGATCATTAGTTGTCATTTTTCTGAATTACAATTTTCTAATATTTAAGTTTCAAAGTAGTTGTGCCCTTGAGTTTGAACAAGAATGTAGACTAGGTTTTGATGGACAGCGTTGAGTAAGTGAAGAACCTCCTCATCACGGATGTTGAATACTTCACAAGACTTGGCTTTTTCAATCATCTTCTCAGCCAGATAACTAATCACTTATTGGAAACGCTCTCATTTTAATCGGAACTCTTAGCGCGCGTTCACGAAACTCCGGGCAAAAACTCGTTCATCTCTGTGGAAGCCTCCCGCAATGGAGGCGATCGCTCTCGAGTCCGGTGAGTTGTTTAATCTGTCATATCACTAATGCATCGGCCAGCAGCTGATAACGAGCTGTCAATCAGAGCTAATGAGGTTTCCACGTCAGAGCAGGAACATAAGCGGGTAATGAGGGAGACTTTTAGATCGACCTGGACCGCCATTTACTCATTCATCTTCAAATTGAAGGAGGGTTCTCACATTTTAAGTGGCACACGCATATTTTTTTCTTGACGTGATTCGACGAAATGTATACATCGAATTCGAGAGTCAGAATTGGGAATAATTGAATTTCCGAGCCCCAGTCTTTGTAAAATCGGAGTTACAAGATTTTTCTTTGGAGAGCACTTTTCAATAA
Organism: Leuctra nigra; assembly: GCA_934045905.1. Classification (NCBI taxonomy): domain Eukaryota; kingdom Metazoa; phylum Arthropoda; class Insecta; order Plecoptera; family Leuctridae; genus Leuctra; species Leuctra nigra. The sequence goes on along the minus strand of OW203764.1, from coordinate 15,241,486 downwards.
AAAAAATCTTACACTTATTTCCTGGGTATCAAAGTAATTATGAATAGCATTTAAAAATGATTCCTTTTCTTTACATGCTATACTACCTACATTACAGACCTCCCGGATTTTCTTCATTTAATCAGCTGAGATGTCACTAAAGCCTCCTTCTCAACGTCCTCTACCTCCATCATCTCCCAATCATCCTCATCGCGAAATAACACAGCTGTCCAGTCTTCAAGCAAACACCACTTTTTTCTCTCCTCCTACTCGTCTGCTCACCCAGCCTCAACATGGACACAGATTAAATATGGCATTTTAATTATAAGCATCAACTGACGATAATCACTGATGACAACAAAATCGTAATATTTTTGGCCAAGCCGCCATTTCAACACCCATGTAAACAATATTTTTTTCTTGTCGGATTTCGCCTACCCTAAATTTACATGCAAATTAGTAGAATTCTTCATGAACCAATCAGTATCGTTAATTATTTTGTTTGCTTTTTGTTACAGAGAAGCTTCTGAACTCGGAGGGGCGTGAGCTGCGACGGGCGCTGTTCTCGCTGAAGCAGATCTTTCAGGTAATCTCATTGCCACGGGAATGACCGATCTCTCAGCCCTCGCCTATTGTCTTGTGACATTGGCAGCACGTGTGGGGATCAGGGCTGTGGCTTATTAATTACAGGCATGTGTGGAGGCAATGTAATGAGTTGATACGCGCCCACCCACAGATGGCGTCCCACGCGGTTAAGTTCACACTCATTGGGAACGACAGATATTATGTCGATGTTGCTTGTGTCGGGATATTTATGGCATAATCCTGATTAATGTATCAATTCCTGATGTGTCATTCAGGTCTTGATCATAAGGAATTGCATATCCCAAATAAATAGGTTAGAAAACAGGACAAATTGGGGAGGCAAAGTTCCATAAAATTTGACATTATCTGTCAAACGTCTTTTTGATAAAAGCGTCAAATTGCTAACACCCTTATTTTCGATAACTTTTAAATATAATGAGCAACAACAACATTCGACTCAAAAGATTAAATCTGTACGTGAGAGGTAGAAGGCCGGAAATCCATTTCAATTATTATTGGGGTGCGTACAATCCAGTAATTTGCCTTCATCCGATCATATTTGTATAATAGTCAAACGTCATTTTTAAGAGAATAATTGTATTTGTTACCATCAGTCAAATTGCAATAGATAGAGCTTGATTACATCATTCCAAAAGTGTGGAGCGCAAAATCGAGAAATGGACTTATGGCATTCTACCTCTGAGGTACAGAAATAAAATAAAACGTTATATTTAAAAGTTAAACTTTGCTTAAGATGAGCTTGTGATTAAACTGGTTTTGTAGCTTTCAGACTTTCATTAAATAGCGTTTGAATTCGAGTGTAAAATCCCCACATTGTGTTGCTCTGACAAGTTCATACGCGTTGAACTTTCCCAATCGATCGCAGGTCTTCATCAGTCACTGACGACGAGCAAGTATTGATCATTTCAAGACGTCTTCTGAGAAAAGATGATGGCCACTTTGCGAAGTGTACTCTTCAGTCCTCAGGAGTCGGGTCAACATCCATCTTCAGTTATAATGAAGCTTGAAGGGTCTTCCTGTAACAATGAAGCGCGGAAAAATACGACGCCGTTTTAGAAGAAAGTTACAGACATACATTTACATTTAATGTTCACTAGGAAAATGCTTTTTGAAACGGTTATTAGACGGTTTGAATTGCATGTGGTGAGACTGAGGGTAGCAGATATAGAACTTGGGAACAGCTGTAATGAATGATTTTGATCAAGGTGTAGTGCTTAATACTTTATGTAGAAGGCAGGCGAAATATTGAGAGATTCAATAAGTAATCAAGTTTGTGAAACGTACAATACAATTTAATGTTAATTTACTTTTTACAATATTTCATTGTTGCTTAAAATGTCAAAATGTCAGCCTATAAACCGATTACGCCGAATATTTGTAATATACAGTAAAAGTGGAATTTGTTTATTGATTTTTTTTTCAATTTTGAGTGAGAAAACTTTTATTTAATAAACAAAACACTGTCATCAGACATGACTGCCACTAGGACACAGTATAGTAAAATAATAAATTGAAATTGAGAATAATAAATGACTAATGGCTAATATTATAACTAATATTGATTATAAAGATGATTACGTAAAATGGAAATGGAGCCCTTCAAATTGAAGGGCTTCAATGATAAAATGCTAATGTGTGATATAAATGATTTACTAAATTTAAATGCCTTGCAAAAATCCTTAAAAATTTCATTTTTTTAAAAAAATTTGTTGAAAATTGATTTACAAGATAATTTTTGACACAATTTACTTCTCTTGACTTTTTCTCTTGTATTTACCAGCGTTTTCTTCCACCTTACAGGAGGACAAGGATCTGGTCCACGAGTTCGTCCAGAACGACGGTCTGGCGTGCCTGATCAAAGTCGGCTCAGAAGCTGACCAGAACTACCAGAACTACATCCTACGAGGTACGGTACACCATATGCCACCCGTCATTCTCTCCGCAGAGGACACGTTTCAATTAGATGGGAATGACGGAGGCTCTAATTGATCTATTACAAGCCGTGTATTGTTCGACGCAGAGTCAATTAAGGTCGAAACGAGTGTTTTTTACTTGGCTTGTCATTGTTTACGAGGCGCCACACCCAGCTGGCACCTACGTGGGGCAAAAGTGTTGTATTTCCTAACTTGTGATAACCTAGATTCTTCAGATGGGCACGGACTATTGATTGATACCTGGATGCATCCGAATTTGTTGCCAAACTAGTCAAAATGACCAGGAAGGAAGTAGCGACATATTGTTCATTACTTGGACTGGATGTGAGTTCTTGTTTTTATCTGAAAAATAATTTCTAGAGTTTAATTTATATTTTTGAATCATCTTCAGGACAAAACGAATCAGATGATTCTCCTGAAGAGGATTCTAAGATATGAATCGAAACTGATAAAGTTATTCTTATAGAAACAAGATGAAATCCCGCTTTGGGATTCGCAAGTCTGTCGTCGATGTATACTGACAAGCACGCCTCCTCGGTCTTACGTAGAGACCAAGGTCAAATTCTACACGGGTCCGGCTGAGATCGTCTTACATTTTACCAGATTGTAGGAAAACCTGACACAGTACAACATTATTCTTCTGATCTAGTCGTATATTAAATGTGTATACATGATCTGGTCGTAAACAGAACTAATAATATATGTCTTTATAAAGCCAGTATTTTGATTTAAAAGTTGGACCTTGACATCGACGCCGCACGCATTCAGAGCTACCATAGCAGTAGCCAATCCCGACTTACAGCGAATGCCAATGGTGTTAACAATCACTTCTTTGCCGCCTCCACCAGCTCTGGGACAGGTGATGCTGTACGTGGACGGCATGAACGGCGTCGTCGATCACAACCGGACGGTGCAGTGGCTGTACACGCTGATCTCGAGCAAGTTTCGCCTGGTGGTGAAGACGGCGCTCAAGCTGCTCCTCGTGTTCGTCGAGTACGCCGACGACAACTGCATGCTGCTCATCAAGGCGGTCAACGCGGTGGACTCGGCTCAAGGTAATGCTCGGGAACCAGAAGATAAGTTGATAGCTGCGCTCTAGAGAAAACTGAAAAGTCGTGAAGAAGGGAGAGTAAAAGTGAAAATGCTCTAAGGTTACGAGGAGACATCTATCTATTCATAATTTTACTTCTAAATTCTTATTATAAAATATCGTTACAGTGACAACCTGACAGACTTAGTCCCATTCTACTTTTCTAAAAGTTACTTTTCAATAATTTCAGAATGGGAGGTGGGAGGGGGGGAGGTCGTATTCCGACAACGTAAAGTTTTAATTTAGTTTCGTCATTGTACCAATTACAACCATTTTGCTACCAATTATCATTTGCATTCTCTACCAATTTTGTATGAGTTATCGTGACATACTATTATTTTATGATTGAATTGTGAAACTTCCTGTTTTGCCTAAATACAATTATTGTTATAATTGTTCAATGAGCGGCCAATGATCGAGACTTGTAGATACGGCCCGCAGGTTCGCATGCGGGACCCCGGAGGTCCTTGGTTCGAGCCTTGTACTCAGTCATGTGCCGTGCTTGCAGGCCTCCACTCCTGGACCAACGTGATGCGCCTGATCAAGGACTACGACTCCGCCGACACGGAGCTGCTGATCTACGCGACGACGCTCATCAACAAGACGCTCAACGGCGTCCCCGACCAGGACACTTACTACGACCAGGTCGACGCGCTCGAGGAGCAGGGCGTCGAGGGCGCCATTCAGAGGTTAGTCGCTCAGGAGATGGACGTCGTCGTCATCATCTAGTTGTACTCGCTTGACGAATTATTTTCGATCGTTTTTTTAATTAAATTTCTACAAATAAAGTGACATATTTTTTATGAGATTTCTTATACAAAACATATTTCGAAACGTCTTACAATAATTGTCTGTCGATCTCTCGTCCGGCAAGTAAAAGTCCCGGGTTCGAGCCCCAGTTCGGCCGGATATTTCTCACATTGCACATCACTTCATATCAAAATGCGTCTACTTCCAGGTACATGTCGAAGCAAGGCACTGACTTGGACCTCTTGCGCCAGTTCCAAATCTACGAGGCTGTACTGCACCACGAGGACGGCGAGGAGAAGGGGACGCCGTTGAGGCAACTCGACGACACAATTAGGTAGCTTATCTCGAGCATTCAATGTGAGGTACTTTAGGGGAGTTCTGGAAACTAAACTGTTGTCATTTCCCAGGAAAACTCTCCGCAACCGGAAGTCACCCGGCGACTTGTTGACCTTGGAGCGTCGCAAGTCGCGACGTCACTCGACGGGGACGTCGCCGTTGACGCCGTCGAAGCCGGCGTTGCGCGTGAACCACACGCCGACGACGCCGACGACGCCCGGTGGAGGCGGCGACGACGACGAGACGGGCGGCTCGTCGAGCTCGCGCGGCTCGCCGAGCCCCGGTGAAACGCCTCAACTCAACGGCACTTACAAGGAGAAACAGAGTAAGTGCCGAGCACTCATATTCACTTAATCGATATATTAGTTCATAACACTGTTGCAGTTTTTCACCCAGCTTTTGACACACTAAGAAATTGAACTTGTAATTCATGATAACTTATTTTCGAACGGCTTGTTGATAGCACCTCACCTTGCAGCTCGAACCAAAGAAAACTGTTAACAGCTTGTGTCGTTCTGTTAGGGTTCGATGCAACAAACAAAGCACTGAAAGGCGAATCGCTTTAACAGCTTTGTTTTCCACGGCAGCAGACAGCAGTTAAAGTTTAATCGTGGAGTGTATTTGCAAACGTAGGTTATTATTAGACGTTTATGTTTCATAGTCCAAGGGTGTTTCCATAGACCTGGTATTTCCTGAAGCCAACTTAGTCCAGAGATTCAGGAAAGTTCAGTTTACTGATGGTTGTTCACAGTCTGGAAACTAAACAATTGTAAACAATTTACCGAATCTGTTGCAAGAAAGATCCAAAATAATACAAGTTAGTTATCGTAATAGTTCAAGATCACTACTATGCAATGCCATAAGTTTATCCATAACCACATTTCTACTATATTCCTTGTTTATAATATTTCGATACACAATTCATGTAAATGACACTGCAGAATGGCTACAAATATTTGTCCATTCTTTCAGAAATAATAAACTTGTATCCGAACTCATAAAATAGCTTTAGATTTATGCTATAACAAATTCTGATAATGTTTTGCTATAACTAATTACTAAAGATATTAGAATTGATGATTTATACCGCCTTAAGCTTAACCGAATGCCTTATGCGTTCTAAGCAAAATAATCACCGTTTGACGCTCACTTTGTCAGCCTAACGAGCTCTGATTCGACCAATCGCAAGCCAAGGTTCACTCGAACTCGCAAGAGAACGCGTGAACCTCGCGCTCTGATTGGTCGTCTCTGCTGTATGCATTAACACCGCGTTGTGACGTCGCCTCCACTAACCCGCTTGGCTTGACAGCTGGCGACGCCGGTGTGACGCCGGGGCTGCGACGACGTCGGGAGCGCGCCGAGCGGCAGCGCAGCTTCATCAAGGAACAGCAGGAGACGGCGGCGCAGATGAGGGCGGCGATGGGGCTGTCCCAGGAGGACGCCGATGACGGTAGGTGGTCCACGTGGTGTGGAGGTGCAGGAAGATGTCGGGGGGAGCAGCAGGAGACGGCGGCGTTGATGAGGGCGGCGATGGTGCTGTCCCAGGAGGACGCCGATGACGGTAGGTGGTCCACGTGGTGTGGAGGTGCAGGAAGATGTCGGGGGGAGCAGCAGGAGACGGCGGCGCTGATAAGGGCGGCGATGGGGCTGTCCCAGGAGGACGCCGATGACGGTAGGTGGTCCACGTGGTGTGGAGGTGCAGGAAGATGTCGGGGGGAGCAGCAGGAGACGGCGGCGCTGATGAGGGCGGCGATGGGGCTGTCCCAGGAGGACGCCGATGACGGTAGCTGGTCACGTGGTAGGAAGATGTCGGGGGGAGATGCAGGAGACGGTGGCGCTGATGAGGGCGGCGATGGGGCTGTCCCAGGAGGACGCCGATGACGGTAGGTGGTCACGTGGTAGGAAGATGTCGGGGGGAGATGCAAGAGACTTCGGCGCTGATATGGGCGGCGATGGGGCTGTCCCAGGAGGACGCCGATGACGGTAGGTGGTCACATGGAAGGAAGATGTTGGGGTACTTGCCGAGACTAGTCGACTAAAGGAGGGAAAATGTTCTTGTTTCTTTCTTACTGAGACGCTCGGTTGAGTTCTCCATATAAAGAGTAGAGATGATTCTTCAACGATATATTTCTGTACAGAAGGCCGGAAATCTCTTTTCTCGATTTTGAGTTGCACACTTTCGATCGATAACTACACAATGACTCATGTCACAGTTACAAATACGATTGAATGAAGACAGAAATACTAGATTTTGAACTCACTTCAAGAATCATTGAAATGAACTTCCGGCCTTCTACTTCTGAGGTACAGATTTCTAGAATATAGAAGAAAGATAATGCCATCGCGTAATTTTTTTGATATTCCTTTCACTCAAAGTGCAATCTACCTTTCTAAAGATTGTCTGAAGTCGTTTTTGCTATCGACATTTGAAATGCAAACCAATGATTGTAACGTGTACTTATGTGTGCCAGTGTCACATATTGTCCAAGTCTCCAAGTCGTCGCGTTGATGTTGATGTTGATGTTGCGTTGACGTGTTGCAGAGAACGACGTCAACGCGCGCCTCAACGGCTCCGACGGTTCGAACAAGTTGAACCGAGTCTCGAGTCGCAAGGACCTCACGCCCCTCCTCAACGCCGTCAACAAGCTCGACTCTGTCGACGCCGACGCCAAGTCGCCCGAGGTGAACGGCATCCTCAAGGCGCCGTGGTCGCGCGACGCCGACGAGGACCTGATGCAGTTGAAGCGGGAGAATACGGTCAAAGATCTCACCCAGAAGCTGGCGAGCCAGAATATCCTGAACAGTCCCGAGGACAAAGTCATCAACAGGATCGGCGACATGAGCGGGCTGATTTCCAAAGCCAAGGAGGGTCTGGCAAAATCAAAGTCGAAGACTGAAGTCTTGAAAAGTCCTTCCGGTGATGTGCTAAAGTTGCTAGAAACGAAGAAATCCGAGACTGAATTGCATTGGGAGGAGCTCGTCAGCGGCATGACGAGGCCGTTGTCGATCTGCGACCTCGACTTCACCGACTTGAAGAGCGACGACGAGGACGACGTGCTCTCCCCCGCCAACATCACGAACGGCATCCCACCGCCGCCGCCCCCCGCCCCGATGTCGCCGGCGATGAAGGACGGACCGCCGCCGCCTCCGCCGAATAGGCTGGGCAGTTTCGTGCCGCCGCCTCCGTGTCCCACGACGCCGACCGGCTTCGGCGTCAATCTCAAGCACCAGAGGAGCGGCACGGCGACGTCGCCGACGAAAGCGACGCCGCCGACGCCGAGCAAGACGAAGAAGACTGTGAAGCTGTTCTGGAAGGAAGTGAGGGACGACGCCATGATGCCGAGGCAACATAAAGGGCCGATGATCTGGGACGAGCTAAGTCCAGTCGAAGTGGACACTTCCAAACTGGAACATCTCTTCGAATCGAGGGCTAAAGATCTCATTACAAAGGTAAGAGCTGTCGTCACATCTTCATATCTCGGTGATCTATGCATTAGCAAACAGCCTTATGCTTTTCATCCTCTCAACTACTTATAGTTATAAGAAGTCCTCGGTGGCTTCCGCATGTATTTCACAAGTCACTGCCAGATGTCTTTTCAGTCTGAATTACAAGGATCAGGTTTTGAATCATCATCAAGACATAATTCAACAATTAGACACAACAATACAACAACTAAGTGAAAATCATAATTGAATAACACAAAGTGAGGAATGGAAGAACGAAAATAACATTAAAATCCAAGAAAGTCAAGTCTTGATCTTCAGTGATTCAAAAAATTGATCCATAATCCAGGCTGTAGAATGATTTTATAAAAAATATTTCAATTCACTGTAAAAATGGTTTAGTTCAGCTTTTGTTTGTTATCTGCTGAGAATTTTACTCACTATTATCTGGAATAATGACGCTCAGGAGTGGCCCTGCTTTGGCTTCTTGGTGTACATTATTTTTTTGACTTACTTGCTTTGTTGTACGTAATTATCTGTTCATTTGTACAAATTGTTGACAGGCTTTGGTACTTTTTTATAATTGGTGCTTATTAATATTTGTTGTAATGTTTCTTTCTCTGATTTTTTGAATGGTCACCACCAATTGGCTTGGCGGATTATTATAGGAGGTGAGTAACTTGATCTTACGGTGACCAGTTTTTCAAGACCCGTCTTTTTCACACCTTCTTTTTACACACTGGCTGCGGGCTCTACGGGACAGCTTCAAGCAGATTTTTACATTTTTAACGTTTTTCAATTTTAAATCATCATTTTTGAGATGTAAACATGAGAAAGAATTCTAAATAGTGTTTAGTTTGTGCAGTTGTGTGTGTTGCATGTGTGCATGTGAATGATACTTCAATATTTATATCCTGCATGTTTTTGAACCTATCACTTCCCAATCCTCACAAATATCTCATAACTAACTTGAGATTTCAGTGTGTGCTAAACCTTTAATTAATTATAATATTATTTGCAACAAAATGTCTTGTACTAATGATTTATTACAGCATTATAACCTCCAAACACCCAACAATTAAATATATGAAACTAATTGAATAATTAGACTATCTATCTGCTACCACGAGATAAAGGGAATATAATCCACACAAAATAGTCAATTTATTTGGAAATAGTACGCGGTTATACAACTTTAAGGTTGTCAAATATTTGAAGTAATTTCTGACTGTGACCTGGGACTTTCCCATAGAATCTGAGCATTTCTGTAGGTCTTCTTCCCATCTCTTCTCTAGTGGTACAGATAGCTAGTCTTAGGATACTTAGTCTAGATATTGTCTACTCTTTAGTCTGTACGCTGGTAAAGAGTAGGCAATCAAGGATTTTGCTACTTACATCCTCCATTTATATAAAAACATAAAATAAAATAAAACATATTGATAACTTAGTAATGTAATGTACTGTGAGTAATGTAGGTATTCTGGTGAACTAAAAATTATCCCAACTGAAGCAAATCAAGAATAATTTACAAAAAATACATAATATCAGTAGAATACATTTACAATATCCAGAACCCTTCATTTTAAGCCCTGTAAACACGATTTTAGCACATTCAAGAACAGGCCAACTATAAAAATATTTGTTTCATTACTTTCAACTCAATTGATTTAATTTTAAAAGTGATATCGATAATTCCCTAGATTTCTAGAATCTATACCTCATTTAGGGTTAATTAGCTTGATCTTGTTTCTATTGACTTAAAGGGGGAAGGGCCAATATTCTGACACGTTGTGCTGTGTGTTTAGAAGCAACAAGAGATGAACAAGACCAAGGAGATCATCGTGCTGGACCACAAGAGGTCGAACGCCATCAACATCGGCATGACCAAGCTGCCTCCGCCGCGCTCCATCAAGACGGCGATCATGAAGATGGACGCCACCATCATGACCAGGGAGGGCATCGAGGTCAGTCGCTCACAATCACATTCACACTCACATTCACAGTCATGCTTACAGAGGGGCTAACTAGACATTTGTGTGACTATTTCTATGTTTCTTCTCTTTTATTTTACAGATTCAGTGGTGAAATTTTGATTTTTTTACTCTTTCATCTATTTTGTATGTGTTGATTTTATATATTTTTAATTTTTTATAATTTTTATAAATGTGCGTCTCTGATCATTCTAGAGATTTATTTTTTTCTTTTCTTCTTATTTTTAAAAAAATATAAAATTAGCATATTTTACGATTTTTTAAGAGCAGTAAGTGAATTTTTTAAATCCAAAAACTGGATTTTGTAGATTTATTGTATTATTTTCATTGTTTTATTGTGAATCAAATGTATATTTTTTAAATATTGTTTTTTTAAGTAGGTACTCTGTTGGCTTTTGTTATTGGCTCCTCATTGTTAGCGTTACTTTTGAAATACTGCCACCATATTTCCTCCATCTGCTGCTACACATCATATAGAACCGGCCATGTGTTCGCCACGACTAACTCATCGCCTCCCCCCGACAGAAACTCCTGCTGATGTTGCCGACGGAGGACGAGCAGTCGCGCATCCAGGAGGCGCAGCTGGCCAACCCGGACATGCCTCTGGGCAGCGCCGAGCAGTTCCTGCTGACGCTGGCGTCGATCTCTGAGCTGGCGGCGCGCCTCAAGCTGTGGGCGTTCAAGCTCGACTACGAGAACAGTGAGAAGGAGATCGCCGACCCCCTCATGGACCTCAAGCAGGGCGTCGAGACGCTGCGCCTCAACAAGACGTTCAGGGGCATCCTCAGCACGTTGCTGTCCATCGGCATCTTCCTCAACGGCAACGAGGTCAGTAGAGGGGGAATATCAGGATCAGGAGAGAAGGCGAATAGAATACACAGAAAGAGACGCAGTTTTTTGGATTTTTGTACACAAAGCATTTGTTTTTGCTTTTTCTATCCAAGGAAGCCTTTTATGTGGATTTAATTCCCCTTCTCTCGTCATGATAGTAAAATCTCCCATTTTAAGGACTCCTTTTTAGGTTCAAGTGTAACTTCTATGTGTACATTCGGAAAAATAAAAGACATAGTTCGAAAGAACGTTTTGACTGCTGTTCAATCAACGTAATAGAACTCACTATTTATTTACTAGCTAGATAAGTTAAGACTACTTCGAATGTTGTGTACAAACTTTTTCAGCAAATCAAGTATCTCATTTTTTTTCTTTTAATGGGTGTACTTTGATTTGCATTGTTTTACTTCAATTTTGATATCGAAATGTCAGTAACTAAATAAAATTCCCCGTCCCCAGGTGAAGGGGTTCCAGATCGAGTACCTCGCCAAGGTGCCCGAGGTGAAGGACACCGTGCACAAGCACTCCCTGCTCCACTCTGTCACATGTTGAAGTGTAACGTCGCCTCCTCTGTCCCAGGTGAAGGGGTTCCAGATCGAGTACCTCGCCAAGGTGCCCGAGGTGAAGGACACCGTGCACAAGCACTCCCTGCTCCACTCTGTCACATGTTGAAGTGTAACGTCGCCTCCTCTGTCCCAGGTGAAGGGGTTCCAGATCGAGTACCTCGCCAAGGTGCCCGAGGTGAAGGACACCGTGCACAAGCACTCCCTGCTCCACTCTGTCACATGTTGAAGTGTAACGTCGCCTCCTCTGTCCCAGGTGAAGGACTTCCAGATCGAGTACCTCGCCAAGGTGCCCGAGGTGAAAGACACCGTGCACAAGCACTCCCTGCTCCACTCTGTCACATGTTGAAGTGTAACGTCGCCTCCTCTGTCCCAGGTGAAGGACTTCCAGATCGAGTACCTCGCCAAGGTGCCCGAGGTGAAGGACACCGTGCACAAGCACTCCCTGCTCCACTCTGTCACATGTTGAAGTGTAACGTCGCCTCCTCTGTCCCAGGTGAAGGACTTCCAGATGAGTACCTCGCCAAGGTGCCCGAGGTGAAGGACACCGTGCACAAGCACTCCCTGCTCCACTCTGTCACATGTTGAAGTGTAACGTCGCCTCCTCTGTCCCAGGTGAAGGGGTTCCAGATCGAGTACCTCGCCAAGGTGCCCGAGGTGAAGGACACCGTGCACAAGCACTCCCTGCTCCACTCTGTCACATGTTGAAGTGTAACGTCGCCTCCTCTGTCCCAGGTGAAGGACTTCCAGATCGAGTACCTCGCCAAGGTGCCCGAGGTGAAAGACACCGTGCACAAGCACTCCCTGCTCCACTCTGTCACATGTTGAAGTGTAACGTCGCCTCCTCTGTCCCAGGTGAAGGGGTTCCAGATCGAGTACCTCGCCAAGATGCCCGAGGTGAAGGACACCGTGCACAAGCACTCCCTGCTCCACTCTGTCACATGTTGAAGTGTAACGTCGCCTCCTCTGTCCCAGGTGAAGGGGTTCCAGATCGAGTACCTCGCCAAGGTGCCCGAGGTGAAGGACACCGTGCACAAGCACTCCCTGCTCCACTCTGTCACATGTTGAAGTGTAACGTCGCCTCCTCTGTCCCAGGTGAAGGGGTTCCAGATCGAGTACCTCGCCAAGGTGCCCGAGGTGAAGGACACCGTGCACAAGCACTCCCTGCTCCACTCTGTCACATGTTGAAGTGTAACGTCGCCTCCTCTGTCCCAGGTGAAGGGGTTCCAGATCGAGTACCTCGCCAAGGTGCCCGAGGTGAAGGACACCGTGCACAAGCACTCCCTGCTCCACCACCTCTGTCACATGGTGATGGAGAAGTTCCCCGACGCCACCGACCTCTACTCGGAGATCGGCGCCGTGACGCGCGCCTCCAAGGTCGACTTCGACGAGCTCGCCGGCAACATCAACAAGATGGAGCAGGAGTGCAAGGCGTCGTGGGACCACCTCAAGGACATCGCCAAGCACGACGGCTCCACGATGATGAAAGTCAAGTGAGTCGAGAAGTGGCAAAGATTCCATCATGGAGACGGTGGAAATGTTTGCAAATGTGTGCTCAGAAATCACGATCTGGTCGGCTGTAAGTTTTGGGCTGAGACTTCGGCATGCCCCGCGGGGCATGCCGACAGATGGCTTTTTGGATTTTTAAGAGATTGAAAACAGTTTGGATCTCCAAATATTGTTCACTTATTAAACTAGGAAAACGCTCTGAGTAACGCGTTGATGAGCGAGCACGGATACGCGCAACACCTCGAACCGAAATTCTGTTTATCGAAAATGTCCCAATTCCTAAAATATTGGTCCCAATAACCACGCAATGTTTTAACTTAAGTTGATCGATTAAACCTTTGGGATTGAACGATTCCTTGTTAATTTTCAAAAATCACAGGATCTCGTTTTAAACGGTCATCAGTTTCATATACGTTTGAAAGTTTCTGCTCTAACAACCTTGAACTGAAGATTCGAAAATGCCGTGAAATGTGAAATTAGAGAAATATGACAGCCAACACGCAAAATATCCGTAAACTGTCAATAACTTTTGAATTTAAACACAGTTTAGTCTGAAAATTGTCAAAAATACTGATAATGTTGAACCCAATGACCATGCAAATTTTTAAGTTGATCGGTCATACAGTTCTGGTTTAAATTTCAAAAAGCACATGAAATATTTTTTTAATTTTTAACCAATGGGAGGATTTGGCTGAAAATTTGTAAAATAAGAGACAATGTTGGTCTTAATGACCATGCAAAATATAAGGTTGATCACATTTGTCGAAGACCATTTTCATTTTTCAGCCTATCAGGAGATGTTCTTTTAAATTTTAACCAATCAATGGATTTCAAAAAAAATTTGGGTCAGCAAACAGAAAAGGTTGTCTCTACATGTGTGCAAAATTTCAGATCGATAGGTGAAACGGTGCGACTTCTATTGCTCCAGATGGCAGCCAAAAGTAAAAACAAAAAAAAATAAAAACAAAAAAAAAAACAGAGGTCCGTGTCAAAAGAGTCAAAAGGAGACGCTCGCTTCGCTCGCTCAAAAATATGGTTAGAAATCCTGTAAAATGCGAGTGTCTGGCGAAGAAGCAAAATAAATAATTTGGTTCTACTTGATATTCTTATGCCAGATTTTTCAATAGCTTGTTAAATTAGTGTTTAACTGACATACTGTAAAAGTAATTTGGTAGGCATTGGTTGTTGTTGCCATTGCAATGTAGTCCTAATCAACTGTACAACTTCACAACTGATAAGAGAGCATTAATTGGAAAATAAATATAATTTCATCGGAATTCTGCACCTCCACCACGTCCCCTCCACCTCACCACGTTGGTATTACTTTTACTCCTTTTATTACCAAATTAATGTATGGTGTATATAGGCCCGGTAAATATTGGTTAGTCTAAGGTAATACCAACTTAAAGTTAAGGCGGATTTGATTAAGTATAACTTTTGGATTAATTCCAATGGTTTCAATCATTTTAAAGTATCTGATTGGCTGTAGCTACTGCCAATTTAGTCAAATATTTATTTTTTTTTATATCGGGCCTAATTGTAACAAAAATGTGAACTTGTTCATTGAAGTCCTTCTATCCTCTCCGTCTGCTCCTAGAATGTCCGACTTGTGCATTGGAGTCCTATAACCTGGTCGTCTGCTCCTAGAATGTCGGACTTCCTCGCTGACTGCGCCGAGCGCATCATCGTCCTCGGCATCGTGCACCGCCGCGTCATGTGCCGCTACCACAAGTTCCTGCTGTGGCTGGGGATCCCGATCTTCCGCGTCGGCGACATGAAGCCGGCGGAGTTCTGCCGCATCGTGTCCGAGTTCGCGCTCGAGTACCGCACCACGCGAGAGAGAGTGCTCCAGCAGCTCGAGAAGCAGGCCAACCATCGCGAGAGGAACAAGACCAGGGGCAAGATGATCACGGAGGTCGGTCACCACGCGATGAGCTTGGGGGCTGGTCATGAAGTATGTCACGTAAAATAGGACACTTTTTAACCCCCCCCCCCCCCCCCCTCTCCCCTTGTCACAAGTTGTCACACTTTATACAACCCCTAAAAAGTAATGTACCAATTGCAGACCCCCTCCCCCCACACTCAAAAAAACACGTACATTTGACACGGAATTTTCAGCAACGAGAAATCTAGTTTTTGTTTGGAATCCCTATTTTCAACGCTTATTTTGGCAAAATTTCTGGCACTACCTCCATTCCACCCCATATCAATAGAGGAACAACGAAAAATCACGTTTCTGAGGTGTATACAGCATTTTATTGGCGATTGTATTTTGGCATTTGCCCTCAGGCGCTGAAAGGTCCTGTCCGAATGGAGTATAGTTAGCATTTATCTAGTGATGTATTGCAAAAAAGAATAAAAATTACATTCAAATAATGAGAAAACAAAATGTTTTGTAGAATTATCCTCAAGAGGGGGAAAATTCAAATCTCAGTTTGGAATAATAAATGTGATTTTCTTTTTGCTGAAACACTAATTAACTCAAAATAGATACAACAAACTGTGACATCACGCTTGTCTGCCCTCTCCCCCCCCCCCCCCCACTATGTCACAGATTGTCACAGTATAACAGACCCCCCCCCCGCCCAAGGCGTGACATACTTTATGAACAGCCAGGCGTACTTCAAAATATACTATTGCTGACTCTTCACTATTTGTGCAACGACAGAAGGAGAATAAAAATTAAAAGTGGTCACTATAAATTGGGGTTTTATATGCTATTTTTAAGGTACACTTGGTTAAATAAAAAATGATTGGTAAATAAATTTGAATGGCTGCTGGTCATGTTCCATATCTTTCGTTTCATATTCTTGGCTTGTTATTATCATTGAAATGAGAGCTAACCTACTGAGTGATACAAGGAGATCTCTTGGACCGACTGCTGATGGTGCGATCTTACATTTTTCAGTCAGTCAGATTTTATTGAGCAA
This sequence comes from Leuctra nigra, assembly GCA_934045905.1. NCBI lineage: Eukaryota > Metazoa > Arthropoda > Insecta > Plecoptera > Leuctridae > Leuctra > Leuctra nigra. The sequence goes on along the minus strand of OW203764.1, from coordinate 15,225,523 downwards.
TCATTTCTAGTTTCCAAGTGTACATTTGATTTTTACACGTTTTAACTTGTAAACAGTTCAATCAGAAAAAAATCAATTATTCAGGTTTATCGAACTTCAACATGGACTTACTTACAAACGGTTGAAACGCACAAACCCTCAAAAAACCTCAAAAAAGGAGCCCATTTATGTATATTCCCCTTCTCTCGTGGTAGAGATACTCTGAAAGGAATCTGAGAGTAAATGTCTTTTATTGGTATACAGTTTTATTATCCCAAACCATTCTTTTTGATTTCCATATTTATTTTTAATAAATTCTCTTATATTATCCACGTAAATAATTTTTTGTGGTACAATAAAGTTTCAAAAATTGTAATAATGTTGGAATTTCACTCAAATTAATCTTCTCCGTCTCCCACCAGTTCGGCAAGTTCCGCACGAAGGAGGACCGCGCCGACGCCGAGCTGCGCCAGCTGCTGGGGACGCCGGTGAACCACCACGCCAGCGACCTGTCCGACGCCGAGAGCGTCGTCCACGGCTCGCTCCCGTGGCGTCGCCAACGCCGCGACGCCGGCAGTCGCACCGTGCTCGGCCCACTGATCCGGGACGACGCCGTCAACGGGAACATGACCGACGGCGACGACGAGATCCTCGAGAGCCTGGTGAAGACGGCGACCAAGGCGCCGGGCACGAGGACAATGCCGAGGGAGAGGAAGAGGACGAGGCATGCTGACCGTAAGTCTCGTAAGTAACTCCTGCACTGCTTCTGCACTCACCGGAAGATTCTTTCTCGTTGATAAATTCGGGATGAATACAAAAAGTTTCAGGAAACCTACCGAAATATTCCCGTGCGGTTAGTATAAAGTTAAAGTTGAACAAACTTTGTTTGCGGTCAGAAAGCTTAAAACTTGTTACGAGAGGGGAAGTACTTTGGCTTCAAAGCTGTTGTATTCCATCCATACTCTGCTTTCATATTACTGAAGTTTTATAAATATCGCATTGGACGCTCACAGAAACTCTATTTTTACACAAAAAATCACGAACTGGAGTAGATTGCAATCTGGCTCGTTAATAATTATTAATTTGGAACCTATCAACAATTTTTCATACAAAAAATATATGTAACTTTTGTACAGCAGCAGGTCGTATATAATTCCAGTTTGTAGTATTGTTTAGATAAAAGATTCTGTATGCTCAAAAAGTATGTTCAAATGAAACATTTTGTTGGCTTAATAATTAGTTTCAAGGCCCTATTAAGAGGACTAAGACGCACATGAAATCATATAACGGCCAAAGTAATATTTGATCACAACTGTGACCAAAAGAAATCAGAAAGTCTCGACGGTAATCGTGATTACATTATTCCTATCATCTATGAGAACGAATCTTCCCTTCAGCTGGGTTTCTTACATGATCGCACTTAATAACTGCGATCATGGACGAACTCTAGATGATAAATAATTACTAATCTGGTTATCAACAGATCTATGTTACATTCTAAGTCTTCAAGGTGACGGTATTGTTGTCGATGTAAAATCTAACGACCCCTCACTGCACCCCTCTTCAATTACTTAATTGCTACAACTTCACAACTTTTACTTTATAATTTAATTCAACTGTCTATGTATGGGAATCTTACTAAAATATGGCTCAAATTTGTGCCAGTAATGAATTGTGATAATCGTACGCAAATAATATGGTGCTGCAATTAATGAAATTAGAATTGCATTCTATAGTAGCAAGGGACGCAGAATACGATCAACAAGTGTTTTATGCATTGTCCCGTGTCCAATTATAATATGCTAATTTTATGGACCTCTTATTATTTTTTATACGCATGGAACTAAAAGCAGGTGCCGTCTTGTGTATTGTTTCAGTTTCCAATTATTTGCTAATTATTCTTACTTTACGAGTCAATTTAATAGATAATTTGCATCACTGAGCAATAAAATGTAAAATATACCTACTTCTGCCACCATTTGTGAAATATAAAAATATTCAATTTTTTTCAATTTACTTGAAAAATTTCAATATTAACGAAATATTCAGAAGATTTTAATTGAACTGTATGTGATATAATGGAATCATACATTGGACTAAGCTCTGCATTTCAGTAACGCGCTGTAGCTATGAATTACATGAGTAACTCTAGACTAGGATGTCGATGATTTCAATGCTGTGAGGTGGCTGGGGTTCTGGACCAATGGTTGAGGAGTGTGAAGGTGGTAGAGGTGTTGGACTAATGAGAGGTGGTGGTTAATCTCATTCACTTGTCCCCCAGTGAAGAGGTCTCGTACTCGGGAAAACAACATGAATGGCGAGGGTAGCGCGTCCCCATAAGTAAGTTCAGACATGTCCTGTCAAGCATGAACACGTTCAAACAGGTCCTGTCAAGCATGAGCAAGTTCAGACATGTCTTGTCAAGCATGAACAACAGGTCCTCTTAAGCATGAACAAGTTCAGGCATGTCCTGTGAAGCATGAACAAGTTCAGGCATGTCCTGTCAAGCATGAACAACGGACATGAAATCGCATTTACTGTAAGATCGAGACCATAAGTTTAATTGGTTATTATCTCTGTGCTTGGACTCATAACATAAGATATAAGATAAGCCGAGATGTCTGGATTAACGACCTTCTCGTAACTCGAAACAAACGGATATGCTGTTACTATATTTTTATTTTTTACTCCACAAATTCCTACTTATTTCATAGTATATTTCTGCAATTTGCTAGCAGATCATTGTGTCCTGTTGTGTCCTGAATAATATGATCCCGCATGGCATTCATCCTTTGTTGTTTTTTTTGCATAAAAACTCCAGTTCTGCACGTTATTTTGACAAATTAACCGAAGGACAATACATTGTGTGAAAATAAGCTAGGATTTCCTCATGAGTAGTACAGTGGTATCGTCAACTCATTATGTTGTGATAAAACTTGCCCCCTATAACGGCTACCAGTCGTACGCAGACGTAATGTTAGTTGCCTAAGTTATTGATATTTGTATACAGAGGGATGATTTGCAAGACTGGTTTTACCACTGGCTCTTATCAAAACATAATGACGCGACTGTACAGGTGTAAGAAAATAAGGGTGTACATTGTAGCCATCTTCCACTCTTAAATGTTGCCTGGCATGTTCTGAGTAAGTTTATTTGTTCCTAAGTGTTGCTAATCCATCTTGTATTGATGACAACAGTTCGACGGACTCTGAAGAATGGTCTGACAGAAGAAGACAAGCAGCATCTCGCGGCTCTTATCAAGGGCTACTGATAACGACTGATACAAGCCTATCGACAGCCGACTGTGATAATGATAACTGATAACCAATCGACACCAACTGGCAACAATGTGATACGGCAGGACATTGTTGTCCGGCAACAAAAGTGAATTGAAAAGAAACGACTTTTTTATGAAGGTGTGTTCCTAGTCGTCTAAAAAAACACCACAATGATCATTGTCAAAATCGTACTATGAAAAGATTCAAAAAGTTCCCCTAAATGTGTATAGAAAATGTAAATGTTAAATTTGTGTACACTCTTACTTTAGGGGATCCTACAACTATGAGATGCCTTAAATCTGGGTTTTTATAATCATGATGTATAATACTTTGAAATCGTATTTTAACTCTTCACATTTGTCACCAAATTTGATTGAGGAAAGGAAGAAAAAGTTATACTAAACAGTTTCTAATGTGATTTACCTGTTTAAATACTCGCGTTCATATTTTTTACGTGTATTTAATGAAGTGATGTGAAATTTTAATATATTTACTATAATATTGTGCAATCAAGTTTCACCTAATGAAGTTTAGTTTTATTTGAGGAATTAATAAAGCAAGTTCAGTATATTGACCCTCAAATGAAACAAACTTCATGTGAACATAAGATTGAGATAGAATAGTTTAACATTCTCTCAATAACTATATTAGCAATGACAAAGATAATAGAGGCTTTGGAGAGATGTTCTGGCTATTTTCTGTGTCCAAAGATTATTTTGTACGTAACTTGGTGTTCCCAACCGCATAGTTAGCTGCAAAAGAGAATCCTTCGCTAGTCGGAAATCATATGTTTCTTCTATGTAAAATGTGCATCATTCTTTGGTATTGCAGTTCTAAATTATTGAATAAATCGCTAATTAAAGTGTAAAAAAACGAAATATGTCATTGTTTCCTACATTTTCTAACACGTCCCAGAATAACATACCTACTCTATGTGAGAGCTCGTTTTTTAAAATTGTAACCGATACAAATTATTTTGTCAATATAAATTAGAATTAAGAGTATAATCACGTTCTATTACGTGGGTGCACTCGACATAACAAAAAATGATTGCTCAAATAAGCTGATTGACTAAAAAATATTAGATCGTACCATCAGAAATCGGCCTATGCGATCTCCTCGTCTCACTCTAGTAGGTGACCTCTCATTTCATTGATAATAACAAGCATTTATTGTTATGGAACCAATCAAATTTTTTCACTGATCAATTTGTCCTTTGCCAAGAATAAGTTGAGTGTGACATCTAGTATTGCATTTCTATTAATTTTTAAGTTATTTACATTTATAATGTAAGGATTAAGAGGAATAAGGATGTATTACAATATAATTTATAATGTCTACTTCTCTTTTTGAAAAATTTCTTTAAAAATGTTTTATTAACTTTCATCCAACTTTAACAGCACACAAACAATTTAAACTCAAATCACTTTCATATCATAATTTATATTCTTTTTTCAATTGATGAGGCAAAATAATGTGCATATTTTGATTTGACACAGTGCGCTTTGTCATAATTAAGACGGAATGTAAAAGCCTCTGCACGACATAAATTAACTTAACTCCTATCTTTATCTTATTTTTGAATCATTACAATCTCGGCAATTATTTCTAAATTATTTACAAACGATCAAAGACATCGATAATAATTTATACTCGTATAAAAATCAATCAATAGTGGTCCATCGTCCAGTTCATATATCTGTTACAAATCGTCCCCACAACTTTGATCACGTGTTTGGACGTCGCGACGCCACCGACGCCGAGTTAGAGCTCGTCGTGTTTGGGTCCGGAGAACTCTTCGTGGGAGATGAAACCGTTCTTGTCCTTGTCTTCGTGCTGGAAGATCTCCTCGACGAGTTTGTCGTGGTCCTCCATCAGACTCTTGACTTGTTCGTCGCCGCCTCCACCGGGCGACGCCTCGTCGGCGGCGACCATTTGCTTCTTCAAGTACTCGCTAACCTGCACACGAGCACACAACAGCGTTAGAGGTCGCATAGAATAAAAGACAAAATCAGACATGCTAGCGGAAAAGAAATGATGAGTTTATAATTCACTTCTCTGCAGTTCAGTCGAATCAAAGCATTTCTTTTCAAAAGCACAGAAGTCGTACATGTTGTTTTTATCAATTTATCTTTAAAATTATTAGACTTTATTCAGAATAAAGTTACCTGTTATAGAAAAGTATCGGATTGTATAATAAATTGAATTTTTTTCCAAAACCTTCCATAGAAGAAACTCGAGATATTTATTTAGCAATTTATAAAACAGCTCAATGCTCTGAATACAATCATTCTATAAGTCACGTTTTCTTGACTATACTTTGCCCGAGTTCAAGATTGCATTTGCAACTCCTCGTGAAGGACGAAACCCCCTTTAACGCGTTTCTTGCACTCGGAGGGAGTATACATAGTTCATACAAATTAAAACGCCATCTAATTGAACTAGAATTTCCTTGTCGCCTAGAATAATAATTGTTACTTGTTTCAACTGCAATAAAACCCTGTCTTTAAGTTGGTCATCGGAGACAAGTATGCACATTATTAACCTGTTTGAACCGCGCTCTCGAGTACAGTTCAACAGTAATTATAGACCAAGAGTCAGTCAACACTTGGCTGTCATTGATTACTATCTACTCAGCTCAGTCACTTGGTACTGTGCTGTGATTTCAATCAAGATAGTTCATTCTAATTCAATTCTCCAAACATCTATTGATTACAATTAATTTCATTGGTGCATACATCTGATTATAAATAACGGAAATTAGAAATTGTAAACGTAGTTACAGAAGAAAGTTCCGTAAGAGGAAAATATCGCCAGAACCCAAATGAAGTGAAGTAAAATCATTCATCTTGCTACGAAGGAGGTACACCAGGAAGTAAACAAGGTATTTAGATATTTACTTTCCATACTTATCATTAGTTACGATCCCCTATATTAAAAATGCTAGGTATGCTTTGGATAACCTAAACTAACTGTATGTATTTATTTCTTTAAAGTTATGTGTTCTATCAGTTAGATTAGATAGGCAATGTTTAAATACCAACAGCACCAGATTATTTGTTTACAAGAAATAGAATTAAAATTAGAATTAGTTTTGTAAGTGTTAAAATAATTATTACAGACGATTGCTAATAAGATGTGAGAGGATTAGTGTTAGAGAATTGAGATAATATTTAAATTTCTATGGCCTGCCTGACAAGTATAACTTTGCAATCGAATATAGAATAATACATTTTAGACTGTGTGTATGGAAATATATCAGAAGGAAATAGCTGTATTTGTAATTTGGTTCATGACACACAATAAACTTGGTAACCGTTGTCCAAAAACCGAGTAAAACGTGAAACTTGCCTCGCCGTTGTTCCAAACCAGAGAAAAAAACAAGAAAGAAACTTGCCTCACCGTTGTTCCAAACCAGAGAAAAAAACAAGAAACTTGCCTCGCCGTTGTTCCAAACCAGAGAAAAGCAAGAAACTTGCCTCGCCGTTGTTCCAACACCGCCATGCATTGGGAACAATATTCATGACACTTACAAGGAACTTGCTTACCTCTTCCCTCGACAGCAGCTTGTCCTGGTCAGCGTCGATTTCTTTGAACACGTTAGCTGCTGGCGGAGAGTCGCCAATGTTCATCAGATCCACTTCGAAAGTCAGAGTCGCACCTGCGAACAACACAACTCGTTACAGAAACAGATACCACGTTTCTCTTCAGGTCCGATATTTACATAGAAATATTGAAAATATAACTTTGAAAACAAGAAAAAGTTTCTAACTGATTTTCAATTCAAATTTTTTATTTCAATCGGAAAATGATTTTTATGACGTGACATTTCAACTCCAATTCATTTCTATTTTTAGCCAAACAAACGTAAAACTATAAAAGTAAACCTAATTATTTTCATGATTTGTCAGATAATATTACTGACACATTTTGTTCGCATTGTATCGTTTGAACTCGGGAATTTTCGTCCTCTAATGTAATCAGGGAAGCCACAAAATGATCTCTATGAACTCTCATCCTTCTTGTTCATGACTTGCGGTCTTTGATAGGAGTCATTACTTTGATATGACTAATGTATTTGTGTCTTCTCAGAAGATGAAATAACCGATAGAATTGTTGTGCTCTCGCTTAGTTAGGTCCATTGACAGCCAATGATTGCCAATTCATATAACTTCTTCGTACGCTTTTAACACACTCGAGCATTTAAAATTTTAAATAAAGAAGCAAAGAACATGATCTCTAAAATTAAATAATTTCAATAAATTCTAGACAAAAAAGGGGCCATCAGAGATGGGTCAGATCCTATACGAGGTGACTTCCTCTGGATTTTGTTCCTGCAAATTTCGTCCTTAAATGTTCATAAACCAGAGAAGAAACAATAATAATCTGACGATCATCTCCCAATAATATATTACTATTAGCACCTACTTAAAAATAGATCCAGAAAGTTTATCGTGTAGTACCCTCAGTCAACCGGTTTGTTTAGTATATTTTGCAATGGGTGAAAGTAGACCCATTTTTTAGAATCACGTACAAGTGATTATTGTAACAACTCTTTCTGTCGATGAACAAAACTCCGTTCATTTTATTTTAGCCAAGACGTGTTGTCCTGAATAGACAACATTTTAAACCCCGAGCGCCATCTACAACTATCAACATTGCATTCTGGGTTTAGGATGTGAAGAGTTTGACAGCTGCCTGGTTGACAGTGCTAAGATGCATAAAGGAAGAATGTTTTTCGGTGTTTATTATGTTATATCCTCTCTGTATTTAAATGTAACTAATTTTAGTGGTATTCAACATAATTATGAATAATATTAAGAATAGCAGATCGTACGGAACAATGTGTTGTGTTCCATTGTGCAAAAATAACACTAAATTTAGCCGTGAAGTGTTGTTTCAATACTTTCAAGGGACGTTGATTTGAAGAAAGAATGGATAATACGCAATAAATTATGTTTTTGTTGAAAATTTTTAGTGTAAGATGTAAATCCAATATTGTAGATATTATTAGCCTGGGCTTGAAATCATATTTATCGCTTTCAGGGGTATTCAAGTTATTTTTCCTCTTAACAAACAGGACATTTGTAGGTAGCCGAAAATCTTATTTTTGTCAGAAATTCTGACAAAATGTGACAAAGTATGTTCCTGTATACATAACTAATTAACAAATCAATCTGACCTATTGGTTATTCATTTCGGTTTATTCATTTATTCATTTTGTTAGGGGAAAAACAGGGCAATTTTTCTTCATATTTCTTATAACCAGATTTGTTAAAATGTGCACCACATATTCTGTGGTTCTTAATAGGGGACCATTTACTACATTTTCCCTGAGATCCAATTCGCCTCACACGCCTCATTCTTTCTTCAAATCAATGTCCCTTGAAAGTAGTGAAACGACACTTCACGGCTAAATTTAGTGTTATTTTTGCTCAATGGAACACAACACACTGTTCCGTACGATCTGCTATTCTTAGTATTATTCATAAAATAATGTTGAATACCAATAAAATTAGTTACATTTAAATACAGAGATGATATAACATAACAAACACCGAAAAACATTCTTCCTTTATGCATCTCAGCACTGTCAACCAGGCAGCTGTCAAACTCTTCACATCCTAAGCCCAACATGCATCACGGCACGTCGCGCATGCGCAGTGAATTTTGAATGTTGTCTATTCGTTGTTCGTACGCCAAGGCGACCGATTCGAAAACAAATATAATTTTTCACCGTGATCTCTGTCATTCACATTTATATTGGTCTTAATTAGTTTTTGTAACTCCCGGCAAAATGTCGCGTCACATAAATTAATTGACCTTTATAGGTCACCCTCCAGACGACCCGTGTCAAAAAGCTACCGTGAGGAGTGACTTGACTGATATTCGGTGACAGAGATGCGACCGATCCTGAAGGATTGCTTTCAATGTGTAGATCTTCCCTCTTTACATCGTCAAGTTACATCGGCACAATTATTGCTCTGTCATTGACAGATGGAAAGTGACGGCGATGTTTGCACGTCGATAACTCATAAGAAACCTAAAGTTTTTGTCAGATAAACTGCAATGTTGTCTGTGGTGTGAATTTGAAAGGTGGCTAATTCGCAGTTGTCCACCGAACGTATCGTAAGAAACGATGACGAACGTTATTTATTAGTATAATATAATTTGCAATCATCATGTAGACAAAATTGCAATATTGTCGGTAAATTCGAAAGGTGTCATATTTTTAGAGTTCTTGTAGGGAGTTATCGTAAGAAATGATGCCGAGAGTTACATGAATTATTTAACACTTATTTAACACATTGCCTTATTTTGATTCGCCAACATGGATTTGGGCGTTAATTATATAATTTATTGGCTGATTTGCAGTTATGAAATCAAAATAAACTATAATTCATTTGAAAATTATGCTGTACTGGTATCGAGCTCACGACCTTTAGACCCGACAGAAATACGTCTATTTAATATTTTGACTGCGATTATTATTGAGTTTATTTATTGACTGATCGACCGGTATATTTCTTCACATTTAAGAATCATTATGGTGATTATTTAAGATATAATATTGAAAAAAAATCGTAGCCTTAGTAAGGAACCATCCCCGAATAATTGCATCTATTGAAGAAACCCTTGAAGAAACCCTCAGCCAGGAAAGCTGACCACGGAAATCGAAGCGGTGACGCTTTCGTGAGAATTCTAACACCTAAAATCTGTTGGATAAATACTAATACTAATTTTTATCGCTTCTCGCCTGAGAGGGTCAAACTTACTACCTCTGATAAAAACTAAGACAAAATAGATGATCTACTTGATAACATCGCATACATGTGTAAGAAGATAGTGATGGATCAAATAACGGGCAGTTTTTCGAACGTTATCAGCTGTTCGAATAATTTGAACTATTCACTGGCTGGAGTGTGATTTTAATTTGCTCGAGTTAGCTGCACTCGAAGGTAAACATTGGGATATATTTCCTAAATATCGTTGTAACTTTTTAACTATTTTAATTATGAAAAATTTGAAAAATAATTAACACATATAATTTTTGAGTCGACTATATCAGTACATACATAAACTTTTAAACACAATATTTGTGCCCAAACCCGACTGAAAGCTGAAAAAGTAGGGACATTTTAGCTTTCAGTCGAGTGTGGGCACAAGATCATGTCTTTATTAATAAAATCGACAAAAAATAGTGTGTTAATTACGTTTAAATACTTTTCAATATGAATGGCTCAACAGTTATAACGATATTTAGGAAATTTTATCTCCGATGTTTACTTCTAGTGCAGCCGACTTTTAATTCCAACTCGTTGCACCGTATCAATTATTCGCCACTTAGCTGGCGGGAATGATTGCTCACCTGCTGGGATGACACTGCCTGCTCCGCGGTCCCCGTAGGCGAGCGCAGGGGGGATGGTAAGCTTCCTCTTCTCACCGACACACATGTCAAGGAGTCCTTGATCCCATCCCTTGATCACTTGTCCAACACCAAGCTGGAAGACGAACGGCTGATTGCGCTCGATACTGGCGACAAAACATCCAACTCATTAATAAGTGATCAATTAGTCGGAGTTACAAGACTGTGGCCTGATTAGGGGTTGAAGTTTGTTGTTCAAGAGAAGATTAATCAATTCTCATTGTCTGTGAGCTTGATGGGTTAATGATGAATTCATTATGTGAAGACAATGTAGTAGAGCGTTATTTAGTTACATCGCTCTCTTGCTTTTTAATCAAAACATTCGGGTTCGTTGTATTGGCTAGATCAGTTGGGTCTTGATATGGAAATCATTTCCGGACACGATGTTCGAGAACATAACTGTTCCTTCCATTTTAGCAGTACCGTAACAATATTTGCAAGTCTTTTATTAGCACTTACTCTCTAAAAGCTAAGACTTGTGTTATTTGTAAAATACAGTCAAACACGTAGTCTGTGCAGTTTCCTCTAAGACACATTAGATGTTATTTATATAAACCCCTCACGTCTTCGGAATCAATTAAGAGTACGGAATCCAGATATATTTGAGTATTTCCTTTGGCACCCGCGGTCCCGCGGGGCAGCTGCCTCGGGACCAAGGGGCAAACTCGTGCCCTGAATCTGCCCCCGCACTTGCTGGGGAGGGCGATGAGATGAGGGGGGGGGGGGGAGAAGAGATCGAAACGGAATCGCGTGGTTATAGCATATTTTCCTCTACCTTCTTAAGGTGGTGAATATTTCAGTGTTACCATGATGGCATGGATGTTTTGTGTTCTGTGTTTATTCTGCATCTTCTCCTCTCGGTTTTCTTTGCCTCTCTGAGATGACATCTCCCGTGCCGTGACTTTGCGTAAAGAACACCGAGATCGAGTCACGTGACAAGGAATAACCAATAAGTGACGTTTGATTTGACAGCTGGAAACCAAACAGACTTCTCTGATTGGTCCAGATAGATGATGGATACAAAATATCAATGAAAAATACTATTATGTTTGTGCATTTCATATAATTCTGATGTTAAATCACATACAGAATAGCGTTATGCCATTGCTGGTATTAGTAATATAACCAGTTATCAATTCACTCTTTACCACGATAAAACTCCCTTATTTTTCTTTTTAATTGGGATTTGGGCAATTTAAGTCATAAAGTTATACGGTTACGCCACATGATAATTACATGTATTTCATAATAGCATTATTGATCATAAAGTTATAGATCTTCTTTGGAATCATATCCAGACCCTGAATTATAATAAAGAAGTTAGGTATAAGAAAATCAAATTTATTGCACCGAGTTGTTTTATTAAAACCACGTCTTGACGTTTTTAGAATGTTCTTGAAATTGAGTTCAAGACGAGACTGCAATTTCCCTGCATCTGAACTCAGTCGAATCTCGTGGATTTGCATGTGTGACGTATGATTTATAACGGTAATTAATGCTGAAGTGTGAATATCTTATGATTAATTACCATACTTTCTTTCCATCGGATCACACCACACTTTCAATGCATCAACTTTTACTTGTGATGTCACGTTTCTTAGGAAGAACGGTATACTTTATCGGAACTTTGTAAAAACCGGCGCAAGTATTATAATTTTAAAAATTAAAACCAATGTCCATCCTTGACGCACCATGAACTTGCCCTGGTTTTGAGAAGAGAAATCAACCGGAATAGAGTTCGATCGGTGAAAGTGAAGGCGAGGACCTTGTTGAATACGAGATGCGTATAAAAATCGTCTTGCCATTGAGAAAGTTTCGACTTCATTGCGGTGGAATGGAGTAATGCAGACGATGCAGTGATTTTTTTACAGATGGGAGTTGGAACAAATTGCCTTCTCGACGGACTCGTGTTGTTTCTTATTTCTCTGAAAGCCGTGACGCATGGATTCAGGTGGAGAAGATTACAAAAGTTGATGGAAATTGTAACGAAGAAACAGTTGTCTGAGAATTAGTTTAGTTACAACGAAGTTAGAATAGAGATTTAGATCGAAATTCCACGGTCAAAGAACAGTAATTCTCATGTCATTAACACCTTTGGATCGCTAATAGTTTACAATTTCGTCCAACTTGTCTCAATCCCGTGTAGAGGATCAGTTGAAACACGTGCTCCGCTATAAAACTTGCCTTGTTACGTTTTAACAACACTTTCAAGTTTAATCGGTTAACTTTGCAAGTAATGAGGCGCCATCAGGTGCAGAGGTAATCTTATTTGTTTTTGTTTGATGAAGACTTTACTTCTCAATCAGTGGTGATGACATCAAATCCGACAACTTTACAATAGTTTACTTTATAACAATATAATTATACGAAGACGGCGTGTTTTCAAATGGCTTCTGAGATTAAGTTTAATAGTAAATTCTCTTAGAGAATTTCTCAACTACCTTGTAAAAGATAAGTTGAGAGGGTGGGACAAAACTTGAGTGAAATACAAGTGGGGATCTCTTTTCTGATCCCATCTTGTTACCGTCATTTCGAAGCAGATTAAACTTGCAGAAAAGACGCTTGCATTCTCCTCCCTTAGGTATATATTATCCAGCAATGTCTGCAGACAACTCCCATGCTTAAACTCTTGGAAACTTTAAAATATTCTCTTTCTCAAGGAACTACTTTTTATTTATGATGTAGGAGTGTTAAAACCGACCTGATCTTTGAATAATACAGGTGTTAAGGGAATGTTTAACTTTATTCGAACACCTCTGGCGTTAAGGAAAATACGAGAAAGCTTTTCGAGCTTACTCGAGTGCGGAATGGAGCAAAATATATTCAGCAGTGTATTGATAATTGCTGTACTAATAACAATTAGCTTTCGTATCTTTTCCCAACTCGCGATAACGGACAATTCTGATAACTGAAACATAATTAATAGATTCCCAGTTTGAAAAGTAAAATAAGTTGAATTCGAAATCACCTCAGCTGCTATCAGAGATGATTTTAAAAGCGCCAACAAAAAACGATTATCAAAACTTCAAAGCATGAAATAAAGTTACTTCTATAAAAAAAAATTGTATAATAATGAATCTCCCGCTATACGAAGACTAAAAACGTCCACTTCGTATTTTCGCTGTCTTTTTCAGTCTTTTGATGCGAGTCACTAACAAGCCCATTAGTAAATGCTACAGTGACCACCACCGACTCAATGGCAACAAAGATGGCTTGTTCGTAGCGCGCAGCCTGAGGGGATGCTGAGGCGATCTCAAACAAAGCATAACCAACAGTACATGTACGTACGGAGAACATAAAATCAATCACAGGTGAGGCCGGAGGGCAAACAGAAACAACAAAACACGGAACAAAAGGCGGTGGCCATCAGAGGGAATTCTGTCGACAGGTAAACCAACTAACTAGTCGTTATGATTTTAATACGCGTGGAGGTGAAAAGAAACCTTTGTGATCTGAAGAGGAAGGTATTTTTCTTCGCATTCAAAAGACATCGGATTTTAGTCGCGTTTTGTGAAAATGAAGTACATAAAGAGAAGTTAGGGGATAGTTTCCTGAAATTGGAATTGCGTAGATTTTAGTATCGAGCTCAAAGGAATGGTGTTGACGAAGTACCATTAACTATGCAAACTCGGTTAACTTCTCTCGAGTGTGTTAAACCGTTCCAAGTACTTTTACGCGACATGTTGCTAATATGGATTTAGGACAAACATTTCCTTCCTTTAACTTTAAACCCACATCATACACGTTTCTTCCCTTTTAGTTTTATCTCAAGAAGGGGATCAGAAAACCGTCTCATACTTATCGTTACAGATGGGGATTTAGCTCAATGTTGTAAAAATAAAATAAAAAAAACTTGTATGGGATTTCTTCTTCTTCTTGAACCTCTGTTCCATCCCTTAGTTGACATATGAAAACCCTTAATACTTGAGATCGTATATGAAGAAGCAGCCATGTGAAATACTCCTAGCATCTTGTCCCGAGTTGCTTTAGCAGTTGTCAGTTTGTGAAACTTCTCTTATTTACTTTATATTATCTCTTCTGCCGCCTCTGCTCCCTCGGTGTGAATAAATTCAGTCAGGTGAAACGTGACGGTAATCGCCCACACTGACAAAACTTTAAATTATATTATGACAGAAGTTATCCATAAGACGCGTGGCAGAGTTTATTCAAAATGACGAATACGTCTTGTGAAAATATAATCATCGAAAACGTAAGACAATGTGGGTAAAGAAGAAGAGAATGTTTCGTTACAATCATAGCAAATACTCACGTTAAATTATAATTACTCTTTTCCAGTGTTTAGAGTAGAAAATGCTTTAAAAAAGAACGCATGAATGCAAAAAGGATAGAAAAAGTGATAACTGAGAAAATGTCTATTTTCAAAATAAATATTAATTGTTGTCAATTAAAATAAAGTTCGTCTTTCTGAGTACAGAGCAAATCGTCAGAATGTTTCTCAGAATGTCTTGAATGTGAAAACAAGAAACTTCGCTCCAGAGAGACATTATTTACTCTGCTCCATTGCGTTCTTGACGTTTTCAAATCTCAAATAAGACAATTCCTGTTTCCTTTGAAAAAATAATGAGTTTTTGTGACTGAAATGTGAAGTAGTTCTACAAATACTTCGTTGAATGAACTTTAATTTCTTGTAATTAATTCTGGATTTAGCGCACAGATGAAAAGACTTGAGGGGGAGGGGTAGAAATGATAATTGAAACGTGTTCTCTCGTTGTTTTAGGCTCTGATGTCTGCAGATAAACATTGATTTATCACGCTCTATTCCACCTCTAATGAAGTTTTTAGCGGAGTAGATTTCCTGGAGATAAAAAGTATATGTACTATGTAGGTATAAAAGTTTTGATAACAAAACGTAAAATCAATATTTTGGATTAATATTGTACGTTTCTAATTAAATATGTATAGGTAATTTAATTAAAGATAGAGTAAATGCTATGAAAAACTAACAGAATAGCAAAAAATCATATATTTTATGAAATCTCGAATAAGGCAACACTCGTTTATTTACTGTTAAGTGTTAAAGGAGTAAGTACGTTTGATTACTAAGATAATGGTCAAAGTACAACTATGACATAATCATATATCGAAATATTCTGATAATTCTGATAAGAAATATTAAATTACCATACGACCTGCTCTTCTCCAGTAAATCAATTCAAACTCCAACACAATTCAATTTCCCACCTCACACCATCCCCTAATCCCCTTCCAAACTCCAATCTTCCAAATCCACTCACCTAGAATCGAACTGAGTACCATCTGCCAGTGTCCCCTTATAATGCATCGTCAACGTGTCACCATTCTTCGTCTTCGTCGTACACGAATCAGGCGCGTAGACAACGTCAATCTTCAGTCCATTATCACCACTGCTCTTCGCCTCCTTGGCTGCGTCTATAGACGTCGCTATGACGACGACGCCTAACAGCGCACATGCCAGTGGTAGTTTCATTCTTGACGAACCGACCACTGCCACTTGTAGCTAGCTAGTGGCTACAAGAAGACTTGTCTGCCACGCTATAGTCCCTGTCTTGCCTTGCGTGTTGGAGCCGGTGTGGAAGTGGTGGGGGGAGAGAGTTTGTGAGTCTTCCACGTTACAAAGACGGGGCGACTTGTGATTGGTCGGATACGATGATTGCGTCATGGTTTGGCGACGTCATCTCCGGTTCGGTGGGACGTTTAACGTTGTGTTTTTTAGGTGAAGTTTTTGAGAGAGAAAAGATCAAGGAATGGAAATATAAGAGGAGACAGAGTGATAGAATGGGGGGATTATTGCTGACAGGACACTTTCCAAATCGGCATCCGTACCACCTTTATATATTAGATCGTTCTAAGGGATGGAAAAAGTTTACCCTCGCTTATTTTCTCGTCAAAATGGGATGTGTAAGTTAACGTTTCCCTAGGTATTTCAACTACGAAAAATAAATTACTTATTTTAATAGCTTTTATCGCATTGCCTTTTTGCTTTGAATTCACCGGAAATTTAATTAAAAATGATAATTGTTTTACCGTTGTAGAGGTTTTGTTTACAGCAGGTAAAATGAAACAGTTTCTAGAATACTCTTGCACGTGTCTAATTCTACCTTTATCAGCTGGTACCTAAAAACATATTATCATTTTAATATCACAAATGCCTGCAGGAAACCGGTCTTGCAGGAAAGTGAGTTAGCTCGTAATATCTGTTACAATTATTAATATATCGATAATTAATCATGTGTTTACAGTTACATAAGTCCGATGATTATTATCATTTGTATGGAAAATACAAATTATCAGTTAGGTGTACGGTACGATTACGACAATTATTACAATAATGTTTTATCTGTGTAAAAATGTAGCGACTCAACGTTCAATGCCTCACAAGGTCGTCAATATAGGAACTAGATCAGGAAATATTTCTGATTCGAATAGACCTTGGTCACACCCAAAATAATTGACATATAGCTTTTAGCAAACACGTTCTTGATGACTTTCACGAGTGCTCCATGATGTGGCCTCATTCGTCTGTCTTGAGAAGAAACCTGGCCGCGTTAACGGCGTCGGCGTCGGCGCCGGGACGCTATATTTACACAGATGCCACGTCTGTACATCTGTTTATTTGATTGACATAACACATTGCCCAGTGAGTTAGAATAGCACGGGAATGAAGAGCTAGAACTGAGCTGTTTTCGTGCAAAACCAAATTCCAGTGATGTGTAAAAACGATACACCACAAGATTTGAAATCGTTAAAATTATAAATTCGTCAAAGAAAGTCTGTATTGAATATATTAAACCGAACCTTTAATATACAAAAATTCTTCTGTCGACGAATATATAAATAAATACAAATATTCGGAAAATAAATTATTTAAATTGTGTAATTATTGTAATGATATATGGATTACTTTTATTTTAATCTTAAAACATTATAATTATTTTGACAAATGCCATTAAATTCTCCTCCTCTAAAGATTCTCTCGAATACTCTCTCTACTCCGGGCCTATCATCACATTTCGTCTCTGCAGAAAGTTTTGTTTTCAGAAAAATTACAAACGAAGAGAAATCAGGTCACTTCCATACGTTATGATACAAACAAACTGTCTATATTACCGACCATGATTCACTGCCAAGGTTGGTGTAGGTCGTAGCCGGCACGGAGTAAAAGCATGTAAAAGTAGCAAGAAGAATAATAAGTCTCATTGTAAAATGCATAATAGACAGACAATCCCAACCACAAAAAAGTTCGCACAGTGTATAGTTATAATTTAAAAAACGTTAAGAGTGGAAAGTGCAACGTTTTGTACCAGTCTAATCGGTACAAATGTGTAGGTAATTTGGAAAGACATTCAAAAGTCATCAGTCCATGGACAATGCAGCTATTATTGTTATTAGAAAGTGCAACAATCATAGTTTTTATCAAGTCTACGCAACAAAATGTTCTGCAGATCTCTTGAACTAAGTCATTACCCCGTTGCGGTACTGACAACCAAGAGGACAGATGTTAATTATATCAATTAAACAAGACAAATATCGTCGTTAATAACAATTGTGTTAGAAGATAATAACTGCATCTCTCTCATGAACGGGATCTGATTTTCACGCAACAGTAAAGAAGAGGTATCCATATCTAATTAGGTGATGTTTGTATATTTTGTGTTCAAGAGAAATTATACAAATTTAAATATTAAATATTATATTTTGAATTAGTGCTCAATTACACTGATCAAGTTCTTTAATCGAGACTCCAGATCAAATCTTGATCAAATATTGAAGAATTCTTCAATTAATACTTTTGTTAAATTTTTAGTAAGACGAAAGAATTGAGACGAAATAACTTCGCTAAAGTATGTTGATCAAAGTTGTGTCCACCTTGCAGTTAGCGTACTTTTAATTAGAAAAAATGCATTGCAGACAAATAAAATTAATAATTCATCCCTGAGATAAGGAAGCAAAGTATCAAAAGTTTTTTATTCTTAGCCTGCATAACTTCATATATTATTCTGTATTTTACTCTAGTCTCTAGGTCTCTTTTTGCTTACCAAATATACATTTACTTTCCAACATTCGAGTTTTCATACCCAACGTAACAAAAAATAATATTTAATGTTTAAAATTTAAAATTTTGTGAGATCGTTTGACCTCTTTCATCTAAAAATAATCGTCGCAAGATCTGGTTTCCTTCGGTCATTCGAAAAGCGTGCAAAATATTGGGCATCTCAGCCACCTTTCTCTCATGAAACCCGTGTAATGTCAGAGTGTAAAGTGTAAAGTAGATCTAAAATGAAACTTGTGAGCTCGAACGTGCCGATGGCCCTTCACTTCGGATTTACGATTAATTCCATTTTCATGATGTAAAACGGGGAGGCAAGAAAAACTAATCTCAAACAACTTGCTTTTCGATCATAGTGTAATGGCTACACCGATCATGGGGGAACCTTCATAGCGTATAGAATATGTGAGGGGTTAAATATTTCAAATTCGTATACACAACATTTTTTTATGAATATTGCCAGCTGGAATTTATTGGATCAAAAAAAATGTATCGCAAACAATTTGCATTTTCCCCGTACATTAGTTTAGGTAACGAAATAAAAAATATTAAAATCTCGCAGTAATAAGTTCATATAGTTATGTTATAGTTTGTGTTACACTTATGTTTTACATTCAAATTCTGAAGTTAAGTCACAGTATTAGTTGAAACGCGTTCCTACATTGTTTTACGTATTCACGAGTTACCTAAACTTTGTGAACCTTTGGGGATGAAAATGAAGGTAACATTATGAGATCTTGGGATGGGGGAAAGAGGTCATTTTCTCTTCTCGTTTTCGTTCTCTTTATGCAGATGAGAAGGCACAAGGGCGCTGTTGAGATTAACAGGGGTTTTATGAAGCGACACGGAAAAACCGCAAACACGTAGGTTTAAATTGCTTGAAATATCTTAATAATTAGTATATAAACGCGATAACTTTACGGAAAGAGGGTAAAATGTTTTAATAGTTCAAGAAGGAGTCATAAAGAGTATTTCTTATATTACATCCGGGATGGGATAAACGAATATTCAAAATATTATATCTGGAGCCGAGCTGAAATTTTAAATAGGTCTTCCAGATTTTGTGAAAGGAAATCTGTGCATTCAAGTTCGTAAGGAATGTGTAATAATTTTTAATATCTTATAAAACTCAATAGAACTCGAGGTGATCTTAAAACATTTTGATACAAATAAATCGAATGATTTTTCATAATTAAATCTCGACAATAAACATATTTTTGATAAAACTATACGTCAATATAATACCAAATAGCAATTACAAAGAAATACAATTATTTTCAAAATTTATATTTCGGGTTTTCTACATTTCATTTGGGTACTAAAATCTCGATGGGAAGTCACTATACATGTCATTAACTACTCATTTATATAATTATGATAAATCGTACATAACATAATTATGTATTCTCGTACTTTTGGGCATAATTATGTAATCACGTACAAAATTTGGTGCATAATTATGTATTCTCGTACCTTTGAACATAATTATGTAATCACGTACTTTATTTGGTACATAATTATATATTCTCGTACTTTTGAGTATAATCACGTACTAAATTTAGTGCATACTTATGTATTCTCGTACCTTTGAACATAATTATGTAATCGCGTACTTCATTTGGTGCATAATTAAATATTCTCGTACTTTTG
Organism: Leuctra nigra; assembly: GCA_934045905.1. NCBI lineage: Eukaryota > Metazoa > Arthropoda > Insecta > Plecoptera > Leuctridae > Leuctra > Leuctra nigra. The sequence goes on along the minus strand of OW203764.1, from coordinate 15,205,143 downwards.
AGTATAACCACGTACTACATTTAGTGCATACTTATGTATTCTCGTACCTTTGAACATAATTATGTAATCACGTACTTCATTTGGTGCATAATTATGCAATCTCGCAAGTATTTTGACCTGCCGACGCCGGTGTCCGAGCATCTTCTCTGACCCCTGCTGTGATACTGCAAGGGATGGGAGGGCCTCAGACATCAACTGCAGCGATCTCTCGACATTGCAGATGCGTCTACCAGTTCTATACTGCATAGCAGTTTCATTTGATGGAGTGTATACATAAGTAATAGCGATGGCAAGGCGAGCAGAAGCGACCATTCCTACCCACCGTTCTGCTCGGCAGATTTTACAACAAGAACACCTCCCAACAAACCAAACAGATTCAAGAGAAACTCGCAGAACAAAATATCGAACTGATATCAAGTGTTGCTGGAATATGCAAACGTATGAAGATGAAGGGTTGAAATGTGAAGGGGTAATCACAAGGGGATAGAAAATGAGTTTCATAATTGTTAGGAATAAACTGTTTGAGTGTTTATGAATATTTTAATTGAGGTCTTTCCAGTATCCAAATTAGTTGAAAATAAACAATAAAAGTTATAGATGATCGATTTATAGAACCTTCACATTGATTTCTGCAATTCTTCTGATACCTCTATGGTTCGGTTCTACGGAAGAGGAGTTATTTTACCTCCTGGACTTGGCTGACCGTAGTCATGGGCAGAGTTGCCACATGACTCGTCACGCGTCACATGTCACGCAACACGTCACGCGTCACGCGTCACATGTCACGCAACACTTCACGCAGATTAGGTCGCAAGATCAAGATTTCACGATCACACTTAGCAAAAACACACACAGGTTAAGACCCCCCCTCCCCCCCTCCCCCCCCTCAAAAAAATCGAGCGCAAGTTTTAAATTTCTCATGAGGTGGTAATAACGCTATAAATCAGCAAACTGTATGTTTGCGGGGATGAAGAAGGGGAGGGTGGGTCGAATAGGGGTGGTGGTACGACGTCTTAAATGCCCCCAGTCACGTATATAGGATGTAAGAACCTACACCTATGCAGCCTCACTCTACCCCCCCCTCTCTCTCTCTCTCTCTCTCTCTCTCTTCATCCCCATCCATGTGCGAAATACCCAAGAGGGTCATGAATTTCTGACGGATCTTCACCAAACAGGGCAGATACACTCTACTCTTTTATCTCTTCCTCTTCTTTTTCCTCCTCGTCCTCCTTCCACCACCCTTTCACTTCGTTCGTAGCTTGATTTCGTTGAAGCCACATGCACCGATGTTATATCAGAGGGTGGCGCCTAGAGGGGCGCCTATTCGTCGTCGTGTCGTGTCGCTGTGTTTCACACACTGTTCAACAGACTCAACAGTCGAGAAATAATGGCATTGTTGGAATGGAAGAGACTGCTAGTGGATGGGGGTATAAAACATGAGGAGGAAGTGGAGTCTCCACAGGCCTATTACGATGTTACGTATGAAATTAAGACGGAATAAAGTTACTCTTCTGCTAATTGCCATGCCTCAATTCGCGTGGCATTCGTTGCTGAAAGATTATCTTGAAATTAAATCCGTTTTTCTCTAACATGTTTATTCTTCACTAGAGTTATTATGCACATGATTATGGAATGACGATAGGAAGAAGGAATTGGGCGGGAAGAATCAAGGCGTTAAATTAATAAACATTACAACTGAACTAATTTTTTTCCCGACAATCATATTTGAACCTATAAATGGGCAATACAGGGTAAAGAAATATATTAGTGACTGTTGGCATATTTTTGAATAACGTTACGTAATATTTAAAGTTACTTAAAGTTACCCAGTCTGTCGGTATGTCGGTATGTCTGTCTGTCTGTCTGTCTGTCTGTCTGTCTGTCTGTCTGTCTGTCTGTCTGTCTGTCTGTCTGTCTGTCTGTCTGTCTGTCTGTCTGTCTGTCTGTCTGTCTGTCTGTCTGTCTGTCTGTCTGTCTGTCTGTCTGTCTGTCTGTCTGTCTGTCTGTCTGTCTGTCTGTCTGTCTGTCTGTCTGTCTGTCTGTCTGTCTGTCTGTCTGTCTGTCTGTCTGTCTGTCTGTCTGTCTGTCTGTCTGTCTGTCTGTCTGTCTGTCTGTCTGTCTGTCTGTCTGTCTGTCTGTCTGTCTGTCTGTCTGTCTGTCTGTCTGTCTGTCTGTCTGTCTGTCTGTCTGTCTGTCTGTCTGTCTGTCTGTCTGTCTGTCTGTCTGTCTGTCTGTCTGTCTGTCTGTCTGTCTGTCTGTCTGTCTGTCTGTCTGTCTGTCTGTCTGTCTGTCTGTCTGTCTGTCTGTCTGTCTGTCTGTCTGTCTGTCTGTCTGTCTGTCTGTCTGTCTGTCTGTCTGTCTGTCTGTCTGTCTGTCTGTCTGTCTGTCTGTCTGTCTGTCTGTCTGTCTGTCTGTCTGTCTGTCTGTCTGTCTGTCTGTCTGTCTGTCTGTCTGTCTGTCTGTCTGTCTGTCTGTCTGTCTGTCTGTCTGTCTGTCTGTCTGTCTGTCTGTCTGTCTGTCTGTCTGTCTGTCTGTCTGTCTGTCTGTCTGTCTGTCTGTCTGTCTGTCTGTCTGTCTGTCTGTCTGTCTGTCTGTCTGTCTGTCTGTCTGTCTGTCTGTCTGTCTGTCTGTCTGTCTGTCTGTCTGTCTGTCTGTCTGTCTGTCTGTCTGTCTGTCTGTCTGTCTGTCTGTCTGTCTGTCTGTCTGTCTGTCTGTCTGTCTGTCTGTCTGTCTGTCTGTCTGTCTGTCTGTCTGTCTGTCTGTCTGTCTGTCTGTCTGTCTGTCTGTCTGTCTGTCTGTCTGTCTGTCTGTCTGTCTGTCTGTCTGTCTGTCTGTCTGTCTGTCTGTCTGTCTGTCTGTCTGTCTGTCTGTCTGTCTGTCTGTCTGTCTGTCTGTCTGTCTGTCTGTCTGTCTGTCTGTCTGTCTGTCTGTCTGTCTGTCTGTCTGTCTGTCTGTCTGTCTGTCTGTCTGTCTGTCTGTCTGTCTGTCTGTCTGTCTGTCTGTCTGTCTGTCTGTCTGTCCGTCCGTCCGTCCGTCCGTCCGTCTGTCTGTCTGTCTGTCTGTCTGTCTGTCTGTCTGTCTGTCTGTCTGTCTGTCTGTCTGTCTGTCTGTCTGTCTGTCTGTCTGTCTGTCTGTCTGTCTGTCTGTCTGTCTGTCTGTCTGTCTGTCTGTCTGTCTGTCTGTCTGTCTGTCTGTCTGTCTGTCTGTGGGAAACGCCGTCGCGCGCCTCCACTGGTACGCGTCATGTTTTACATGACGGGTCCATATAGTTATAAATAAAACCCTCTGCAGTAAAATTACATGAATATCCTAATTATTTTATACGTTTCCCAGCCTTCAAGCTCTGTAGAAAATATCACTTTTTTTCTGGATAGTCAAACCACAATCAATTGAATTATTATCATATAAATAGATAGAGGGACACAATTACTCGTCATCTGACAAAACGATCCGTCATCAGGCGATTACAAGGACAGACTCTTGACAATCCGGGTCCACACAGCCTCTGTCTTCGCATCTGCTAGTCTATCGCCAAAACCAGAGTTGGAGATCATTGGCTCTGAGGTCAAACTTCTTCTCATTGGAATGCGATGGAGGAAAACAACAACTTATACTTTTTTACCATTACCTATGTTTTGTGGGACACAATGAGTGGTTTTTCCAACTTGAGTTTATGTGACGAAACCTATACGAGACTCGATTCTCTCCTATCATATAGTGGCCGGCATGATTTGTGCCGTGTTATTTTGCCATGGGAGGGGGGGGGGGGGGGGGGGGGAGAGGGGGAGGATCCCCCGAGCTTTTTATTTTAATTTTTCACAATTTGGAAATAATTATTAATTTTTATGATATTTAATAAGATATGAACATTATTCATTTTAATTTTAATTCACAATTATACGTTAAACCATCTTTGGTTAAACAACATACAATTACATTTTGCCTAATACCAAGGGGAAAGTGTCCCCCCTGCTACCCCCCCCCCCCCCCCCCTCCCCCCATCCTCCCGGTGCCCATGACTCCAATGATAAACTAGTAATTACAGAAGTCATATGACTTAATCCCAATAATCCCTTATTACTCCTTATCATTACATTATAGCGATTATCTTTACTGCCAACATAGTAATAATTAATAAATACGAGTACGTAACTTTGACAGCTATTTGAGCCTGATTCCATTCAAAAAACAATTGTCATACCAACTCATTAGTATGTCACCTCTAATTTTTTTAAATACCTCTCCCCATTGTTGTGACAATGTATGTGTATAGCAGTAACTACATTTGGCACTACGTAAATGAAACCGGTTCTCTTCATGAATGCTTATCCATAATGAATACACATCCTATTCTATCCAGCTCATGTATACAACGATCATTGTTTTGTGTACCTCCAATGGTGAACCGTCCTTCGTCAGTGACACTTCATATAGTCTGTGCCAGCCAACAAAATCCACCATATAAAAGTTAAAGGACGTGATGTAATGTTTAAAGTGGGGAGGGCGGAGAGAGGAGAAGTTGATTGTAAAGATTCATCCACGGTATATAAACAGAAGGCGTGTTGGGAGCCATACGACTGTGTCGCGAAAAACCATCGCTAATTTAGATTTTCCTCGTTCGAAATTTTTATACAATATGTCTTCAGTCTATAACACGTATGACAGTGCAGTGAAGTGAAGAGAAAAAGTTTGTATACTGTTTATTTTTTTATATCACCCTTCGTGGTTTGAATTGAACAATAGTTATTGTGAAGATACGTTGTATTGTTGTGTTTGCGTAACTGTTCGGCATACTTTGGCTTTTGTTTCAAGAGTAATAGAAGAAAATTGCGTGAGTACTTGAGCATTGTTTTGAAAAAGAAGAGGTGGAAGAAAGGAAGCAGTTTTTTTTTTAATTCGTGCGTTGACGTAATTCATGATGGTCATGAATAGTGTGGTGACAAGTTTGTTCAAGTTAGGAGCTATGCAACGTTCCATGTCGCGTCCGAACGCCGACCAAGTGTCGACGATGAAGGCGTCGTCGTGGAGTATGCCCGACGTCGACCGTCGTCCGGGCGTCGCGGTGTCGTCGACGGCGAGGATGACGTCGTCGTGGAGCATGTCTGACGTCGACGTCGGCAACCATCGTGCGGGTGTTGCGACCTCCATGTCGTCGGCGTCGCAACAAGACGTCGTGACGCCTGTCATCAGACGCAACTTCTCAGATTCTGGAAGTTCGCATTTGATCCACAAGAAGAAGTGGTAAGAGAATTACGATATCAAAAATACAGAGTTTTGTTTTTGTTGTTTTACAAGCAACGGAAGCGAGTTATAGATGATTATTTTATATCACCCTCGAATAATACGTGTGACGATGACTTCGACTAACCTGTCATATCTTCGTTTGTTAGGTACAATTTTAATAGCTCATATCAGTACAGTTGTATTTATTATATCTTTTGTGCTTTACAATATCACAAATTATTGGATTTGGGAGTATTTTATAAATACCTACGAATATTAATAAGAGATATTAGATATCTGAAGAGAATTATCGGTTTAAGTTAATATTTCGGAGATTTTGAGACTTCAAAATATATAAGATAAGTCGTGGATTTGTGATATCTTGTACAATTAGGATTATGGTGTTAAAAAACTCGATCCAAAATCGAGAATTTTATTAATAAAGTTTAAATGTCACAGAGCTGTCCTACTTATAAATGTGGACTTCTTATTGAAGAATGAAGCTGTGCAATACTTTTCAATTACGAGATGTGACGTTTTGGTGCACTCAATTAGGTGTACTCTTAGAATTATTTGATCTTTCAATCACAATCCTTCAGTCCATCAAGAAGCTTTGCGATTAACTGATGAAGCCATTGAAATGAAACAGATTTTATGAAAAACTACGCGCATTTCATTTTCTATGTCAAATCGAATCACATTTCTTTCTGCACTTTTTAAGTCTTTCTTGGGAAATCATGAAATTGTAGAATGCATTTTTAAAAGGATTTTACAGTTACTTACTTTGATATAAAATATGCATAAATGACGCTAAAGATATGAATATTTGAATCCACTGTGAAATGCAAGTGACAGATTGTTTAGGTAAAGTACACTATCTAGTTATAACTTCATATCAACTGGTATATCTGTTGAGATTATTGAAAAAAATATAAGTAGGCACCTACATTCTTTACTAACATTGCAAAAACGAATTGACAATTCTCCAAGAATGTTAAGAATTCGTATCAAACAATCAGGTTATTGGCACAATTGATTCGCTCGTCTTTTATTTGCCAATAACAGTGGAGTATTTGAACATTTTCTCCGACATGATTATAACTATGCACGTGTCAAGGTTCATTAGACACTGACACGTGATCTGAGATGCAACCCGCAATGCAAGATGGCGCTACAGTGTGTGCCAATTGACATATTTTGCAGATTAGTTTTTAATGACAGTATTATACAGAAAAATGAGAAGTACATGACAGGATTACAAGAAGACAAGACGAAAGATTATTTTTATCTTCAGATAATCACGAAGTATTAAGGTATTATAAATCAGCTTCTTAAATACCCGTCTGAATGTTTTATTAAAAACGATTGCGGATCATGTAGAAGGCTGATTTGACCCTGGTTGACGCACGATTTCGTCATCAGAAACTAGCGAGATTTGTATTTTTTAAATTTGTACTGCCGTGTAGGTAATTTGATCTTAGAAAATTAGCGAATAAAATTACACTTGAAATACAAATTCATAACGAAATATATTTCTGTACCTCAGAGTTAGAAGGGCGAAAGTCCATTCTCTCGATTTTGGCACACTTTTTGAATGATATCAAGCTTTTTCAATTGCCATTTGACTGATGTCATCAAATATTAAATCTCTTACACAATGATTTAACTCATGCTCACCTCAAGAATCATTGCAATGGACTTCCGCCCTTCTACCTCTGAGGTACAGATTAATTTTCTCTTCTTGTGGAAATTTTAGGTAATTTGGCCAATGTTGATGCTGGGCACAAATAGTAGCTGCACAATTTCACTTGACAGACACGTGTACCTATTAGGGAAGTTTCTTGAAATTGTATTCTAGTTAATTTGTAAATATCAACTCAAATAACAATGACAAACACACTTATCACCAGCAAAATTTTACATTTTCATTCATACAAATCAAATTGAAATATCATTGGATATTTTGGCGGGAAAAAACGACAGACAGCGAGAATTAGGATTGTGATGTCATTTCCAAGTCTCCAACAATGTGTTACCATGGCGATATCTTTGTTGCCATGGCAATATAGCAGATTGTGATGTCATTGTCAATTTTCCTGTTTTAAAATTGCAAGAAATATATCAAACTTTGCAAATTAATTCCTTGAAAACTATTCAACTCACAACAAAAATAATACCATGTGTTCAGAGTTTCATTAAACAAATATTATTTTGATTAATTTTAAGGAGACTAGCATTTTGTATGTCCCAACACGTCGCTCTCGAATGGGGCTAACCACTGGCTCGTCGTCGCGCTATTTTGGAGCCACTCTTCTGTTGATCTTGAATTGTGACAGAAGTTGTGACACAAGTGCTTCACTTTTTAATTAGCTTCCTTTCTCAAGAACACAAAAGAAGTAATTACACATAATGATGCTGGTAGGAAATTCTTGGCTGAGAACTATAAAAGACAATAAAATTAGACGACACATTTGATTGTACAGCAATGACAAATATCAGTATATGAAGGGTAATAAAGTTAAATTTGAGTTTTTAGCAAACTCGGTGTGCTTTTACCTCGTCGTTTAACAACAGTCATGTGATAATCTAATTTCTGTTGATACAATAAAATACTTGCTTTTTATGTAGTGACGAAATATGTCAAACTTTTATAACTAACTTATCCATGGATATTTCTTTCAAGGAGTTGCCATTATTTGATGACAGCCCCGTCGCCTCCCCGTGTGTACTTATCCGAATAGGTTGTGTGACCTTGGCTTGCCTTGGATTAGTCATCATTACATTATGTAAACAAAAAATTATTACTTCAAACTATACAATACACCTATATGAAAATTGTACAATGTTATTTTAATTATTTATTGTGGTACCTGCCAGAGGCGGGATGGCTAATTGCAGGACTACATTTGGTGCCCTCTTTAAAATTTTAAGGAGGGACGGTAGATATTAAATCTCCAAATGTCATCTGGTTTAATGAAATTAAATTAAGGATCACATTTCTGCCACAGTAAATCCGACTTCAATATGATTGAAAATACTGGTTTTAGTTTAAAAGTTACAACTTTAGTAACACTCAAATGAATATCTTATTACTTGGTATATTTACTAGGAAAACGCTCTGTGTAACGCGTTGATAAGCGAGCCTTCGTATTGCATGCGAATTAATATTCGTGTGAAAATTGCTGCTATATAAATAGACCTTGGAAATTGCTTGAAAGACAATCGAATGTGTCAAAACGCAGAGATAATTTGTTCGAAAATTATTTGAATAAACTTGACAATATTTCAAAACAAGCATACAATTCCGTAAAATGTCTATCTCTTTCAGTTCTTTCCAATGTTGTCAGAAAATTGTCAGAATATCCTGAACTGTTGATCCCGACGACCACGTGGCGATTTGTAGTTGTTTTGTTCCAGTTTTATTTTTCCACCAATCACAGGATGTTATTCAAAAACTATACATGTGACCGTTAAAAGTTAGTATGTGTGCAAAATTTCAGATAGATATTCGATTGGTTGAACGGTTTGACCTGGGCATTGCCTACAAATCACAGACAGACAAAAAAAACACACAGAGAAAGTGGCAAAACTCATAAGAGTTAAACGATCGCTACGCTCACTTGATTAAATTTAGAATATATTTACCAGTACGAATAAGTTTTATATATATAAAAAAAATGCGAAGCGTAATAAATGGATAGGACAAATTAGCTTGCCGGTAACTTTGCCATTTTTCACTCCCAAATATGTTGGAACTTTCTATTATTGCTGTTTTGCTGACAACCATTTAATTAAGTGTGTATCATTTTGTTACTTTTGATTTCTTACGTGTTTCGAAACTGTAAGATCCCAGACAAATAATAAAGAAAACTCCCTGGAAGTGTGTAGAAAGCTGCAGCAACACAACCCCTACTCCCACTACCCCCCACCCCCACCCCCCACTACTCCCACTTGTTAACAGAGATTAAAGAGTCAGGCAGTTTCTCGGCCTCGACTACACCCCTGTGTCTTCTGATTTATCTTTTATAACCCAAGTAGATCACGTGCCGGCACGTAAACTTGGGTGTCTTGTCGTACTCTGTTACTTTAACTGCAGAATACAGGGAATTAATAAAATACACGAATTGACGGTCATTCAGGATTTCTGGCGACGTGTGTGGTAAACATTGCATGAAATTGCCATGCGCAATGCAGCCATTTATACTTGATTCGGTGTTTTTATGGGACGAATTAAAAAAAAGAAAGTAAGTGGAAGTGGCAACTCTTCATTTGTTATGTTTTGTTGAGAACAGACAAAATTAATATTCATATCGGGGTGGGAATACATTTTCAAAATTATAATATAGTAATAATTACTATTTGGAATAATTTTTGTTCGAAATTTGACCTCCGAAAAAAAGACTAGTACTAGTAGAAAAGTTTTACCACACCAGAACTGTTTTTTCAATGCTCTGTTAAATTAAAACACTTGATTAGGATTAAATTGCCATGGGTAACAAAACACCAATGTGCTTACCTAGGTAACCTAGCATGAACTGTATCTACTGAATTAACAGAGCATTGAAAAACCATCTCTTGTATTGGAAATGGCGATCGAAAACTATCGGAAACCAATTGAATCTGACATCTATCCATGAATACAATTGATACTGCTCTAATTTCCAGCGAATTCATTGCTATGATTGTTAGAATGAAAAGATGTTGAAATGATGAAAGCAAATCGCCGGAAGAGTGGTTGAGTGACTCTACAATTACATCATATTCCATGCAATGACACCGCAAGTTCATTATTAATGAAGATAATAGCAACCCCTTCGCACGCTATATAATGTGGCACAAGCGAGGTTTTACGGGAGGGATGCTATCATTTATCAGCACGATCAATGATTTATTATTTCTAATATTAATTAATGAAAAATCCTCGACACAATTATTCTGTCATTCCAGAGTTTAATTATAACGATAAAAAAATGCACTAGGTATGTGTGCGCAAATGTGTACAAAAGTAGATATAAACGTCAGGTGTGCCAATATGAAGTTTGATTTAGTGTTTTAAATGTTTATGTCAAAGCTGTCAAAATGTTTTTATTCATCGAATGACTCGACTTACTATAATAGCATTTTCTATCAAACGACCATCCGCTTAAACATTAAGGGAAATGTGCTGTGAAAATTTGCCAATTTTGAAATTTTTCGTTTTTTTTACCATTATTTAGATTAAATTGTTAATTACATTATGTCAAAAATGTGGAATTTTTTAGCCTTTTATTTATGTTGTAAAAAAATAATGTTTGCATGTTTGTAGTATATAGCTTTGAATATAGTTAAAGTTTGAATGCTGTTATCTCCGGAACTATTTTTCTTCACATTGACTGTTGTAATTTCCTACTTCTTTTTAATGTTTCAACTTAGAAGGCTGATTTTTTTTTTTTGGTGTGTGTAGTTATTTGTGATGAACAACAATTGGCATTTTTATTGTTTATAAAATGAATACATCTAATTAAAATAATTAGGTAAAGTGTTAATTACCAATAAAAAGTGTAAAAAAATATGTTTTATTTTTTATTTATTTTTGCAAACTAAAGTATTACACTAAAGTAAATTTGGAATGCCAACTTCATTAACCCAATCATTTGTGAAAATGAAAATAAAAAAATAAACAATGTAGGTCAAGGAATTAAAATGTAGTAGGGATTTATCGTAATCTTTTAATAACTAATTAATTTATAAAAAAATTAAAAATTAAAAATTATTTTTTTTGTATTTTTTTTATTAGTTTTAAGCAACTCTTGATATCTTCTCAAAATTTCAATATTGTATTACCTAAATTCATAGATATAGAAATTTCACAGCATATTCACCTTAAATGAGATTATTCGTATTCGTAACTACTTTTATCGTTCTATTCTCTACAATCACCTTGATCCTCTCCAATCAACAGGCCAACAATACATCATTCTCCTGCCTCATGCGAACTAAGTCCTGGATTAAACGATTGAACAGCAAACGAAGATGGATTCGTCCTCAATAATCCAAGGTGATAAGTGATCATTTCGATTCTTCTGTTCGTCGACTCATGGCACAATGTCGGCAGTTCGAAGAACTAATTGATCTGTCAATTGATTACTGAATAGTCGATACCACGTTACAGCTTCTCAATGCAGTAAGTACTATCACATTAATTGCTCCATAAAGTTGATACCTAGATAATTGCACTGCACTTTGTAGGGATGTCATTAAATTCCAATATAATGTTTGGTAAAACAGATAATTAGGTACATCTCTATGGTTGACATTTAATCAGAGATGTCAAGACAAATATTTTTTGCTGGGTTATTGGTCACCGTGAATAATCATTTACCAAATTTAATTAAGGTTTACAAGGCTTTAACACCTTTGTACATTTTAAATCATCTATGTAATCATTGTGTGTATTCTAATAGGTACCTATTGTTTTGTTGGTCATAATCACATTTAGTTATATGTATGTATCATAGTCGTTCTCTCTCACTTCATTCTTGTGATTTTCCTCGTTCTAAGCTTGTTTCTTTCTAACTGCTGAGATATGCTTATAGATGACAAAAACCAAGGTCTTATCATGTCCGCAGATTATGTCTAGATACCTGTGGGTATCCAAATGCAAAGTTATTCCCTAAATACAATCTCAAGAATTCGCGCTAATATTCTGTCACTACATGTCATATCGTTGTTTCTAAGTTATTTTCATGCTGTATTTTCAATAATGAGATGGAGAAAGTAATCCGAGGACCCAATGATACGTACGATGAGAAATGTTTGGCACTATAATAATTAGTCATTTTGTTCAGTCAGTCGGAGGGGTAGAAAGTAACACGTTCCTTGACTAACCTGACTTGATTCCATAGATGAAATTAACACATTGATGAACAAATATTTGAACAATTTGAATGTAATCAACGCAATTACTACCATGTGACATAATTTATGTTTTATATCAAACAAGTTTTTTTGCAGTGAAGCATGTTCATCTTTCTAGGTATCAATGATGAAATTACTAAATTAACAACCTATCGATGCACTTTCTTGCTTTCACTTTCGGTGAATGTATCGACATTGAACCTACTTACCTAGGTCACTAATGGCACAATTTATAACTTCTTACCCATAATTAATTAACCAATAAAACAAAAAATCCAGACAACTCTAATATAAAAAGATGATTAATTGAACTTAACACACAGTAACACCATTTAAGGTTATAACACCGTAAAATCTACGGCTATAATATCAAGGGGAAGATACGCAATCACTGAAGTCATCCACCATTTGTAAAAATTACAAAAACATTTATTCTGAGTGCAGACTTCTTCATTATATTGTAGAGTTTGACCTTGAAGGGTTTTTTAATCGATTTTTATCAATATCTTTTTCCAGTGTAATTGTTAACAAAATAGGGCTATGTACGTGAATTCAGAACGGTTCAATGAAAATAAGTCATAGTTTGGAATAAGTTATTAGTTTTATTTTGTCCAACAGGTGTTTAGAAGAACCCGAAAATGTAACTACCCAGTCGTCTTAACTCCCTAAACAAAAACATGTATTAAAATCCATTCATTAAGTAAGAATGATCGACCTTGAGACACAAAGTCAAGCCAGATTGCCATCAAAAAAACAATTTATTAAGATTATAAATATCATAGATGACAGACATTAAAATTGAATTCAAAATTGAGCTAAATGACATTGGCTTGACGAAAGATTTCAAAGTCGTCATTCTTAGGTGAAAAGATTTTAATTCAACGCGTTTTCCTGCTTATGCAAAAATGTCAAAATAAATGAAATAAAAACTCGCTCGACATTTGAATGGTTTGACAACACAGTCCAGATGGCAGTCCATGTACGCAGCCACTCTGACACCTACAGGCTTGAATGGCAACTAACTTCATGTTAGTGTATTTTGTCTGCGATAGAGCGCACTAGCCTTCAGTTAGCGCATGTGACTCTGGATCAATAATACTGTTTGTGACCAACAATACAAACTTAATTCCCCTAAATATATGTTACAGTTTTACACTTACTTTGACTTATTTCGTTTGATAATAATATAGAATAAATAGTTAATTTTAAATATAAGAGTTTAATGTATAAAGTAGATGAAATTAATTGAAAAGTATTTAGTAATTTATTTTTGTATGTTGTCACTACCCTTTCATTTTCGACCAATCACGTCAATTCTTACATCCCAATTTCGTAATGGAAGGGATAGACTGAACCTGAAGAAAGAGTACCATTTCAACTAGCATACCACTGTACAGTGCATGTGCGCGAAACTTTACTAGAAATAATCAATACATCGATCGTTTTCGTTTCTTACCATTTCCTGGTTACTCAGGAATTTATTATTTTGACCAATTGTGAAGGTGAGTTACTGGAATGAGCTTCTCTAAAATTAGGCTATAAAATTGCGTTGTCTGGATTTTTGCGTCACATGTTTTCGTCACACCTCGGTACAGTGAGTGCCGCGAGAATTTTAAACATCCTGAAATATTAAACAACTTACATTACCTAAAATTTTGTCAACGTTACAAAAATACCTAGTAAATTACTTAATTAACTGCATACTTGCCTATTCGTACTAGGCTACCATTCATTTTATAATGCATTCGGAATTCATCTGAAACAAATTAATATTTTGCCAATTTGTCGATATTTTATAGTTCAATATTAATTTTTGATCAATATCCAGTGTATGCATGGTGTGCCAATATTTTACTTTTATTGCATTGCATTGTTGTCTACCACATTAATTGTTTGTTTTAAATTTAGTTTTTAAAATTAAATAATCACAAATTGCTTTTTGTCGAATGTGTTTTGCATGGATTCATCCAGCTTGCATTGAGAATGTTTTTTCACTAATTTGTTTTTGTCACCTATACTTTTCGTTATTTTATGTCTTGTGTTTGTCTGTTTGCACCCACTTCTGTAGGCCACAAACTAGCCATGCCATCAGGTGTAGGCACATCATATCGTTCTTTGCCCGACGATGTGTACAAAAGCACGACTGTTACCGAGACCAAGTTTAGTGTCATCGAATCGGTGAAAAAGGCATTTAGCTTTGCCGGTGGCAATGGCAACCAGGCATCAGACCGCAAAGGATCAGATCCGCTGATAATACGGGACGCAGGGGAGGGCAGACCCATCAGAGTAATCAGGTAATTACACCCCCCCCCCCCCCCCCCCCCCCCCCACCCAACCAAAAACCCAATCAAACACATTACCCTAGATTGTTAATCGATAATTAATCTTCAATAATTTACTTAATTGGTTTATTACGATACTTTATAGCAAGATTTATTTTTATTATTTCTCTCTAGTAACTACTTTTCAGTAATAATTTTAAAGAATTATTATTTTTAGCAAATGGGATTTTTTTTCACAAGACTTGCTCAGAATGTATGTTTTTAACAAAGAGAGCTGTGGGATGATTCTATCAGATTCTAGTTGCAACTGGTATGAATCGGAATTGCAATGTGACTTGACAACTGCGTTGTTTGCCAATCCAAGTCAGGACGAAGCAATTAGTTCACAGATAACATAAGTCTTGGTACGAACGTCAATTGGTGGAGAATTAGAGCGACAGAATAGGGACCTAAAGTATGTCGCAGGACAACAGTACACTATCACGAAGAAAATTGTACACATCCAACCCCAAAGTCCCCAATCCACTGCGCTTTTTAATGCCAAGTATTGTTGCATGCTTCACGTTTTGTTTCAGTGTCTGCATTTTTTTCGTTTGAATTAATTATTAATTTTCCCATACTTCACCATTCACCACACACATCCAGTTCTAAACCAATTTGTTTTCATTGTATTCTTTTCAATTTCCTCTTATAGGGTGAATAAAGAAATGCCGACGTCAGCGTCTCCCGAGGAAACTGCCTTACTTGGGTAAGAAATGGCGCCGTGATTTTGTTAATTCTCAAACTCTTACACCACCAGGTTGACGGGCTATGTCTCTATTGCAATCATTTTCCACTTTCTTCAGACTTCTCTTCACTTCTCTTCACACTAAGGCGTCTTCGCAATCGTCAATAATAATTAACTACTTTTATTGACTCATTTCAGCATGAACTCTTTTCTGCCTTCACACTTATTCACGAAGTGGGAATGCCAACTCATATCATTCAAGAATTAGTACATTAAAAATGGAACGATAATGCATTTGGATGACAAATTCGGTCAAATGTAAATGTTTTTGTGTCTCTTTTTCTAGTTCTTTGAATTTTTAGATTTTTGGTATCAATATCTTCTCCAAAGTGGTTGAAACCCACAGAAAAGGGAGTAATTAATAAAAAAAAAGTTTTTAAACTGCAATTAGGTATTTAATTAAATTCCAGAAGAAATAAACCAGTATATTTTCAAAAATACATTTTGGAACACAAATATTTTTTTTTGCCGAGGTTGAAACCGTTTTGCTGTTCCTTGAAGCATAATTGGTGTACAAGTGGTACAATTAGGAGCTACTTGAAAGCTACTCTCCCAGTGCCGAGTGTCTACATGTATAATAAGACAGTCTACGTGATAAAAGTGGTCATTAAGTTCGTCACTCTTGTTTTTGATGGAAAATTAAGTTGGCAATCCTGCTTCGTGCTATTCTGCTTCACAACTCACCTAACCGATCAAGCATATTATCGAGAAAGAACTAAGTGTTACCATCGAACAATTCTTCCATTTTCAGCTAAATTCGCCCATGAGCCACTACCCCAGCTAATTATTTATAACAAAAAGTGACCCCATGACTGGAAGAATCTGAAGAACTGATGATATTATTTTGTGTGAAAAAACAAGTGTTTATTTTATAATTTATTTATATTTGCATGGTAGAGTAATTTTGATTTTTATATTTATGTGTTTTTTATAATATTTATTTTAATTTATTTTAATTTATTCCTCCTGTAGCTAGACCGATATTTGTGTAACGTATGGCATCTAGGCATCTAGCTTTACGTAACTAATTATGTATTGCTAGAACTTGCCTGAGCACGTACCAACTATAAGTAAACTAGGTACCTACTTGATTGGGAATAATTTATTGGCAGAAAAATGAATGAGAGATCTACACGTTTTTATCATTACAATACTCGAAACATACATTTTAAATGAATCTTATTGGTCTGTGTTCAACTTGAATAATGATTATTAGTAATTAGTTGCACTTGACTGACATTTGGAAACATGGCACGTAAGTAAAAACAATATCCAGTCAGATCATGACCAAGAAGTGACATTGTACATGAGATCGATTTCTAGATTATGTGTCCTCATTGATAATATCACAAATCTTCAAGGTATCAAGTCATGCCCTTCTTGGTGTGGATCCAACTGCCCACTTTTATTTTTATACGTGAACTTTGACTTTATAAAGGGTTTTGGGTAATGGATCGATATGGTGTTCGAATACAGGCTTGTGTATTGTGTAAATGTATTTGAGTCTCATAAGATCAATGAGGGCATAGTTCTGAGGTTCGTGACAGAATAATATGGTAATTATTCTTCACGCACTGACCTACCGACTTTTTGACATGTCCGAATCGATGAAATAGCTTCTACCTATTTTGTAAACGCTTCTTATATTAAGCTTTTATTCTGACTTTTTCAACCAATTATATTGTAGTGTAATTTGCAAATGATCGCATTATTTTCATCCCAAATAATTCCTTATTGATCATGTTACAAGGAAAGAAGTACCTAATGGGTTGCTAGTCACACCATGGCTTCTGTTCTTAGACAAGTGTAAAATATAGGACAAATATAATCCTCGTTTACGTCATTACGAGGCTTAAATGTGCAAGAAAATCTTAATTCTACGACACTGACAATGACAGTGGTACGTATTGTTTTATTGCTATGGGCAAAGATAAAGTACTTGTTTTCATCTATCGTCCAGGGTAACTGCATTTGTAATGGCGCACTAATGCTCATATCAGTGCATTTGCATCATGTACTCCATTTCTCACAGCATTCATGTTACTTGCAAGTTGCGAATAAGAAACGAAAGCGTCGTATCTTTTATTGTGACCAATAAGCCGTGACTATTTTCAAGGATAAACAGTGTTAAATAATTGAAGCTGCCTTTTAGTAAGAACGGCGTGGAAATGTTTCGACCAGAAACGAGATGATTTTTCTCATCGCCTATTTCAATCACGACCAACAAAATAGTTTGAGATTTAATCATTTGTCAAGAATGTTACCTCGTGACTCTTGAAATTTTATCAAATTAAAAAATGCCTGTGTGAAGAAGCTTTTAGACTATCCGAATTCAAACGTAATGACATTTCTGAGAAGTGAGATTCTTCGTCACGTGCTCCCTAGTAATTGCTGTTTACACTGTACACTGCTAAGCAAGTACTCTAATAATAAGAGTCATTGGGCTGTACTTGAAAGTGTTTTATATTCCATAAAAGTTTTTTTCATTTCCAAGAACCATGGGCTGCATTATTCAAGATGTTTTGTATAACGGTTGAGGTGCATATGAAGGCTGAAGACAGGTTTTGTTCGTATTACAGTAATTGAAAACTGAGCAAAAACTATAACAGACGAAGGAGCAAAGTAAAAATACATATTTATAAGTAGGTACCTACCAATAATAATTATACTGTTTTCAAGGTAGACTGTGCAATTTTTCTCAATGCCTTGTATTTATCCCGAATTTATTTCGATCCTACTTGATATCTTTTGAAAAGAATCTGTTGTGATGTCAGTGGTCCATAACGAAAAGAACGTAATGTGAATTCGAGATCAACAATGAAAAAATATTAAAAAGGGAAAACGACCGATCAGAATGAAAGAAAACGTATTTCTTGTGAAGCGAATCGTCGGAGTTGTCGGATTGAATCTTCATTCTGACTCGGACAAAACAGACAACACCTATCTCAAGAATATGGTGATTCTTGCAAGTTGTTATACCGGAGCTGATTCATCGCAGGCATATTGATTGCTTCAAGAAAGACCAGTGGCCTTCGACCACTAGCCGCTTGGAATAATGTAGGTCGGTAACGTTGCATTTGCGTCTTGCTCACTGCTTTGCAAGAGTAGGCAGTGAACTTATGCGGGTATTTATTATGTCCAAGAGTTAGCTGGCCACTAGCTACGTCAGGTGTTATAATAACCGGAGTGAGTAGGCTGTGATTAGTGCATAGCTGTTAATTTATGCGACATTAGCGTAGAAGGACGATACGACGCCATTTCGATAGCTGGTCACTCACTTCTTAGAAGATTTATGATTATACAGAACAAAACTATAATGAACAGAGAAAACAATGTTGCAATCATAATTAATATGTTCTATTTTGTATTTTTTATGTAATCCACCCATTTAAACTCAAGTGTAATTGAAAGTTTTCTCTATGTATCTGTCGTGAGATCGTTTGTCTTTGAATTAAAAGTGCATCTATAAGGAAAAGATGTGCGAGATATGTGGAGGACACATCACAACAAAATAGAGGAAATAAGGCAGTCTGACAATGCGTCCTTCTAAGAAACCGAGAATGTGGGTTGCTACTTGCTGTAGTCTGTAGTGCTATAGTGACTCAGGTTGTTGCAATTTTTAAACAACAGGTACACATTATCAGTTCTCAAAAACATTTTCAACCGTAGACCAAGTCAGAAAAATCTGAGCAGCTCAATGTACAAAAAAAGTCACATTTATATTGAATAACCAAATTTCCATTCTACCTATTGTTGTACAGTAAGAATTGATAATGTGCAGCACCAAAACGAATAATTGATACCCTCGGTCATCCCCTGACTGACTTTTTTCGTGGTTCCTTTCGATAGGCAAATATTGGGCCTCTTCCCTTTGGCCACGACCGCCTCCTTCCCACCGTCCAAAATTGATCATCATCATAATTATTAATCTATCGTCTATAGCCTATTGTAGAACAGTGTGACGTTAATCACCACTAAAGAAGTAATGGAACACAAACCCAATGACCTTAATGTTGGCCAAACTGCTTGTAAATGTTTAAAAACCACAGCTCCCAGATAATCTCTGGATTGGTCTATTACTTATTTGTCTGTCTCTTGGTTCGTCTGTTTTGGGCCGCGATTTGTCAAGTGTGTTCTCTATAATGTAACAGTCTGTGAGGGTGTATGTGGGCGAGCGACGCCGGGCGTCGGTCTTGCCAGTGGCGTCGGATCGATTAGAGGGGGTGGGGGAGGGGGGCGTCTCATAGAGCGCCAGAGTCAGCTGGCCCCATCGTTGCCCGATGCTCATTTTGACTAAATAGGGCACCAATGATTTTCTGGGAAAAGAAAATATATACAAATTCCATATCTTCGCCAAGAAAGTTCTTTTTGTTGTTTTTATCAGATAAAGTTAATATTGTTACACTCTGGTGCTGAACTTTTGTCTGGCAATAAATTTGAAATGGAAAAGAAAAGTGAAAACATATTTTTAGGCACGACTTTTTGCGTTTCCACTTTAGAAGCTTGTCAAAGTCAATAAAACAACATATTATCGCATCTAAATGGCAGCTAATTCTTAAAGACAACGTGACTATGAACAAACTAAAGTAGAAAATTACGATCAAAACAAGATGATAAAAGAAAATCACTTACAATTTACAATCACTATTATAAAAACACTGTTTACATCACTGGAATTATGCACTACCAATCGTTTTAGATCAATCTGTATTCTAAAAATTACCCATTTGGTTATTAAATTTTAGTCTACTTCAGCACACAGATAAATCAAATAATTGATAGGTCAATAATGTAATTGACGTTCCAGATTTTGTCATGTCAGTCGTAATGTACAATCACGGACGTATAAACTATGTCTGGCCGATGACTTTTGACATTAATTTTGTACACAAGATGCAGAAGGCCGGAAGTCCATTTTCTAGATTGTTGTACACATTGGGAAAATTGGAATAATGTGTACTCAAGCTACATCAATTTCAAAATGACTGAAGTCCATAAATAAAGAGAACGGAGGCAGACATACTAATTTTTTAGCTCACCTGAAGAATTATTGAAGTGCACTCCTGGCATATAAGTAAAATAATTATGTATTCTTAATATCTGTTCCTCCGAGGTAGAAGGCCGGAAGTACGTTCAATGATTATTGACTCAATTGAGGTGCGCTCAACAACGTAGCCTACTTCTGCTTTAATGCAATCATATTTGTAATGGTGACATGAGTCATTGTGTAAGACAATACTTCAATATAACTGTATTTGTTGATATCAGTCAAATGGCAATTAATAGAGCTTGATTACATCATTCCAAATGTGTGCAACTAAAACTCGATCAGATGGACTTCCGCTCTTCTACCTCTGAGGTACACAGATATTAATTTGTAATGAGCTAAATTTTAAAAATATAATTTTTATTTAAAACTCTATGCATGAACTGGATTATTTCTTTTGTCAAATAAAGAGTGCCAGGATGACAATAAAACACACGTGTGACCTGTATGCCCTTATGAACAATGACATTGTTATAACGCCCCCATTGTTGGAGGCCCAGAGACCAACATACAACACAAAAGAAGACTTAAATCTTCTAGGCAAGTGAGATTCACAATGAAAGATAACGCGCCGGTGTTTCTTTACAAAATTATCGGTCACATTGTTGTTTGAACTTTAATAGGGGCGAAATCATTTTTAAAGTAAAATAAAACGATTGTGTTTGCTTTTTGTAAGTTAATAAATCGAGTGTTTCGTAGTCATCCTGTAGATGTAAAATGTTCACATCGCGTTTTAGCGTTTTCATGTTCATGCTCAATTCAAACAAAAACGATTATTTAAGTTTACACGATTTTACAATCGACGAGGAATATTGAAATGATACCAATAATGTGTTTTAACATCAATATTGACTGTATTGAATATTGAATATTGACTGTGTTTTTTGTTTGTCCATTTGTTTTTTTACTATTTCCAAGGTCCATTATAAGAGCAGCAACTTTCACACGAATATTGATTATAACGCGTTACATCTAGCGTTTTCCTTGATTCTGGGTGATTCAGATTTGCTTCTAAAACAAAATCGCGTGCTCTTCGATTTGCCAAACATCTATTTTTATTGTTGCCTATTGATGTAAAACGCGAATAGATGTGGAAAACCAAACTGTATTTTGCGATTTCTTTTAGAGACTAGAGCCATACCCACATAATTTCTTATTGGTAATTTAAATCATAGACAAATTTATTTTGCTTGTTTGTTTGTTTGAACACCTCTTTTATTTACAAAAAATAATACATTTACAAAACACTCTTCCACTAAGTCCCTAAAAGGGACTTATCTGTGGATTAAATACATAATAATAGTACACAGTTGATCTCCACACACAAATAATTCAGAAAAAATATTAGTTTAACAAAATATTATCATGTAAATTTGGATCATTAGCAAGTTTCTCATTCTCTGAACAAGTTCGATTGCAATCAGAAACTTGTCGCGTAATTTCAAGTGTTACCGCCTTGAGAATTGAACTGGGGTCTCCAGACTCAGTTCTCGCTGTCACAAGCAAGAAACATTGATCGGAACCGGAATGTGTTCATACAAACACAGAGTGTGATGTTCTGTTTATCTTCAGACCAGCTTGAGAATTGCTAAGCAAATAGAGGAAATAAGAAATCGATGGATGATAGAATCGATATGGTTGCTCCCATTATGATTTCTTGGAACCTATTTATATCATCAGAAAACTATTAATCACTGATGAAATTTGCGAACGTCATATTAGATCCCCATTATAATTTGCAGAAGGCTTTTGAAGATCATTTCATGGCATTTTTGTGCATTCACTCAGATTTTTTTGTCTCTCAAAAATGTTTCAACGCTCTATAGCTGCACGAAGCTTATCAATATGGAAGACTGAAGAATTACTTAAAATCTAATTTTCGGAGACATAAAATGGTTTACCTATAAAATGTTTTAAAAATAACAGGAGTGTGTAAATAAAATACAAATTTGTTGAAATTTCTTGGAATATTTCATTTTGTTTATTACAACATTTATTACAATTATGTGGTTATCTATAAATAATAAATATCAACCATTTTAAAAATAAACAATATTTTGGAAAATGCTGGAGAAATTTTTGAAAATGAAAATGATTGAAATGAAAATCGTGAAAAAGCAATAGTCACACTGATTTCAATGTGAATTAGGTGTACCCTTTTGTGTTTCAGTTATTAAATTTTCATAGGGCATTTTCATTATGAAGCTATTAATTATTTGCGACAACAGCAGGCGGTGAAATGGGCCAGTAATCTGGAGCCTGGTTGTTCCAGCTCCAGCTCCAGCTATGTGAGGATGAAGAGTTGATCTCTTGCCAAGTATTGTTCAAGTACAATACAAGTCATGTAGTAATAAGTTAATTGCGATAGCCGGGAAGGAACAAATTGATGACCATCGTTATTATATGATTAATATTTATAATGACATTTTATCTTTCATAGGGTACAAAGGAAAATCGTGTTATAAAAGAGAAAACTTTTCCGTGTATTGTTGTCAAATAAAAGAACGAAAAAAATATGTAAAGTAAAAAAGTTCTGCTTGAAAAACAGTCGTAATAAAACACAATTATAAAACTCCGACGTGTCTTTAATCATAAAAACCTCCATAACATGGAAAAAAGAAATAATTATAATCGATGGGGAAGCGATTCATCAAATTTTTAGCACCAAATGGACAGAGAATAGTGAATAATGACTGAATAGATTCGAGTGAATTTCTCACATCTATTTTTATCTTGAAATTACTACTTGTACGAAACACATCAAAAGCAAATTCCTTGTCTTTACAGCTAATTTACTTTCACTTTATTGTACCCAGCGATTTGTAACCCACTCTTACAGGGTTAATTTTAGCTGGGCGAAACCCAACTGAAACTAATTCAGAGTCCAGTCTATCCTTGCAAAGGCGTTAATTTTATATACACACTAACCATTTTCTCTGAAACACTATGATGGGTGTAATAATTGATCCTGGACTTATTGGGCGTATCGGTTCTCCTCGGACGAATCATTGTTCTATCGACTATTAATATGCATTGTAAGACACATCCCCTGAAGATTGTCAAGAGACAGGAAGTAAACATCCTTCCTTGTAAGTCCATACACGTGGGGTCGTGAGGCTTCGTGAAGAACATGAGAAGACTTCGAGGAAGAAGGAAAGTGAGCTGTCATTGATGCTCGGTGGATTCGACATCCTCGCTTCGACGATTTCTACAATCAGTGGATATTTTTGTCTCGAGAAAGCACATTTGTAACGTTTTCGACATGGAAATGTGGTCTTTTGAAATCGGAAACTATTTGCTTGAAAGGTTTCAAATTGTTTGTAATCTCTAAGGTTACATTTCTGTTTTCTTCACGTCCGATTTGTTTCTTCAGTTAATAAACGTATTAAAAATGCATCAAATAAAATTACATGTCACCAATAGAATATATTTGCGTTTTGGGGTCAATAGTTTCAGCTGCGTGCTATAAATAGATACAATTACAATTATATGGTAATTTTAAACGTTTCGCTTTCTCAATTGAAAAAATAATCAATTCCATGTCAAAATTCTCACAAAAAATGTTGAATAATAATCAGAACAGATTGACACTAAAAGCTTCCAGTTATACAAGATTTATCAACAGAGAGCGTTTTCAATCTCGAAGATCTTCCAACCATTTCTGAACGCTTTATGAGTCACGAGCGAAGGAACATGGCGGATGACAAGCCCGAATCACGTCCTGTCTAATTGCTATCTCCGGACATCGAACCCATGTCTCATCATCAGCTTGTTGTTTCATTACATCATCTCCACAGAGAAAATCGCTTGTTTTGCTTTTGTTTTCTGCCATCGGATCATTACGTTTCTTACACAGCTTCTTTTTAGGAAACACGGGCCTCAAAGACGATTTCGAAAGTGAAATAGAACATAATCGAAACGTCAACGACCTCTGTTGTTATACAATTGAAGGAATCAAAGACAGTTGCATGGTTTTATAATTTAACTTCCTGTATTTTGTACCGCAAAGTATCCGGTATGCAAGAACCTCCACACAGATGTTAGTGAAGCAGCTACTAAATCAATGACATTAGTTATCTTTGTGTAGATCTCTCTCGAATAGTTGAAGAAACAGTTGAATTCCGTAGAACTCTTCCAATACGCGGCTCAGTAGATAATCTCCGCAAAACGATTCACGTCGGTATGTCGTCAATAATCTGTTTGGATGGATTCCAAAACCAAAACGTTCCATTCTCGGAGCTTGAATTTTCTGCATCATTTAGATTCGAACATCAAAGATTTTTCTTTTGAAGAGGAGGAGAGAAGGAAGTCGTTTGGTATCTCTGAAAGTGAACTTCTGGGCTTATCTCAAAACTGAAAACTTTCTCGTATAGGTACTGCATTAGAATCGATCGAATGAACAGAAGTACCTACGAATACGATACAACATGAATGGAACGACATCAGAATATGATTGTGTTTTTAATACAGTTTTGTCGTCATTAAGTTTCACTTTAGTCATTTATCATGTTTTTATATTACAATACTTAGTTCCATTACATTATCAATAAATGTGTTTTTAAATATGTTGCTGTTTTGTTGATATCCTTTTGTCATTATCTGTTCGTCCTTTTATTATTTTATCTATATCCTGTAATATATCCTGTGATACTTGCTTTTTACCTACTATTATTTATTTTTACTACAAGGAACTAAATGAATCTATACCTATATGAAATATGTAAAATAAAGTTTACAATTACTTAGTAAAGCTTCTTTCTCTGGTGGCAAACATGTCTAAAGCCCCATTTACACGGTGCAATTTCTTGAACAACTTCTGTGCCACAGAGGTTCTGCTCGTGCGCAGTATCACTTTTGAGATAATAAATGGAATCTGCACATGTGCAGAACTTCTGGGACACAGAAGTTGTTCAAGAAATTGCACCGTGTAAATGGGGCTTAAGAGGTGCAACCTGCCACTAAATAAGTAGCCAGAGAAACTGAAAGTCGATACTGTAACAAAACCTGGTATGATTGTTGAGGTTTCGTCTGGTGCGGTTTGCATGATTCATCAAATTGCACCTTCAGATATTGATTCTCTCATCATGCTGTATAGAACAGTTACAAGGTGAACTCAGGTGATTATGATAATGCTCTAAAACTCATGAAAATTGACCCAGATATTTTGCTAATTCATCCAGTTTTGTCAAATGCTATTATTTCAACTAACAGTATTATAGAGGCTTCGTATTGAATGTTAATTGCAATTTTATCCTAAATTTTATCTAGAAACGTCAGACACAATCATAAAATGAAAATATCAGTTGAACGAATTATACATTTTGAAGACTGTTACATTCTAGAACATTACTTACTCAAAAATATGAAACTAGGATATATATTTTTTTCAACGTTTGATTGCTCGTCCAGATACAAAGTAAACGTGCAATTTGGCAAAAGGAGCTGTAATAATTTGCTGATTCCAAAATTTGAAGTTTTTTTTCAACGTTCGAATCTTCTTCACCCATCCAATATGAAAGTAACATGAATGTTATTAAGGGTGCAAGTGATGTGTTATTGAATACAACTGTCACCCTTATCGTCTGCGCAACATCCGCCCCATGCTAATCTCGTTGTGTCCTCCGCAGCAAGATGCC
Organism: Leuctra nigra; assembly: GCA_934045905.1. Taxonomy (NCBI): domain Eukaryota; kingdom Metazoa; phylum Arthropoda; class Insecta; order Plecoptera; family Leuctridae; genus Leuctra; species Leuctra nigra. Next base: position 15,179,271 of record OW203764.1, on the reverse strand, counting down.
CTCCGACAGTATGGACGACATCGAGTTGAAGAACATCCAGCTGCAGTTCCCGTCGGCACGGACGCTCTCCAGGGACGACTCCAACGTCGTCGAGGAGCGCGTCGAGACGGCGCGGGGCAGCGTCGTCGTCGCCGTTCAGGGCAACAGGAAGAAGCCGGCGATCATCACATACCACGACCTTGGACTCAACTGTAAGACCCGAAAGCATTGTTATCTCTTTGCAATTCTTGGCAATGCGTTTAGTAACGAATTGTATATATATATATTTTTTTTTTAAATTCGCATTTATTTTTATTTTTATGTTTTTTTGACTGTGCGTGTTTTATTTACATTTTTGGTTTTTTGTTTATTTTTTCAAAGTAGGCACATTTGTTTAGTTTGACACCCCTCGCAAAACCAAATTGAACATTTTCTATAATAAAGCTATTGTGGAGAATTGTTTTCAGTCCTCTTTGTTATGAAATCTTTTTTTCCGCATATTTTTTGCTTAGTTTTACTGTTGCAAAGGTATCTCGGTAGTAGGTACTGTATGTTAATAAAAAACAAACCAAAGCTATTTGTGAAGGCAGTAAAGAGTTTTATCATCGCTATCTTACTAAATATTTTTTGAAACGTAGCTTTCTGTCTTTTCTCCTGTTTTTGTTTGACCCGTTTCTGTAATTGTCTGCAAATGTAATTTAATGATAAAAGTACATTCCTCTTATCTGATATTTTTCAAATAAAAGTGCGAACATGACGAAGAAAGTTCTACACGATATCATATAAACTCTGATAACCAGTGGAATAATAGGCAGGTAAATCAACAAGCGGCTATAAAAGATTTACGGCCATGTTTGTAATCCTGAGAACATTAATAAAGCCGTGACGTGTTTGGAAGATCTAGAACCGACTTGCCGCCTGGACTCATTCTTATCTATGACTCTTGCACAAACAAAGAAACAAGACGATGAATCATCGTCAATATCATGGATGTCCGAGAACTACTAATCAGTTATAGGTAAAAAAGATGTTTGCCGAATTTGAACATTTTGTTTTCCCATTATTTACTTTTTTGAAAAATTGAAGTGAAACCAACCCGAATCACGAAGTTATTCCTTAAATAATAAAATAAAACAATTGCGATAATAGTTACTTTTTAATTGGAGCCAGTTTCTCAATGTATACATTTATTTATTTTAGACCATACCAGAAAAGGTGTCTGTTTCTTATGGTTCTGTTTTGTGGACTGGGAAAGCGTCTGGAAAATTATTAAAATAACAAGAAAATACTCGAGTGTTGGTCAAATTTGTAGAACGAAAAATTATCAACATGATTGAGTATTGGCTCAATTACAAAATTTCAGACGATTGATCCGGATCGGTTTCGGGTTCTCGAATGAAGTAATGGTAATGGCACATAGAAGGGCCCTTTATCTGGCTAATCGAACATGATTTTCCTCTTGTTCCAGATATCTCCAGCTTCCAGGCGTTCTTCAACTACATCGAAATGCGCGCGCTGCTGGAGAACTTCTGCGTCTACCACGTGAATGCCCCTGGACAAGAGGAGAACGCAGCCGCCTTGCCAGAGGAGTGAGTATCATCACATTGTCATGGCAACGTCTTATCTCATGCGTGGTTATTGTGGGTAGTTAGGTGTAATCGTGTAAATAGCACGATTTATTGCGTCGTTTCAACTAATGATCAATATATAGACTTTGATGACTGCGCATACGACATAAAATGGAGTTATAGTGGAGTATTCTGGCCGCTTGGTTTCCTAACCATCAAACCAAACCAAGGAGTTACAACTTATCCGTTTATAACTCCGTAGTCCGTGATCAAACCACATAACAACATGGCATAACGTTACGTATTTGTTGTAATTTTGTAAAGGAAGAGGGACCATTTTGTGGACCAACGGCCACAAAACAACGCGAGTCCGTGATTGGTGGAAATTTTAGAACTTCCGTCAATTTGAATAAATGGAAGCAAGATTACTCATGATTGGTTCCTTCAAATCCCGTCTGAATTGTGGTTTGTGGAGTGCCACTGTACGCGACAACAATATGAAACTATCGAAAAAGCTGAAAAATGAATACTACTACTAAAAAAATTAAAAAGTAAATAGTAAATAAAGTTCTTTACTTTGTTACTACTTTTACCATCATTTTATTTTTTCAAATACTTCAAAAATATAATAATTTTGTTGATATCGATTTAAAGTGGAGTTTAAAATTGCTCTGTAATGGAGTAAACTTCAAATGATTTTAATTGATTTCCTGATGGGTTTGGAGAGTTGGACTACATCCAAAAGTCTCGCGTGACACGCAAAACGTTCTAATTAGTTTCATGTATTCCTCTGCCTGAGATACCTGGCGTTTAAACTTGAAACATGCAAGCGCAATGCAGGTGTCGCTCTCTATGCAAATCAATTCGCATCGTCGGCGATGCGTGGGCTCGAGAGAGGATCACAGTTGTTTTCTGCGGGATGATTTGTATTCATACAGTGACGTCTTCCTAGCGAGGTGACGTCATTCAATAGAGGTCAGATTGTGATGCAATTACCCCATTTCCTGCACTGGCTTTTGTGGGGGTGCGGTGCGGTGCGCCACCGCCGCACTAACGTCTAAAACATCAAACACAAAAACTGTATGAAAGATACAAAAATTCATCTCAGACCAAATACAATAAAAAACGATTAGATACAAAAGAATTTCCTAAAAGAGGTATCCCAGAAAACAGCAAGTTCAAATTCGTGTAATCTATAAATTTTGAAGCCGTGTATTATTCCAACGTCTTTTTATTCCTTGAACCACCACTGATTTCTAGCTCTCTTTTATCCCTCAATGATTTAAAACACTCTCTGAAATTACTCGAGCTATATAAAATGTGTCAAATCTGTAAAAAAAATAATCAGCTAAAAGCTATCTTTTATCATCAGTCCTTTCTTGTGGTGGAACAGAATACTGCTCTACCATAGATTCTGTAATAACCGAGGTACACACGTAATAATATAATTCTTGATTAGAATGCCACCATGATGTAAAACCTATTCCAGCTTTTGCCATGCATAAAGCAAATAACTTTGCGGTTTCCATGTATGCACCACCAGAGTCAAATTAAATCGTAGCACAATAACGATTCTGTGTGGTCAATGAAAATGTACTGTAGGAACTCGAGTTGAGGCGATGTGTGTAATTTATGTATGAACAATTACAGTTTGATTCTCTGGGTGAACGATGATGAAACGTTCAGCTTGAAATGTAATCCACGAAGTCGAGTTCATTAGTGGATTGTGCTGCATATTATGCGATTCTTGTTACACTTAGTGCTGCTTGTTCTGTCTTATCACTGGAAGAGTGTCGAGAGAACATTGCTTTTATCTCACCGGATGCATTTTACTGCTGAATTTTCAGTCTAATTTGAAGAAAAAGAGGACGATTACTCGGAATAATCTTGTCGGCTTTTAGAGACGCACTTATGAAATAATCCTCACTGAATATTTCCTTCTCAGCTCTAATTGTGATAATGGCATATCAAATATGGTTCTTTTTCAAGAGACGAACAAGTTCTCTGTTCTGGCATTCCGGGGGTCGGGGATCGATTCCCGCGGCCATCCTTGATTCCTCAAGGAATTTTTACTGGTCTCCGTAAAGCCAAAAGGCAAATGATGGGAAGTTTTCCAATCTTATAGTTCCTAATAAATCAGGTCAATCTTTGAACCCAACTCTCCAATATTATTCGGGCAAAATCAGCTCAAATTGGCTGTTTAAGAAGTGGACAACCCCACATACCTAATTATCAATATCGCTGATAAATAAATTAAATGTTTGGGTAACTATTTATTGATTGAGGACGAATGGAGGTTGTTAAGTTTTGCACCTCGGTTGGGACCTAATGCACATAGTTCATGAAATGAAGGTAAAAAGTAGTAATGAGTTTTAAGGTTCTTCTATCTTCACTTTTCCTCTTTGGCAAGGTCACCTATTTGTAGCTTGTCAAGTTCATTATGTAATAATCAGCACAGTTACACAAAACAAATAATAAACACATCAGGCATCATAAATCATAGAGATAATGAGCAAAATTGAAAGCAGGTATTTGCAAACGAAATCATGTTTTTTCAGTTTTTTGTCTTCGTGATGGATGAGCAACGAAACAAATAGTTTACACTTTGAAAAAGTAAAAATTCACAGAAATGATACATTTTTATAAATGATCACAAATACTCACACAAAAATTAGGAAATTAATGTAGCTCAAAGCTGATTTTTTAAATTTAAAGAGAAAAGAAGAGTACTAAAAATATGTGTAGTTACCGATTCCAGGCCGATGTTGATTAAGTCGACCAGCAATCATGCATGTCGTGAATTGGGTCATATTTGATATATTGACCATGTTATCTGTGTCGAGACGGGAATGCTCTTATCCCGTTCCTACGTCAGGAGAGCGGGGGAGGGAACCGGGAAGAAGGTGGCTAACCCCATTATTTATTCGGGATCGAGACTCGAATCCCAATAGGGAGTCGCTTTTTGCCGGCTCCATGTGAAGTCAACTTTTAGTAGCCGCCATTTGAGCCGAGTTTCGGGAGATTAAACTAACTTGCTTTTTGATGTTCGTACTTCGAAATAGAACATAAAAAAGTCATTCGACTTTGCGTCTTCTACTATTTCCTATGTACTATTTGCTTGATATAAAAAAATCACAATAAATCCGAAAATATTCAAGGAAAAAGCTTATTTTCTTCCTTTCATTGAAAAAGATGAAAAATTAAGAGAAAACTTGAATAAAAGTTCAGCGTCCGATTTTTTTATTTGTAGGAAATCCAAGAAAATGGGTATTAAATCGGTGTTCACAGTTTGTACGCACGTGAAATTATCTCATTGTTGGCTGTTGCCACCATCTTGATGGCACCATTGAGAGTATAGTTATGATTATGTCCTTTTAAAAAAAAAAATATTTGATATAATATGATATATATTTGATATCCTAACCATTTAAACCATTACAATTTAAAACTATAGTTTTGGGCAGTTGTAGGCCTCTAGAAAATCTTCAGTATCACTAACATCCATTTAAAAGTTACATCTAACATAACGTGCCAACATAAAGTCCGTCCTCGGGGGAAAACTGAAATATTTCATTGCTGATAGTAAACAAAAGAAGCTCGTGCAAACTATTAAATGTAATCAGTAAGTACAATGAAAAATGAGCTTTCTGATGTATTTTGGTTTTGCATTATCAGAAAAGGTCTAATTAAAATGTAGCCACTTTTTGAGTCTCGTCACAGCTATTGATGTGTATGTCTCGACTTTGTCTGTCTTGATGGATTGTTTTCTTGTTTCCCTGAAGTTTCATCTACCCGACGATGGACGAGTTGGCCGAACAGATCAACTTCGTCCTGTCCCACTTCGAACTGCGCAATGTGATCGGTTTCGGTGTGGGCGCAGGAGGCAACGTCCTGGCACGATTCGCGCTAGCACATCCTGATAAGGTGAGTCCGATGGATCAACAAGGATCAAGGATTTGATTTTACCCAACGGCTGGTGTGTTGGATACCTCGGTTCTCGTTAGATCACCGAGGTTAAGCAACATTGAGCGCAGTCAGTAGTTGGATGGGTGACCATTCAACTCTGCCTTGCCAGGTTGCTGCCGTTGGGTCAGAGAGACTGGGGTGTTTGGGGATTAATGTGACGACCTCCATCCACCTGTTATCAGTCTCTCGACGGCGCGGGTTGTGGAGGCTCGTGCTGTGAATGTTACACCGTCCTTCGGAAGGGACGTTAAGCCGTTGGTCCCCTTGGTATCTTTCGTCAGGAGTAGGCTACATGCCGGTACCGGGTTTCCTCTCCTCCCTTCTCTATATTACATTCTCACTAGTGGAGCCTGGCTCTGTTGAGAATATAGACTTAATAATAATAAAAGTGTTCATATCGGAAGTGGTAGTACGCAACCAACACGAAAATGGCATCCACTCGTTCGACTTATCTTAGAAATAGAATGTTCCATTTTATCATTTGAAAAATGTCGATGTAACGCCAAAAATCGCTGGGGTTTTGTTATCTTTGCAAGAAATTTTAAATGTAACAGCCCGTTTGCAGAGAGACAGAAAATATTAATTTCTGTAATGAAGGTTAATACTTCTGATTGTACATCTATTTTGACTTGAGCAGTAGACAAGCAAGATTACCTAAAATGCACCACCAAAGTCAAATGCTTGAACATGAATTTGAACATGTTTAAATTTGAGTGCCATTTTTGCACATGATGTGAGGTATCTGTGTGTGAGGTCTGTCAAGAATGTTGTTTGATTCAAGTGGCTCTTACAGATCACATGGATCGAGTTAAGTGGCTGTCTGCTAGCAATTGGCTGTGTAAATAGTGAGAAATGTGAGCTTGTCAACATGTAGGTGATAATGTGACTGCTTGATTGACATAATGAGTGGCAATCAAGTGATGTACTTACTCCGAGTACAGCGTAGTAACATTTGGCAAATACGGGGGGCCATCGACAATGGGTGCTGCGTTTTGGAGATTTGCCAAGAGGGACAAATCCGAAATGTCATTTTACTTGTACTGAAGCGGAAATTTAATAAAATTGGGAAGGGGATGAACAGAAAACAACCCACAGGGCGGTTTTTTTTAACTTAACACAATAGAAACATGTTTAGTTTTTGCTTATTACTCTTGGGCGCCACTTCTAACTTCCGACAAATGTGCACAGTTTTAGATAACAAGACAAAGAACATGGTAATCTATTGAGGTTGTAGCTTGGGGAATAATATTAACATTAGTTTCTCACGTGCAGTTTCATTCTTCTGCTGAATTTGGCACAATTACTTTAAATTTGCATTGAAAAATGCATTGCATACCCGACATTTCGCGATTTAAATTAACGAAAATGGCTGCACGTACAAAATCGAAAGTTGAAGTGCATTGATTTGGAAATGCCGGCAAACGACAAATAATAATGCAATTCGGAACTTCGATAGAATGAAGAAGGAAACACTGGAATAATACTCATGATCAGTTTAGAAATTACGTGACGACAAGATATAAAATGTTATGGTGTCAGAATCACGTTGTATTTTAGTTTTACATTCTAGAAACTCATCTTGTTTTCATTGATGATCCTGATTACTGACTTCTGATGCAGAAGGCAACTTGATTAATTTCCATACATCAAGGAGAAAACCAATGTGCACTTGCCGGCGGCTCTTCCAAGAACTCTGCAAAGTGTTTGAAATCTGCCGCTGGCGCTGCAACAATCTCTGCTGTTGACCTTGGAGGATCTGTCACTCGTAATGCATTATGCATGTCACATGTGCCATTCAATTTGTGTAGGGTCGATGAGATGATTGGCTTAATTTATGTGCGTCAGTTTGTCAAGGGATTATATTAAAGATTACAGAGATAAATCCATTATTCAAAATTGAGCTAAGTGAATATCGCTTGACAGTTGATTTCAAGGTCGTCATTCTTACAGTGAATGGATTCTATAGTCACTCATTGGTGTGATTGCAAAACATTTCTACACATACTTTTCAAAAAATTACTGTACATGGATGTAAATAGTGTGACATCGGACAGCCGTTGATTTGAACATTTATATTGGAGATAGAGAAATGATTTTTTACTACTTGAGTTGCGCTTCTATGGCTACTAGAACCCTACCTACCACAAGAGAAAGGGAATGAATATCATCTACATCGAACTTTCGTCAATTAAATTAAATGCATAAAACCTGTATAAACGGAGCCCATTTATGTAGATTTTGTACCCCTGACGTGATACACCCAGTACAGATACAAAATGTTTGAGGGTGAATAAAAATCCACCTTCTAAAATGAGCTCATGTTGTATTCACATCACACGTCAATCAAGATGATCGCAAGACACGCATGTAAACCTGTTGTTTTCATGTTACTGTTATCATCACCATAGCGGCTGAATGCCAGCTGATGATAACGCCTGAATTATGTCACCAGGTGAATGCCCTCTGTCTGATCAACTGCATGTCAACACAAGCCGGCTGGATCGAGTGGGGCTATCAGAAGATGAACGCCAGGCATCTCAGGTCCACGGGCATGACCAAAGGAGTTCTGGACTATCTCATGTGGCACCACTTTGGCAGGGTAACGATCATCAACTGCACGCTGTCAATTTAATTTTGATCTGAAGACTGATCATTAGTATTTTAATTTGACATATTGTTTATCTTTTTTTAAAGGGATGTAGCATTTTACTATCAGTTCTGGGATCATAGAATCACTTATTCAAGACTGGGCGTCAGTCCATTTGTAAATGATGCAGAGAAAACAATGAAAAAACTGTTTCCTGGACTGATGTCATTACTTGTAAAAGTAAAATTACGTACATTATGAGGGGCTTTTAGCCAAAAGAAGTACTGGGTCTGACGCCTTTTCTTGCTAAAATGTGTGTCTACATACTAGTAGGGGAGCAAATGTAATTCCGCTCGATTGGAGTGCCGAAATTGATTTTTTCATAATTATCGATTGTTTACATCATTCTTAATATTACCTGACGTGCCTTCAATTTTTTTGGTGGCCATCTTGGAAAATATGGCGGAAAACGAACGAAAAACGTAAATTTTACAAATTATTTAATTGATGGTAGAGGAAATATTGAAAAATTATGAAATAATTCACTAAAACTAACTCAAATATAGTGACTTGAAAAAAAAAAATACGCCGTAAACAAAAAATTTAAAAAAATTTAAAAAAAATTTAAGTTTTTTTCTAAAAAAAACATAATTTTTTTTTAAACGCATATTGTTCAAAATGAAATTGTCTACAAATTTTAATTCTACATATTTTAGTCTAAGTCTACGCGTTTCATAATAAATTGAGAGCAAAAAAACACAGAAACGTGATTGGTCAATTCCAACAATGAAAAAATAAAATTCGTTCACGGCGTATTTTTTTTTCAAGTCCCCATATTTGAGTTAGTTTTAGTGAATTATTTCATAATTTTTCTACCTTCACTCTACCAACAATTAAATAATTTGTAAAATGAACGTTTTCCGCCATATTTTCCAAGATGGCCACCCAAAAAATTGAAGGCACGTCAGGTAATATTAAGAATTATGTAAACAATCGATAATTATGAAAAAAACAATTTCGGCACTCCAATCGAGCGGAAAGCATTTTTTCTACACTTGAACCTGCACTATACTAGGAGAACACTTTTTTAAAAATCACTATTTTATTGACTGATGCCCTTTCTTGAATAAGTAATTATTATTAGATTGCATTTTTTAAACAAAAATGAAATAATTGCAAGATACTATCTTCGATTTACTATATTACATGAAAACTTTTAAAGAATCAACCATTACCTCCTACTAACTGAATTGTTGTGGGAATGAAAGTAAGTAAGCAAGACAGCAAAATAATTATAATTTCAATTAATAAATAAAATCAGATCACAAAATCATTAATGTTTGAGTCACTGATTACTGATTAGTGAATATAGAGTGCCATAAAAGTGGTCAACAGGAAAATAAAATTACCAAATAGTTGAATTATATTTGTAAATAATGTTGTGAAATATGAACATTTAAATGTCGAGTAATTCAACAATTATATTATTTGTTGAATTACTCTATTATTAAATTTTCTCTACAAAATTGTTCCTTTTATCAAAATTACAGAAATTTTAAACAAAGATATGGATTCAAATCCCAGTCACGTTGTGAATTTTTTTTCACAGGCTTCTTTCTATTGATCGTTTACTTCTGATATTTGTATAAAGTGTACTTACATACTATTACTAACGCAATGTTCATGATGCGTAGGGTACAGAGGAACGCAACTTCGACCTCGTCCAAGTTTACAAGACGTACTTCGAGCGCCACGTTAACCCCGCCAACCTCGCGCTGTTCATCGACAGCTACATCCGACGCACGGACTTGAACATCGTGCGCGAGCTGGATCCCATTCGCCGCAAGGAGGCGCACACGCTCAAGATGGCCGTGATGAACATCACCGGCGCGCTGAGTCCCCACGTTGACGACACCGTCACACTCAATGGCAGGCTGGATCCTACCAATTCAACGTGGATGAAGGTGAGGACTATCACTTCAAGAGTACCACGAGATTGAATAGGGTTTACAACCACTTTTAAGTTCTCAAAAATCCATTTTGAAGAACTATAATCCACAGCTGATTCTTTTTTATTTCTAAGTTAATTTTTATAACAAGCTGTAAAGAGATTACCTATGCAAAGTGAAATAGACCTGGCCAAACCAGGGCTCTCATTTGCTGGGTGAGAGCTCTACCAACTTAGCTACTCTGCTCAGTTAGAGCTCTCAGTTCAGTTATTCCCAGTTTTGAGCCCTAGTTTGGCTGGATAATTGTACTTTGCACATCCCTTCATTTTCCAAAAATCTTGGTTTCTCTATTTACAAACTGTTAAAATGTATTAAAGCTCCAAGAAATGGGGCATTTGTATGTAGATGCTATTTTTCTTCTCTCATAATCCAGGCACTATAGTATGTTGTATGACTAGTAACTTCTAAGAGATTATGAAATGGGTTTTATGTGCAGTTACGAAAAGTCATGTTAGATGTAAACAACGCTCTCAAAAAGCTAATAACCCAATGTGCTCAAAATAAGTTGGGTCCACAAGTAGCTATTGCGGATGGCAGTAGTAAACACCAAGAGACGGTGTGTGGAATCTGGTAAAATCTGGCCACTCGCGTCGATAAATCTAAAAAATTCTCTTGAGCATGAGGCTGTAATTGTAAAGAAAATTTCACTTTTCTTTTTTCAAAACTTATAAACTTTCAGTTCATTTTGTAAATTTGGGAAGTAAAATTTGAAAATTCAAATCAAATAGACTCAAAGTACAAATATTTGCTTTACCGATTAGGTTTTCTACAAATACCTGGAGATGAAGAATATTTCCAGGTCACAGTATTTGTCTTGTCTGACATCCTGATGGCATGGTTGCAGATCCAGGATTGCGGCATGGTCCTGGAGGAACAACCGGGCAAGGTCAGCGAGGCGTTCCGACTCTTCCTTCAAGGAGAGGGCTACAGTAAGTAAACAACAATAACGACAACCAGCAACGAATCATTCGCAACGATATCACGCGCTCCGCAAACATCGTTTACAAGCCAAATCAATCGCTCGTCAGCCTCACTCATTTACTCGATTTTAAAAGCTTCGATTAATTGTAATTTAATAATTGATTTATAATCTGTTATTGCTGAATGAATTCCAGCTTTTTGTTGTTGTAAATATATTGTTAAAATAATGCGATTACAAGTTTTATTGTGAGTGAATGGCTAATCTAGAGCTTGTTAATTTTGACATTATCAAGCTTTTCACTTTGTTTTAGGATATTTAGTAAATAAACACCACCAGAACACTTTTCAACACGTTTTTCTTTAGGCTTTGCTCATTGCACTGAAATTGCGTTCGCCCACAACCGCTGAATAAGTTTGGAAGACCAAATCATGATATCAAAAGATGGATTATTATTATTGATTAGACTGGATCATAATGTAGCGGTTAGACACGTCGTACAGGCCTACTTGTAGTTCTGGTGAATATATTAGAAATTCACAAGACCATGCACACAAATTGGTGCTAGGAATTTTCTGGTTTATAGGAAATAAAAAAATAATTCACCTAAATGTTAGAATGTAGTAGTGATAAAATCAAATGATATTAATTGAATTACTAGTGATATTAATTATTAATGCAAGTAGGACTTGATTTTCAAATAATTCTTAAAGTTTTTAATAAAATGTTGAATATACCTAGTCTAATTTAAACTTTATTAAATTAATAACTTCAACTGTGTTTAGTCTTATCAATTTTGCCAATTCCTTTTGATTATTCTGGCAAAATATGTTCGAAATTTTTGTTTTCAATGATACCATTCCGGGAGATTGTCTTTGGTATGTATTCAACAAAAACCCACTTCTATACTAATACTTGTATCAAACACTTTATAAAATATGCACTTTTCAATGCTTGGAAGGACAGCAATGAAAGTTTGGAGTATCTACTAATCTATGTATGTAGTATATACACCTACCATTACCAATCTATTCTAATTTAAGATGTGTTATGTTTTAAACAAAATTTTGAAGTCTGACTTTTGTGCGTCCCCAAAGAGCTTTGAAAACTGTTAATTTTCTTTCTTCAAATATCACTTTTCTTCTAAATGTTATCATTCACTAGAGCACAATAACAAACAAGAAAGTATGTCAATTACAATATCTTTGGCTCTTAGAAGTTTTTGAAGAGTCCTGGGGTACCTATTCTATATCTAGTTGATCTCTTTGCGACCAAATTGATTTTGGCCTCTAAAGGCCGATGCACATTTGACGTGGATGGACTACGCGGACGGACGACGCAGACGTCATACCTGAACATCGTATCCGTCTCCGTCGTCCGTCCGCGTCGTCCGTCTTCGTCAATTGTGCATCGGCCTTTACGCTATCTTATCGGCAGTGAAATGAATTTGGTCGTGACGACAGCGACGAGATCAAAAAATGATATAGGTATCCTGCGGGCGCTGTAGATAACGACTTCTGCATCAAATTTTCACAAAATTGAAAAATTAACAGCGCCTCAAGGCTTATTTTTTATCCTACTGAAATGTAATTTTGAAAAATAGTTTAAAACCCAATATACTGTTTAGAAAATTTAAGAAAAATGTGAAAAGTAAATAAAGTTTTATTTTTCATGTTAAGAATAAGTTTTTTTGATACGTTTCTAACTTTTTTTAATAGTAAACCAAAAAAATGTGACCTTCCAAAAAGTTGCATTACAGTAGAATAGAAAATTAGCCTTGTGGCGATGTTTGAATTTTGGGAAAACTTGGGTGACCTTCTTTTCTACACAGCAGTCCCCAGTACTCTCAAGGCATACTTTTAATAATTCTAAGTAATTTTACATAGGAAATTACACTTCTTGAAAAACTCCGGTAATCAATAATAATATAAATAAGCTTCATTTCAACACCACATCACACTGTAAACTAACCACAAAACAGTAACTAATAATAAGTCGCGCTTTTGCATACCACCTAGTTGAAAGTTGAAACCCCTCTAGAAAGCTTGCAAATATTGTTTCTATAGTGGTAGTTATTTCTGCTGCTATTCATATTGACACCTTTAGTTCATGCACATGTTTTGTTTTGTTTCTTTCTTTCAAAGCTGTGAAACTTAGCCGCAAGATCTCGACCCCCTCAACATTGTCCTTAGAAGGTAAATCAAAATAGAAAATTGTCAAAAAACAAATGTGTGTAGCCATGAATGTCCCGGATTATGGCTCATCCAAGTGCACATTTACCCAGTACAGCAATGTAAGTGTTCGTTTTTTGCTTATTGTTTGCGTTCAATTGTCAAGTCCACTAATTTATTGAAAATAATACTAAGAAAATATATTTTTCATTCACAAATCTTTTAATGTCCAGTTTTACCACTATGTTTTTGCGTTTTCCGTTTTTTTCTGTTATAAGTTATCAACCAATCACAAGCTTGCCGTGAGTGGTTTCTAGACTTGTGATTGGTCATGAGAAAAAAAACGCAAAACGCAAAAGCAGTCTATTTAGACCCAGCTTTATTGTACCACCAAACAATCTAACATTCTTTGTTAATATGATAAAGATGAATGAAATAAAAAATATATTATCTTAAGATGAGTATCGATCATCAGTAGTGTTGAACATAATCGACAGATTTACGCAAAGAATTTACGAGATGCTAATGTGTGATATGTTAGTACTATTTAGTCATGTATATAGTTTGTTTTCTGGTTATCACTTGCATGCTAGACCAGCCAGTAGAAAAACTAGAGTAGATAGTACATGTGTAGTAAATAATTTATATTATTTGCTTCTATTTTGCTTTTAAAAATAATTATCCTGAAAGTCTACTTGGGTACTATATTTTGAAATCTTATTTTACTCTTTAAACCTAGATTTGTCTATGTTTTGCTAACAGGCATAGTATTCCGTGTTAATAAAATGTTAGTTTCAAATCATTCATTTCATTAAATTAATATTAGCTCTCTTCGATATCTTTCTTGTACTTCCGTGAAACTTTGCAGCTACAAAATGTATGTCTAACCGAACTTGCACTGTCATATAATGTTACTTTTACCTGTCTGCTTGTACTTGATTGGTTTCACTTTCTGTTACAGTTGCTCCTATGACTGAAGACAAAATGTCCAACTATCGCTCCTCATCGCACGACAGCTTAAATAGCATGAATAAATTGAATCAGGCCCAGCAATCTTGTGCCCCGAATTGGCCGCTATCGGCTATCAATATCACGGAGAACCCAATATCAGAAGCAGTTGTGTGTTGAATTTTAAAATTTAGAACCAAATGCAACAGCATAAAATCTCGTAGCAAAATAAAGAATTCCCTCGAATAAGAGAAATAGTATGTTAATATTATGTATGCACAGACATGAAATTCGATATTGAATGAAATATAAACTGCTTTACTGCTTTTTACAGCAATGTTGCAAGCAACAATAATTCTAAAAAGAATATTTCAGAATCCAGCAATACTAATTGTAAAGGTTGCCACCGTAAATATTGCTTCAACAGGATACCTGAAAATAGTGTTGCACTGTGCTTTATTTCATGGACTTAATATATTATATTAATATTTGATAAATTAGTATCACATCAAGTTTTATTATATTCTATTATAAAGAACAATAATATATTTATTTTAATATGCATTCATGGCCTTTGATGCTTATATACTGCGAACGATTATTTTATTATAAGAATGATGTGTTTAATTATATTGACATTTTTATAGGTAGAAATCACTGTTATTGACTTTGTATTGTAATTATAATTAATGTAATTTGTTTTATGTAAACTATGTATGTCACAATGCGTTATTAAAAGTGTAATTAATAAAAGTTCTGTTTGATAGCACCCTCCACACTTCCAATAATCCTTTCCTCATTTTCCCCAAATATGTCCACAAGATGTATCAATAAATTTAATCAACATTAATCTTGTACTTTCATGATCAATGTCATGAATCGTAAAACAGATTTTTAATTCCAAACAAAGTCATGCATTTGAAATATTAAAATTGGGAATTAAAATTGGGATTGTACAATTAATTAAAGTCAAAAAAAGTAAGTTCAAATAAAGTCAGTTTGTACAAAAAGTAAGGCAATGTTTTATTTGTACAACTGTAAAGGTGTACATTTCAGATACAGAAGTAAATATCGTGCTAAATGAAATCAATGGAATGAATCACTTGAACTGCATGCATTATAATTAGTCATCTTCCATTTTTTCATATAACACAAGACTTTTATACCTATCGATAATAAAAGTTTTGTTTACAATCACAATATATTATATTTTATGGCACGAATAAAACTAATAAAAAATGTAGAGTTCGTTAGGTTTGATATCAAGACGATTTTATCATTTTTTTGGGTAAAAGTATAATTTTTAAAAGACAAAACCTAGGCAACATATCATTCACATCACTGTTGTGATCAACGAGGTAAAAGTTGTAGCCAAAAAATCAATTTAAATCTGGTGGCCATTTTCCTCAGCCAATGAGCAGCTAGAACGCAGAATAATATCGCTTCTCCATTGGCCAAGACTCCTGCCTTGGTACGACATCTACCGCCAAGGTTGTGAACTATCTCCAGCTTGCTGCGTGCGGATTCTGAAGTTCTGAACATCGCTGTTTATTATTGGTTTGGCGCGGGGCCAGTGCAGTTGCGTACCATTTCACAGTGCATGTGCAACAAGTGGTTTTTGACACTTCTGGGATTTACTGTCAAAATAACCATTGTCCACGTGAATTACAATTATATTTTAATAGAAAAGTGAGAAAAAAACTATTGTTTTTATTATTGTTGTTGTGACAAATTAGTGCAAAATTTGAGTGAGGTGATTATTATTTTAATTTCCATTGTTTCACGTGTGGATATTTACATTGTTGACATTGATACGTGTGTGTGTGTGAGACAAAGGGTGGCCTAAATGGCAGTGTTTACGTGACGTTTTTTTTTTACTATTTACTTATATTTTGAGAGTGTGTGCGTTGTCGATTGTTGCAAAACGCTAACTTTTCGACGACTTTCGCGATGGAGCTAAGACACATTGTTGTGGGAGTACTTCTGGTGTTCTTGGTTTTACACTCGGCAATCGGGGTCATCGAAGAAAGAGGTAAGAATAACAAAAATCGCAAAAAGTATGAGGTTAAAACAAGTAGGTAGGTAAGGTAGGAATCTTCAAAAAATGTTATATAATTTTTTCAATTAAAAATCTCGCTACTCCTACAAACAAAAATCAAATTTTTTACTTTCTGCTTATTTAGAAATTTGATGTACTATGGTTTGAAAGCAAAAATATGGGGACAAAATCACTTAGTACGAAGTGATAGAATACGTCGGTAGTTCTGAATATTTTATATTATAGTCTGGTTGTAAAAATAATATAAACGTATGATGATATTGATATGTATCTAAAGATTTGTAAACAATTTAGATCTAATGTAGGTGATAAAATATTGCGATGAAGGTGTTTGTGCTAAGTGCAAGGTTCATATTTTATGACGATCTTGTAAGCTTGCTCAGCTCTAGAAAAAGACTATTGTATTCTCGAAGACTGTTGAAAAAAGAAGTTCACGCATGACGTACTTTCATCATGTACAGCGAACAAAAGTGTCCGTCGACGGAACCTAGCCAGGGCTGACCAAAGAGGTCAAGGACTCGAGTTCAGGTACACCCCTGGCACTTTCAAGCAACACTGCGTTTCGCAGAGTTGACGACTTATTTCCCACAGAGACGTAATGGACGTAAAAATTAGTTCAAGAGAAAATGTTCTTCTGTCAGTACATAATATGTATAACGAGAGAAGGGAATAGGAAATACATAAGAAGGCTCCATTCTTGGGATTTATTTTAGGTGTCAAAAGTCCACCGAGGTCTGGTAAAAGTGAATGATCTATTGGAGCTTATTTGTGTAAATTCTATTTCCATTAGTACTCTTGTTGAGATACTGCAACTGTGAAGAAAAAAATGTTATGCATCAGTCTCTTCAAGTTATCTTGGAAATTGCTAATTAATCATGATCTTTCGCGATAAAATTAATTTAAAAATCCTCTTTATCAAGATAAAAAGCACCTTCTTATCACGTATTACGAGCTAAGAAACTAAAATAACATATCTAGTTTCAATTTAGTCCTGTGCTTCATTTTACTCCACCGCAATTAAAAGGTCGGAGTCAGCATTTGACCTGTCACATCTGACGTATAATTAACTACGTCAGGTTGAAGGTCAAAGTTAAGGGGTACATTTCACAGCATCCACCCTCACCACACCAACATATCTCTGCTCACATCAACATATGCGGGCAGCCGTGGGAAACACTAAACCAAAAGATTTCAAAAATTCGAACCGAATTCAAGCACTTCTGTAAAAAATCGTAGAGTAAACTCGCATGTTTTTTCTTTTTAAGTTTTTAACCCCCTTTTGCTTATCTTCTTTAAGAAGGGGTCATTAACGTCAAGGGATGCCGACATGTGCTACCTCACATGTGTTACTATTCATGAATTTCATGCCCTTTGAAAGTCTTTCAATAGTCTAAATTGAATGCTGTAATTGAGAAATTAACATCTTGACTTTGAATCGGCATCTGAAGGAAAAAAAACATCCAGATCTGTCATTATAGTTGACACTTGAGGGGTTGGCCATTGATAGGGGTTTAACTTGGTGTGAATTAATGTATGCATGCTACGTGTTTGAATAGAATGTGCGTACAGAATGCGTTTAAGCTGCGTGGGAGGTTGCAACTAACCAAAGGTCAAAGGTCATTTGTACTCTATTATCATAATAGCCGTTTTACTAACGAGGCGTAGGTTTTGTAATCCAATTTTCTTCTGTAAAATAAAAATTTGCAGATCAAACTATGTGTAAAAAACTTACTGTATGTCTTCTACTGTATATTCCATTACCGAGAATTGAAAGCAGGTAAATTTATTATCTCTCTAACTGTATAGGAAGTTTCAACTTTCTAGAAGAGAACAATAAAATGATAATAAGGAACGCAGTATCAGTATAGATAAGTAGTTCAGTTCACGTTTCAAGTTTCATCATCATTATGTATTTGTATAGTCCAGAGATACGCATGGTACTCGATTGACACCGCATATATGAGAATATTACATAATTATTATTTAATAAAAAAATAAAAATGTGATTACATTTTCACATACTAATAGGTATTTATTTTATTTATATATTAAATTATTCAAAATGTTTTATTAATACAAAATGTAGATGTAGAGTCAATATCTAAAAATACTGAATACACTCAATTACTCAATTAAAACAACTCCAAGGTATACCAAATCCAAGGGTTTGTTTACGTACACTAATTTCTTATCAAATGACTAATGAGTATGTAGTAGGTAGTACTTTTTTGATTGTGCCCGCATGGTCGAAGAAAGTGGACTAAATGTTGATCATAAATCGAAGGTAAATGTATATTATTTTTACTTTTATTGGCTCAATCTACCAACTTATATGCTTTCAACGTTTAGTAATTCCACAACAGGAGTACGTGTTCGTTGACAATGGATCTAAATGATAACATATTACTCTTGAATTTATATAAAATATGCCGCCCCTACGTTGTGAATATGAAGTGGTCGTTATTTTGATACATATTTTGGGAGGAGTTTAATGTGATGTATACTTACTTCATGGTCACAGAAATACCTGCACACCTATTGTCTGTACCGGGATGAGAGTATCGAAGTAACATTTCATCAACATCTGAAGGAAAAAAAGCAATTCTATTGCTGTAGAATTGCTAAAAGTGCACGATCAAACAAAATGTTATAGGTACTGTACTACCCTTGTCTGTATAGTACTACAACAAAATATGTTCAAATTGAAATTTGCCGAAATCAACATTTAGATTTAAAATTGATTAAAATAGAAAATATCGTGTCTACCTACATTTTTTGTTGTTTGCACATAGTTGGGCATGCCATAAACAGATTCCCAAATATTTCATATTTGCCGGGTCAAAACTAAACATGTCATATTCTTCAAAACTAACACAAATTGACAGCACAATTTGGATTCGTGCTGATATGTCTTGGCAAGAACTTGCGAATAAAATGTAAGATTTCAGTTATAAATATCCCTATCATTCAAAAATCTTGCTCAGACTCTTGCAAGATCGAAGTGGAAGGTTTTTCGTCCTGATTATTGTTCGTTTTCGAGGGCTGATTCCTCAAGACTTCAGGCAGGTGTTCGGAGGAAACTTATGCATCTATTCCAAGTGTACTCTTATCCATGCACGGACTATGTGAGCTCTTGGCTGGAACGAGGCTGGAACAGTTCCAGGGACGTTTCGAGTCAAGTACCGTGCCTCTCTTGGAACGTTCATTGTTTGCTGATGAGACAAACTCCAAGACATTTATTTCACCTGGTAGAGGTATTCGATAGCATCTTATTCTTGTGTACCACTCCTTACTTTGTGGCGCCTAACGTCACATATCCATCAACTTAATTAAATCCTGCGCAAGGACACTTGCGCAGAATTAAACAGAACTGACACTAATAACGTGCGTGGGATTTTGCCGCCGAAATAGTTGCATAGGAACACCCAAAATTATCTTGTAGTAATCAACATGTGTTGGGAGTAGGACAAAGGAAATAAAGAAACATTAAACTGTACTCTCACAATAATTTTTATGTCAATTAATATGATATTTATATTCAAATGCATATTAATACACTCAAGTTAATCGTGAATACCTTCACACAACTAGGTATTATCACAGAATTTCTTTATATTTAGAGATGCAATTTATAGTATTTTACATCTATTACTTGCATTGGCAAATTGAAATGGGGGGGGGGGGGGGTATCGTAAGTTAATATACAAAGTTTGAATAGGAAATTACCTAATAAATAAGTAGAACTTAGGAATTCAATAACAGTTTCGAAGTCAAAATCGAAACTGTCAAAACTTATAATTCAATCGAAACATTGAATATTTGAATGCAAATACGGTCCAATGCCGTTTTTCCCGGCACCTGAAGATTTTTTTGATTTAATAATTTCGCAACTCATGCAATATTAAAATTATAGAAATTTTTAAAATTATGCAACTTAGAAGAGGATTAACTTCTTTCAAAAAAATGTAGTTGACAGGTTTACCAGTATGAACAAATAATTTTATCTCGGTTTACAGTTTCTGTAATTTTGGTCACCCTTCTTCAAAATCACGACGTATTTCTGCTCTTAGTGTTTCATGAGTTCAACTGCATCCTGGTCACTTTGTGTACTGCACACACACCTCGCCTAGGCTATTTCACGTCACGTTTCTTGGACCGATATCCACCTCTCTAGGAGATCCTTCGTGATGTCTTCTCTCTGCGTTTCTAATCAATCGGTGCCGCGGTTTGATCTCACCAGCCCAGATGCAATCACGATCCAGCATCACAGATGCATCGTGATCCCACGACACTGCAACTGCAATCAAGACAATTATTGTTTTCCGCGTAATTTCTTTCTCCATAACTGTACTCTTCTTGCTTCTGAGTTATTATTTTGTAAGTTGTTCGAAAGGCATTTGAAAATTGTATGAATGAAGCGGAATTGATAATTGTCAGCTTCCTTCTGAGATATAAAGATGAATAGGTATAGGTACACATCCTGATTATAGTTTACTATGATTATTTACAAAGTGACCCATCAGACATTTTGTTAAAAAAAAACAGCGACAAGGATATCAGTTGTCGTGTTTCAAACGTCGATCACTCTCATTTTACTTTTAAATCTATAAAGAACCGAACTTGTATTTGTCCGATTTCTATATAAAAAAAACGTTCCTTTTTTTTCGAAATACGTAAGTCGCCAACTCCGCTCTCGCCGGGTTCCATTTGAGTAATGCCGCCCAACAAAACGATCTTCTTGAAACCATTCATTCGCTTGTTCATTCATCATTCATCGACCTCTGGTGCGGCGATGATATTTCCATGAGCTGAGGCACTTGTAGAGACAGGGAAGGTACAGACGAACGGTGATTGCAGTAAAGATGGAATAAAAAACGTCTTGGAAGCGATGTTGTTGGTGGTTTCATTCTAGCGTGACGCACTAATGACATCGGCGAAGAAACGGCCATCAAGGACCTTGATGAACTCAGAATGATGACTAACTCAACTGAAATCACCTGGAATATTTGATAGCTTCATGTAATAACATGATACCTACATGATTAAGTTGTTTTTTGTGATTGATTTTTGTGGTCAGTTCATCTCTCATGTGAACATGTCAAGATGCTGGGTACAGGCTTGGGGGAATGTTGAGAAGCGGTTCTCGTAATCTGTTTTGACGGTTGCTGTCTTCTTATCAATTCTTTCGATATTTTCAATCCTTCGTATCTTGAAACCAGTTGGAACATGTTCTGCAGTCAATGAAAGAATCTATATAAAATTAATCTCCTTAGGTTTTGCATGAATTTGCTCAGGTGAGAAAAATGTAATACTAATATTGAGTTAGAAGAACTGTCCAAGATATATGATCGTATGTATAAAACGGCACATCAAGTTTGTCAAATCAAGCGGGAAGTTGTGTTAGCAAAAAATATTTAAACATAATTATTTTATGAATGTAAATTGGATATTTTCTTAAGAAGAAGCATATGCATACCCACAAACAGTGGCCATTTTGCCTCGTCTCATTGGTAATGACGTCAGTGGGCGTGTCCCTAATCACTACTCATCGTTGTTCGACATCCACATTCGAAAAGTCCAAATGCCATTTTACAAAACCGACCTCCTGTAAAATTCGTAACTTTTCGCCGTCCACCAGCAAAGAAGCCATCAGCAACATCAACCGCACCTCCTCTAGGCAGCAATTATGAATGTCCAATTATTCGAACACGCCTGCAATTAACAAGGTACAGTCGTGCCTTCTGGTCAGGTCACTTCATTTACCTGTATCCCGTCCCTTCTTCAGAAGCCAGTCTCATTCATGATGTCGAGGAACCACACGTGTAATGACGAGGTATTTTTACGACTTGTCTCTTTCTCTCTCTGAACTTCATTTCATTAATGAATCGTGGCGAGGTACCTAAGATATGGAACAAGTCTTGCAGTGGCTTCAGGATGTAGAGACCTGTTACTTCGGGAGGAATTGTACACGCAGTGCAAAATCTAGTGGACTCACGTTCGTGAGAACTCAAATGTAACTCATGTTATTACAGAAAGAAATAACAGATTTAATTAGTTCTTAATAAGTTCTAAATGTGTATTTTCTAAATTTTCGAACCAGAATTACGTGGTTTGATGTTTTGAATCGAGACTCAAGATCAAATTAAAGAACAGGAATATGAAACAATATTATATGAAGCTTGATCTTTGTCTTTACCAAAAAATTGGTGTAGTGATGGTAGGTACTAGAAAGGTTAAGCAAGGAAGTAAGAAATCTGAAGTGATAAGGCAAACCGATCATTATTATTGAAGGTTGTGATTGTGGGGATCAAGTGGAAAATAAACAACAAATGAATTCAAAGTACGGAATGATGGTTTTATTATACCTATAAACCACAAAATAATTTAAACGTGAATTAAGCTTTAAATTCCGAAACTGGTGTGAAAATTTCGATGTGATCTTTTAGACTGTTTGCGCTGATGCATTTAATTTTACAAGTAATTTGTAAATTTGGTAAAAACTACATATAATTTGCACTGTTCTGAAATTGATGGTGATATGAATGCCGAATTTCAGCTTGATCAGAGGGTATTTAGTGTCGACAGAACGACAAAAAGCAAATGAATCTGAAAAGCGATCAACCTTCATTCCTAGAACTCGCCTACACATTATTCAAATGAGTCAATAAATTTCAACTTTTTCTACCGTCACATTCTATTTTTCCTTCCTCCAAACAGTCTTCCTAACAATATAATTGATTCGTATCGATCATCTACAGTTTATCGTCTTAATAACTCTCTCGAACAGTGAGTGATCTTCGTGCAGACTTCGATGTGATCCAGTTAGTTGTTCAGACAACAAATCTCAAGACGTTGCAACTGCACAGCTAAAGTGCCATTAACCCTAGCCAGCGAGATGGTGTTCGTGGTAAAGCTATTGCCAACCGGTAAGATAGGTTTTTCTTGCCATCAGAGACCGATCAGAATTGAACGTTGAGTCATATTGACAAGCTACATGGTGAAGAGTTTGAGCTTTTGTTTGAGAGAATCTGTCCGGTTGCATTCTTGATCGAGGTCTTAGATGACCGTGGGATTGATCGGAGTTTGGTCACTTTGGATTAGACCCGAATAAGGGAACGTAATTTTATAAATAGGTGGTTGGGTGTATTCGTCTTTCTGAGTTGGATAAACTAGTTTTGTAAATGACGGGTTTGCATATCGATAGAAAACCGCAATGCATTGACGCACGGCATTATTATATTTCAATTTATTTGGTCAAGATTTCATATTTTTATGATTTTTTTTTGTTCAGTCGATTTATTTTAATATTTTAATATTTTAATCCAAGCTACCTGTCTCGTTATTTTTTTTTTAAATTACATTCAAACTTGATTCTATTAAACTCATACAAATTTGGAAAGGCGTCTGTTGTATGATTTTTTAAACTTCTGTTCTGTCATTGACTTCGTGATTCTTTGCTTTATAATCTGTTGATGGCCCAATTAGTGTCTTCATGTTTATTTCATTGGAATATAATTATACTAATTACCCGTAATTAAAAAATATTTTGAACGTTAAACCGAGCGTTAAACTAGGATAAATTCATTTCATTTTTTCAATTTTTTGTATGGAACGTTTGACACTTCAGGTCTTCATAAAATGGCGGCTTTTGAAAGGAAGCACCACTAAAGTCAAGTGTGCTTCTTCACATAAAAACATATGATTTTTTTCAAGTAATTTTCTTGGAATTTCAAGGCGTTACCTAAGTTGCCCTGGGAGATGATGGTAACTCTTTTTCTCCAGAGCAGTGGAAGAACGGTTATTGACATTCTAAGTGAAACTGACACGCCAGAAGAGCAGACATGTTATGTTGTCTTATTTCCCAGGAGGTCTTTTGATGAAGCTCTTCAACCACTTTGATCTCTTCTCTCGATGTGCATGACCAATTTATGCAGTCAGATATTCTGTCTGCTTTGTCAGACTCAGAACACTTATTCTCTGCATGGCAAACTCTAACCAAACACTGGGAACTCTTCTTCGACATCGTCAAACGCAACATGACAAGCGCGCATATATTTCTGTTAGAGGTGAAAACCATGCCTATGGTGGATACTCGTGAAGAGCAATTTTGTTTATAACCTGATACACGCGATCATACTACAGGGATAGTTCAGTTCACGCTATTGTTCAAATCATTGGTGTTTTTTTTTCTTTTTCTAAAAAACCATATATTTTTCTGATTAGTGAAGATCCTAACCGGCAGAGAGCTCTCCTCATCAACACAAATATCTGAAGAAAATGACCTCATTCTATAACTTTAAAATTCCCGTTTCTGCTGCAATCCGATTCAATGCAATGTTAATCCATATGGCCGTGAATCGGATTCCACCAGAATCGGGAGCTATACAGTTATAGAATAGGGCCCCTGTTCTGAAGACAGATGGACAATTCCGTGACCGTCCTTTTTGAAAGAGGTATTTTTGTAATTTCCTCAGTCTACGCTCTCTACCTCAGTCTAGGCTCTCTGCCTCAGTCAGGAGCGGACAATATGAATGCTCCATACTAAAAGTCTGAGACCGCCTCCCACAGTCCATCATTTCTTCAGCACGCCATTAGTCTGGTTGCAGAAGAGTGCGCCATTAAACACCACACGACATTGTGTAGATAACGCTGGCAGCTATAAATGTAGCCTCAACTGCAGTTGGCATGCGAGGGTGTGTTCACGTGATGTAACAGCTGCAGGCGTAAACAGAAGCAAATCCACCATACAAAAATAACATAAAAAAGCAAAGATCTTGAGATTCTGCCTCCAGCCAGGATTCGGCGGTTAGATAACCAAAGCAAAGAAAGAGTACTTCATTATAACTATTGTCTGTTATTGTTACCACGTTTGAGACGGGTGGATGGATTGGTTGGTTTTAAAAGTTTCTATGGATTGAACTCAAAAAGACGGTTTCTGGTAAAAGAAACCGATACGTTTTGTCGAAAATTCACGGAGCGTAATGAAGGTTACACACCGCACCCCCGAACCCAAAACGCGAGGATACGTATGCTCCTTACACCCCCACCTTATTTCTTCCCATCACCATCTTTCATAGTTCAAACCTTCTACATATTATAGTAATTGTACTTACCAAAGAAGTGAACAACCAGATTGTACAGTACAGAACTAATTTTGCAATTTAAATTTCAAATAATGTAAGTAATAATGCAAGGTTAAATCATGGTTAAACCATAGTTAAACTATGATATTATCCGTTATAATCATGGAACTTGAAAAAGTCAATAATAATTAATTGGAATTATATAATCTGTGCGTTCTATGGACAGGTTTAATATTATGAAAACGAGATGAATGTTCGTGTTTGCCTCTGAGCGATTTACTCCTCATCTTGTTTTAGATATAATTTCACAAAATTGCTCTGAAAGTCTGGTTTTCTGCCGCAATATCACTTGCTCTTTCTGTTTGGCTTCGAGCAGGTTTCCTCTCCCAAACGTGGTGGATTATTTTACATGGTTTTTTCGTCGCTCTGAGATCTTGGCTACAGCCTCCTGGCGTTGGGGGGTTCGAGTTTCAGTGAAGGTTGCAAACAGTGGGAAACCAACTTGCAGCCACCCTCACATATGTGTTCCAGTTCAGAACGCTGCCTGAACGCGTCAAATGGAACGAATTGCAATGGTCCTTTTGCAGATTTATCAGCTGTTTGTTTTGACTGGTAAAACGCTTTGTGTAACGCGTTGATATGCGATCACCGGTATGTGCAATATCACGATACGAAATTTACTCTATTTTTACTCTATTTACTATTTACCACGGCCTCCTTTATAAGTTCCGTTTCACTACACGTTTCCCGGCCTGTCCACCAACTGAAAATCAGAGGTTCCACGTTTTGGCACAGGCCAAGGGCGCTAGTTGACACCCTACGCCTTCCTTATGAAAATCCTACATGACCAACTGAAGACAACATAGTGTGCAGTGGTTGCTTTTGTCTTTGAAAGAGCTGTCAGTTTAAGAAAATGCAATTAGTAAGCCAATATAGTTCGTGAATTCAACATTAAATATGATTTTAATGCTTTTAAGTAATATTTTAAGCAATTAATAATATATTAGTTCTTGAAATATAACCTCAGCACCAGTTTCGTCTACATATTGAATGTGTTAAGTTAGGTGATTTTACGTACATTTTTTAACCTCACAATAAATTTCGTATATGTCACATTCAATATGTTGATGAAACTGGTGCTGAGGTTATATTTCAAGAACTAATATATTAATAATTGCTTAAAATATTACTTATAAAGCATTAAAATCATATTGAATGTTGAATTCACGAACTATATTGGCTTACTTATTGCATTTTCTTAACTGACAGCTCTTTCAAAGACAAAAGCAACCACTGCACACTATGTTGTCTTCAGTTGGTCATGTACTATTTTCATAAGGTAGGCGTAGGGTGTCAACTAGCGCCCTTGGCCTGTGCCAAAATGTGGAACCTCTGATTTTCAGTTGGTGGACAGGCCGGGAAACGTGTAGTGAAACGGAACTTATAAAGGAGGCCGTGCTATTTACAATCGCCAAGCATATACTTTATCGGTGGTCCAATGACACCTTTGAAAACCAAGATTAAACTGTCAATATCTCTAAGTTCTTGATCAATTTCCTTGAAAGATTGTGAAATAAGATAAAATGCTAGTCTCAGTGACCAAGCAAAATTTCATCTTTCTTGACAGAATGAATCATTCTCACGTCTCAGCCAATCATAGAACAGTGTGAGAAACTGTGTGAACAATCGGAGAGATATAAGTATATTTATTTAAAATTGAAATTCTTCTTTGTAGTTATAATGCCATGATTACATGATAATATGACCCGGTCGTAGGGGGTTCAACGTGCCCCGCAGGGTCGCGTTTTACAATTAAGTAGCTAATATGTAATTAATTGTAAAAGGCAAACTTTTGGGTCGATTGTATTTAAATTTGAGTGGGAATTTGCTTTTTTCTTGAGGTTTGAAATGTGTTGTTTTTATTTGATAAGAAATCCACCCCTGTTGTTTGCCACCTGTATAATGAAGCATTATTGAACGTGAGAATGTAATGTCATCCCCCAACACTACACCTACGCTAATATTTCTTTATCACACCGTCTTACCAAAGCGCCGTCATCTCCAAGTGGTATTTTAGAGTCTAGACGGCACGTTGTAAAACTAAAAGACAAACACTGCTCGCCACACACTTCAAAAAAAATAGTAGTCCAGCCTCGAAGTCGATTAAATGGAAGGTAAAGTCCATAAATTGTGTGGGTCTCCATTCTGAATGGATGGTCCACATTCCATTTCTTTTTGTGCTAAAATCTATCCTACCTTCCTGCTTTCATTACTCTATTGTGGAGTTTTCTTTCGTCCTACCCCATCGTATTCACCGGTTGTTACCTGAGCCGAACTCTTGTCTGGCGAGTAAAAGGGAAAACATTCTTCTCTACCCCCCCTACTGAACATGGCTCCAGGTAATCGCAGGCGAGTGTCAAGTGCTCTCAAGTGGACCTCCCCCCCCCCCCCCCCCCAACAAACATGGCAGCACAATGAGCTGTAATCTACACTCTCAGACTTACTGCATTCTGCACTCAAAGAGCTTGCAATTTACACGTTTCTGTATGGATTCAAGAGCATCTTGAAAATAGTTCGAACTAATATGTCTAACTGTCTGTTTTGTATGAATGATGAAAAAACATGATCAAAAGGAAAATCTCGCTGAGTTACTCCAATATCATCTAGATTTTAACAATTATACCTTGTTGTCGGAATCTACCTGCTTCGTTACCTAATAATAAAAAAATGTTTTTTAAATTATACTGGAATATTTTGTAGCTGAAGATATGATTTTTTTCCAATAACAAGTTTACAGATTTTGAAACGTATAGTTGAGATTGTTCTCTTCTCTATTATTCCTCATTATAGACGGCTTATATGTGGCAGTTAGTAGCACAGAACGAGTAATTATAATCTAATTGAAACACGATCCCATAATAAAATATGATTACCATCAGTCAGTGATGTTACTAACGATAAGCAATGACTTACGACTTTTCTAATAACTTAATTGAATTGTGTTCTCTTCTGGATTGGCCCAATGTGCATCTGAGAGGGATGCTGTGGTCCATGCGGGTGCACTGATGAGGGTTTGGTAAATGAGATGTGTCTGCATTTTCAGCGCCATGACAGTCCACTAATCATTGTCTATAGATTGCTGAATACTGCGTTGCAATGTTAGAAATAGATTTACATGCTTACATCAATTCCAGAATATGTGATGTTTATTTTGCCAGTGGCTAAGTTACAAAATGGAATGGTTTTCATAAATTGTATACAGCCTATCCCACATATTTTATGGATATTTACTAAAAATTATGTCAGAATCTTGTTATTACCAACTCCAGAGATATTTTTTTAACTAGCTTATGACAGCTGTCTAATACAAAAATGAATGACTATTGAGATCATTCTAAGTGGTTACAAATAAAAGAATAAATAAACTATAACATAAACAACAAGTAAAAAGCTAATAAATATTATTATAAAAAATATCCATAATAATTGATGAATCTTTTCAAAATGGAACTATTTGATGAATCAGAAATGACATGTGTGAAATGTGAATTGAAATGTGAACTATGATCAGCATTGTGCTTATTCGTTCTTTATCATTGAATGTGAACATGTGGGAAACTATTCGGAAAGTTGAACGCACGAATACGCAAAGTTCCCTGATCGTTTTATAATTAGTAATGCAATAATAACAATAACGCATTCTCCATTAGTCCCATGCTTGAAGAAGAACCTTGGAGGTTGAACCTTCTCGATCTTCTTGCTGGTGTTCCGGTCGAGGGATTTCGTACAACTTCCTCTGCGCGTCCCCCCCCCCCCCCCCCCTCCACCCTCGAACTCGACCCACACTTCCCATACACCTGGCCGCCTACACTCCCACACCAGCCCACACGACATGGGATTTACATGGATGAAACAGTTTAATAGGCGATCAGTCGTCACTAAGAGGTTTCATTCATGGAGATGGCAAAATTAAAGAACACGATTTTTTTAAAATTTAAAAATTAACAAATTACAATTACAATTTTTATTTTTTGTTTGATTATCATTTTATATCAGAATGTAATGTAGGTGTCTGTGGAAAACTTCCATTGAGTCAGGATGGTAGGAAGGGATGTGAGTTGTGAAAATTATCTAACCGAACCGGGATTTTATTATCGATTTTGTAGTTTATTCATCATTACGAGGGCTGGTTTTTTATTGGACGAACCCGTCTGATCGAGATTTAGCTATGATTTCCTCAGTCAAGATACAAACAAACAGAATGTTTCTTACCAAATAATCACCCTTTCTGCATCATTATCTGAATCATCTTCTTCATCCTCATCATCATCATCCCAATCATCCTCATAATCACTCGCAAACGCAA
Source organism: Leuctra nigra (assembly GCA_934045905.1). Taxonomy (NCBI): domain Eukaryota; kingdom Metazoa; phylum Arthropoda; class Insecta; order Plecoptera; family Leuctridae; genus Leuctra; species Leuctra nigra. The sequence goes on along the minus strand of OW203764.1, from coordinate 15,149,616 downwards.
AATAAAAAGATGGAAGTTTTCAAGATTTTCTGATAAAATTCAAATGATATCATTACTTCTACTTTTCAGTTCCTTGGTTTCTTGTCAAGATTTATAGTTTCACTTGTAAAGTTTTTGTCACTTTTGTCTCTGAAATGTAAGAAGAGAGTTTAAATTCGTTTAATTCTGTTCAATTAGTATTAATTTAGTTGTAAATTCTCCCGCTCTGCTGAAGAACAAGCAGAGACGACAAGTGAGAAATCTATCGCCCGCATATTTCGCGCTCCATCCAGCCTCCATCCGACAAGATCTCGCAATTTTGAAGGCACGAATGTATGAAAAGGATGACAGATGTTTGGTTCGGCCCAGCGACTTGACCTAGGGTTGTGTCGTGGTGTGACTCGATCGATCTCTGTTGAGTCAAGACGAACAATAGCAACTCATCACTTGACTCTCTTTCTTCTGGACTCTAACTTTAACTTGATGACGTCATATTGACCTCGGCCATGACCGGGGTCAATTTACCAAGATTTAATTATAAGACATACGATAATAATTATACTGTTGTTTGAACAACCGAATTCACATTTCTTTACTTTTGCGTCACAGAAAGATACAATTTATGTAGGTAATTAATAATTTTTGGGACTATTGTTTTTGTTCAACAAGTGGTAAATATTGTCTCTATTATGTTCGCAGTGGTTACTAATTTACATTTAAAACAAGACATAAAAATAAATAATTTTCAACAAGTTGAAAATAATTGTTTCAGAATTATTCATAATGCTCGATTTTTTTTCTTGATTTACGCGAATTTCTTGTTTGTAGTATTTTCTTGAATGAACTCTTCATTCTCGGCGTTCCCTTTACCACCTGTATTGTAAACACCTGATTTGCCTATAGGTTTCTCTCAAACTGAGCAATTTGGTTTTCGAATAATAGCTGCTGCAGGTTACCTTGCCTTAGGACGAACACGTAAAAGTTACGTTCCCACTGCCTAGCATCTGTTGGTTTTCTGCCAAGGAGGGGCTTCATGGATGGTAATAATTTCGATAGTGTGTAAGATAGTAAACTCCCCTACACAGCTGACTGTGATACATCCACCTGCTTTTTGAGGTAAAAGAGGGGAAAAGAACATCATCTTAGGATCTTATAGAAAAACGAGAGTCTATTGAATGAATGGATGAATTTAAATGCCTTTTCTGTAATTTGATGCTTCTTCAGGTTCTTCACCATGGGAAAAAATATCTTACGGTATCGGATGTTAAAAACCAAGGTACTTAGGTATATAAACCTTGATTTAAAACAATTACATCTTAGCCCGCTCGGAAACTTCTTTTAATTGTTACGTAATTTAAACCAATTGGATCTGGAGCGCTAGTTTAACTTTAATTGAAGTATCAATTTCATTCCAAAGCTGGTTTCCAGTTTTAACAAACTATTTCAATTGCATTTAATCTTGTCCAATGCATTCATTTGAATGAAGTGGTTTGGTTTGACAGCGCGATTGCGTTGGTCCTAGGCGCTTTACATTTGATGCACGTTCGCTCACTGCCTATAAACACACACACACGCGTTTTTATGCGTTTTCATCTTGAGTTATGTGGGAAGATGCTCACTGGTGTTTCGGCGCGGGAAAAACTCTCAGACACAGATGTTTCTCATGGTACAGCCTTGCGTTGCGTGTTATTTCTCTATACCGTGATCTAGTTTGGTTTTACGTTGCCAGCCTCTGTTTTCTGATCCTTAGCATCCCCTCCCCCCACCCCCCACGCACCCTAATACACCCTTACGAACTTTCTCAAGACTCTCCAGTAAAGACCCTCACACCGTGTTTATATTTCAGCCCTTTTAGGGTCCATTGATCAGTGATGTCTTATTATCTATAAGATTTTCAAGATTCTCTTTTGTATTTTACAAAATCTCACGGTGGGTCTTGTTATGTTGTTTTTTTGGCGAGTTTTGCACGGATTTTATATGTAACAAAGACAATACAGTGTAAGGAGTACACGCTACTATTGTGTTGTGCAATTTTATAACTGTTGGCAAAAGATTATTCTATTTGCTATGTGAAGATAATGTTGTTGTTATTGCCCCCATATTGGAGCACATAACACGATACGTATGATAATTAGTAATCCAGTAACAATGTATTGTGGGAATTATTTCATTTTCCTCCGCCCCTCATCTGAATATGGCAGTTGGGACGTCGAGTACCTCCTGAAGAAGTTCGAAAACACTTCTTTCTTTGACGTCTTGAATTCTTGTGAACTGCCCACTGGAAGCCGTTGAGAAATTACTTAGCTTTATTCTTTGTGTCTCTTCAGGAGACGTATATTATTAAAATTAGTTGTTGTATGAGAAGATGTTTTCTTTGTCAAAGCCTTCTGGTAGGAATGTGCACAGGCGTTAGATAAAATCGTTTTTAGAATCTTTTTACGCTTTGAAAAAGACTTCCAATTTTCGCAGGTTCAGCTCCGCCTAGAAAAGAACATGATTTAGGTTAGGGTGCTGAGGTAGGGGGATAATCTAGGCAGGGTGTGCCGCAAAGAAGAGTGCTTGAAAGATCGGTCAACAACTCCGCCCAAACTTGTCTCATTTCATAGACGATTCAATGCAAATTTTACTGGTGTTTGAAATAATCGTTTTGCGTTTTGAGAACCGTTTTTAGGCCCACTGTAATCATCTTCGGGAAACTCGTTGGGAGAGGGTCTTGATGGGAGTTTGCACCCTTTGCTGTGCGATACGCCCCCCATTTTGAGGCTACTGAGAGCACCCTTCGTAACAGTTACCTAATGACACCTTCAGATTAGGCGTTGATCTCTTAATTTCATGCTACTCATTTGCGATGTTTAATTTATTGTACAAGCGGAGGTAACAACTGTGTAATGATAAATTACGTAGGTTGTTTTTCCACATCACTTTCTCTATAGTCTTAGAAAGATGCCAGGTCAACGATTCACTGTGCAATTTCTCACTTTTCTTACTATTATGTCGCACTTCATGCTTGCTATTTTAGTTGAAACTAATTTCATGAGAAATAACTTGGGTTTTAGTTCAGTGATGATGTTAAAACTACAATAAGCTGGATGACTTCCTCCTGATTTCTTGCAATATACCATTTGTACAATATGAATAATTGTACAAGCAAATATCTGTGTAATGTACACTCCCCCAAATAATAAATGGTACTCGAAAGAAAATGAATTGACTGATTAAGGTTTGATGGCATCATCCCATGAAGTCAGTGCTAACGCATTATCTAACTCTTTTAGGTGAGCTCTGATTTCATTGATAATAACAAGGATTTATTGTCAAGGAACCGGCCCAGCAGCCAATACGTTTTGTAGGTCAAGTACCGTTTATTATTTGGGGGAGTGTACATATTCAATATAGTAACTTGTATAAATAAAATGTATACAGTTTTGTATTTCATACAAAATATTGAAATATAAAAATAGCAAATATTGCAACAATTATTAACAAATAACAGCGCATCAAATTTGACGTGCATCAAATTGAGCATAATTCCTGTAGTATGGTTTCAATCCCAATTGTTTTCAACCGTCTCAAAATTGTAGGTTTTTACCAGTACTCTTATCCAAGTGTTACATTTAGGGAGACCTAATCGGAATAATTCTAAACCATAGCGGGAGCATCTTCTTTTTAAATCGCCTCTATGCCCTATCAAATGACTCTCGTACATGCATTTAATCTCTGATCTAATTGAAGACGCTTGCATCTTGTCATGAAAGAGACAAGAAGGGTGTGTTTCGATAGTGAAAGCCAGATGTAAATTGCTGTGGCCCAATTTGCCGAGACAGTGAGCCTGGGCTCTAGGTGGGCTCCACCCTTGTATACTTCCTGCTGTAGATGCATTCGACCGCGACAATAGTTTCATCATTAGCAGAACGATCATCAGGAGTAATTAAACATGCTAACAACTCGCTGGACCGATTCATTACTTGACGTTAGTGGACTGGGAGGGTGGGTTTAGTTGCATTTTACGTTTCAAAATGCATAATTTGTGTATTCGTTGATGTTGGATCATGGACATGGTTGGATGGAGGGACAATTTAAATTTGAGTCAGGATGTTTTAGGTATATATGGGTACCTAACCCCATAGGGTTAGGATGTTTTAGGTAGTTTATGCTAACAGGAGGGGTTTCTAACCTTAATTTGAGGAATTTTGGGAAGTAATTGACATATGGGAAAACTGTATATTTTCTTTATAAAATTACTTGGAACTTTTAAAATTGATACATGATTTTTTTTGTCCCTCCTTCTTTGCTTAGGACAACATTTATTTACCTTCACGAAGATTGCACTGATGAACATGAAAACCGAGCAATTTGATGGTGACTTTTGCTTCACAACTGTCATTTTAAAGTGGTTCTAGAGATTGCATTTATTTAGTTGTTCTTCTGCTAAGAAGAGTGATCTTTGAGTGACTCTAATCATCCACGAACCAAACTTTAATTACTTTAGATCAATTAAAGTCAACTCTCCGAATGAGTATATGTGCACCCTCTGGACATTTCAACGCGAAGGAGGTCAACTTTTCTCATTGACTGTTTCCGTTTGGTTTGACGCCATCTTGTTAGCAAATGTTGGGTCAAGAGATGATCAACCCGTGACTAAATTACATTTAACTTTAATCAATGATTCAATCTATTCGCAGGAATATTATGCAACACTATTTCAATTGATATTTGATTGAAGAATAAATTCCTGAGAATCTTCAATTGTTAATCTATGCTAATAAGAAGAATTGAGTTCAAATAAATTGTGGACCACACTGAAATCAGGGCAACTAATAATTAGGCAAATATTAATTATACTATGGTCTAGGCAATTTAGTAGTCGACTTTTAATTAGAGAGCATTTAATGAGCGATTTCGTTCCATCTTATCGAAGGTTTTTTTAATTGTCATTAAATTCAATACATTAAATTACTGTTTTTTGACATCCACTTTTAATATTAAATTTGGGGAGAATAAACGTGAACAAACGACGATCTTTTAGAGATTCCATGCAAATATGAACAATATTGATGAAAATGTATTCCATATTTTAATTCTCATGGACGTGTCTTGAACTATCTCGGCATGTAACGCAATTTGTGATGTCCAAGTAAATGAACACTGCACAACTTTCCCTGCACAAATGCATTTCAGAAGCCACATGCTGCAGTCCGGTCAGCGGACAAGGTAGTGCGAGTTGAATGCACAATCAGATCGACTTTTGCTCTTTTATGGCCATCAGTTGAGTTCGCCACATGACGGAGACAAGTTAATTCCCATATTTGATGCTTAGACGAGGTCTGTGCAGATGCTGTAAAACAATGGTACATACACACGAGTATACAGCTATTGTCAAGAGTACAACTGAGATTGGTAGGTGGATTTGTAATAAATCCATTATAGATAATTTTTTTTATATGTCTGAAAAGTTGCCGATTTTTTGTGTACAATATCAGGTAGTAACTAACATACCATATTCTATGGTATTTTCTAAATTCGATTTTTGGTTATGTTCTTTAAAAATATTAAAGAAATTTCGTATGATTTCGTATGAATTTCGTATGATTTCGTATGATGGGGCCCCAAAGGGACCAGTGGCCAGTGTCTTCCTTTCTTACTTGATCATTGCCATTGAATTATGATTGTAAAAGATTGTATTGTCCTTCTTGCAATTGTTCAATTAATTAATCTCTAACAATTAATCCACTCTGGCATCTATCATGTGATATAATACAGAATGGATGACCAGCAATTGCAAATGCCAGAATGAAGAATTACTCTTTATATTATAATCTATGGCTCTATTATAATTCCTATGCAAATGTGTGATGGATTCCAGCATGCCTGTCTAACTAGAGTCTAACCGTCTAACGAAGCATGATGGTTATATTGCGAACATACGAGTATATTTCATTTGATATTCAAAGATAGATAAAAGAGATCTTCTCAGTTTGATTGAATGAAGATATTCTTGGAATTAACAACATGCCATTGTTTCGTCAAAGTTATTGTAGGTTTTAATTATTATTTGTGTCTTTTACTCCTTTCTTTTTATAACCTTACTTTCTCCGAAATTAACAATCTGTAGCCACGGCACTAATCACGGCATCCAGCTCTTGAATACGAAACGATTGAAAAACTGCGACATCAGTTACTTCTAAATCGAAGACTAAAATATCTCGTAGGTTTAATACATTTTCGTTGTAATTATTGTCAGTCACCATCAAAGGCCTTGACGTTATGTGGGATTTTTTATTTTATTTTATAGTGGATTTGACCACAAAGCAGGACATTTACAATATTATTAATGAGGTCGGCATTGTTCTATTTAGTATATAAAAGAAACATGATTTTCTTCCTTTGTTAGTTAAAATTCGCTGCTATCATGACATTGTGGAGATCCTTTTCACCATAAATAAAAAATATCTTGTCGAGAAACAAAATTATGATTTGCCAATTTGCAAATTTTTTAATTCCTGCTCAAAGTTTTCAAGATTGAGAACATGGAATGTTTAAAATGTTTTCTGTAAAACAAATTATATAACAATTTAAATTTTGATATTAAAATTCAAATTAGCGTATCCTAAACATAGTCATTGAATTGACTCGAATGTTATACAATCGAACGTTTTTGAATTCAAATGCAACAGATTTGGAACGTTCTCTTCCATTTGACTCGAGCGCGTGTCTCTCGCGCCTCGCCGAAGGACCTGGCAATATTCTGCATCTGCAGACGCTGTTTGGCCCTCATGATGGCGATGATGATGGTGATGGCGAGGGCGTCGTCGATACAATCGAACGTTTTTGAATTCAAATGCAACAGATTTGGAACGTTCTCTTCCATTTGACTCGAGCGCGTGTCTCTCGCGCCTCGCCGAAGGACCTGGCAATATTCTGCATCTGCAGACGCTGTTTGGCCCTCATGATGGCGATGATGATGGTGATGGCGAGGGCGTCGTCGATACAATCGAACGTTTTTGAATTCAAATGCAACAGATTTGGAACGTTCTCTTCCATTTGACTCGAGCGCGTGTCTCTCGCGCCTCGCCGAAGGACCTGGCAATATTCTGCATCTGCAGACGCTGTTTGGCCCTCATGATGGCGATGATGATGGTGATGGCGAGGGCGTCGTCGATACAAGAGACCGGTCGACTTGCCCTCAACTGCTACAGGTCACGCGTTTATTAGCATATACTACTTGATGCTTCGGCTGTAGGAAAACATTAGGATGTTTTGTGAGGAGGATACAAGCAACATCCATGCTCGGTTGAGACTTCGTGGACAACCGGCTTGTTTGAGGATGTGGATTGTCCTCGATAGTGATTATTTTCCTTACGTATACACACTCCTACATCTATATCCACAGCCACACAGTATCTTGTGAAAAAACCGCGTTAAATTTGTAGATTTTTAATTTTTAGTATATATATACACCTACATTCTATACGTAAATATTGTCTCCATTTTAAACATTGTCAGCAGTTTTAAATTTAATTGGAGTAAAAATATTTGTTTCCAATATTTTAAAATTTGAACATCTAAATCCAATACAAATCTTCTGAAAAAGACAATTCAAATTTCTTTAGATTTTAAAACGTGGTAATATACTGACTCAATTTTTAAAAGTGATTCGAAAGGTATACAAATTGCGTGCTGCAGTTTTAAATTTGGGTAGGGCAACGTTTTTTGCTGGATATTTTCGAATTTACAACACTTCTTTTTTTTTTTTTGAAGATACAAATCAATTTATTACCAGTCCCAGGGGCCAGTTCCATTTTTTTTTGTTAGTGTAACGACGTTATTAAAGAATCAGGTCTCATAAAAATTGTCCACACTTCTTTTAATTATCTTTGCCTCTCTCTACCAGCTTAACGGCTTACAGGTGTGAAGTAAGCAAGTGTCCACACGCTTATTTCTTTAAAATTATGACGCCATTTCCGGTCAATTTGCAATGTGACTTTGCAGTTCATGCAATTTTATTCGGTGTATAGAATTAATGGCCGAATCCACCTTGGGGCTTTTGATTGAGGTTCATATACTGGAAGAAAACTCGTTTCATTTTATATTCATTTTAATTATTGACATATCCGGTGAATGCGAATTAAGATTTTGTGAATTTATAATCAAGTCGAAATCAGTTGGCCATAGCTTGAAGCTTGAACTCACTTAGAAGCTAGAACTAGATTCATTATTAATTATATTTTACTTGCATTTTATTTTTGACCTAAATGCTTTTGGAGTGCATCTTTTAGGTTTTGACACCTTATTAAAAAACTGATGCATTGCTTGAGAAATGCTTATAACAAAATGATTTGGTTTATTTTAAATAAAATGTAATAATTTAAAACGTTCAAAAATTTCCAATATCAAGATATAAAATACTTTATATGTTTTTTTTTAAATTTTGAGACTTCGAAAAAATTCTGGGTTGTCTAACATATTTTGGCCATATTCCGGATAAAAAGTGTCAACAATCCAGATTATTTTTTTAATACCTCATTAAATCGATTTGAAAATTAATTAGAAATAACCATCTAGTGAAGTGTAGTTTGAGAAAACTGCCAACTTTCAATTTCAAACGAAGTAAGAGCAGAAAATGTCAACTTACTGGCGATCATTGATATTCCAATTCGTTGACAATCTCTCCTGTCTGATTTTATCATTCAGTACAAGTACGAAGTCATCTTCAGTGATGAATAAAACATCAACGTCACTATTTCTTAGAAATAATTCCACTTGAGCGCCTGCAATATTCGACTCATACGTGGTTATTACATAATATCTTCAATACATGTGCTCAATTTATGCATATCTGTTAGGGGGGAGGGAGGAGGGATTTCACATTAAATTTATATTTGAAATCTATACATGGAATCACGAACATGGACACCGTTGCAACAGGTACCAAAATAGGCCCCAAATATTAATACAAATAGGAAAAATTTGTCGCCAGCAATTTTTTGGAGGTAATGTGTTATATTTTATTTCATTTTTTACGATGTACTTTAAATTAAATTAAATAATGTGTCTTGTACAAAAAAATAAATGTTCAAAAATAAAATAATTTTAAATTTTAAAATGTTAAATTCTGTATTCCGTAGATTCTGTAGATTATGTAGACGTGATGTTTCAAATTTTTTATAAAATTAACAGAAAGTAGTTTATTTTATTGACCAAGTTTCTACTCTTATTTTCTACAATCGGTGTCGCTATCGACTGGTCGAGTGTTAACCAATACGCCAGGAATGTTATGTCATTATCTGCGTCTTGTACTGTGATTGTTGGTTGCGTTATGTCTGAAGTTTGAATGGAGAATAGGGCAGCCAGGTGCAGACAAACTCTGCTTCCAAAGAGCGCAGTGCATTCAGCCTCCCCCGAGTCCGACCCGGTCCATTACATGAATATCATCAGTACAGGTCGCTTCATACCACATGCAACACGAGCCAAGGTGACAATCTTCAATATATCATGTCGTGAGCATCATAATGTGTGTAATGTATACCCTTAGAAACTATTTTTTTATTCAAATTGGAAGACTAATTGTAAATTGTAAATTTATGTTATATAAATTGGTTGTTTTCTATCTCAAAATTTATGGCTATGAAGTATATTATTCAATTTCATTTTTAAACTACTTAAATTAAATTTGAATATTTAATTACTTTTCTAGACTTGGAAGATTTTCTTGCGAATTTCTTGTCAGATGATTTTTTTTTTTAAATCATTTTATTTTTCTTATAGCCTGTACATACTTTGACATTCCTTGTGTACCTGACTATTGATACTACATTGTTGCGGGCTCTCATTGTTGTCTCTGCCAGGGGGACGGCTGAAGATGAAGGATGTTCAATTTCATTTTTAAACTACTTAAATTAAATCTGAATATTTAATTACTTTTCTAGACTTGGAAGATTTTCTTGCGAATTTCTTGTCAGATGATTTTTTTTTTGAAATCATTTTATTTTTCTTATAGCCTGTACATACTAATTGACATTCCTTGTGTACCTGACTATTGATACTACATTGTTGCGGGCTCTCATTGTTGTCTCGGCCAGGGGGACGTCGTCTGAAGATGAAGGATGTGTTGGGTCCGCAGAAGCCCATTCATCTCCCATCCAAAGCGAGATGTGACTTCCAAAACACGATGCTCTCATTCAGATGGTCCCGCCGATTACAAATAATAAATAATCATTCATTGGAATTGTAAAGATGTGGTATTTTACTGCTTGTGTAATAATATGATGAGCCATCACTCATTAGGACCAAATCTTTTCATTTACATATTCATAAACACGAAATGACACGTCAGGGCACTTGCTCCAAAATCTTGCGTTCCAAATGCAGAATATGATAAATTACCTGTCCGAAATTTCGTTGTCCTAATCGGATTTGCAAGCCTCTGATCCGTTCTGTTATACGTCTATTGAAATTAAAAGTAGGATTAGACACCAATGAACATGTTTACTGCCGACCTTTTGTATCTGCTGAATTATTATTGACGAGCTGAAAATTGGCGTCCATCACTGTGGCAATGTTCACTTGATTTCAAACAAGTCGATTGAGTATTGTGCAATTTTTGTTGTGGGGGATGGAAGAAAAGGAAGGTAACGATTCAGATGAAGGGTCGATTGAAGTGAAACAGGATTAGTATATTTTCAGATAATTAGCCAAATTGAATATTGTCCTGTAATATAAACTGTTCTAAATTGAATACTGTCCTACTAGAAACTGTTTTGAATGAATACCTACTGTCCTGCTAGTATTTGTAAGTAATACGTTAAGACAAGACTAATTGAAATGATTCGTTACAACTGTACTAGAAACTGTCCAAAATATAACATTGTCTTACTAGAAACGTGTTTAAATTGAGTACTGTCGTACTAGAAACTTGATACGTTTTCTTTCTAGAATTTGTCCTACTAGAAACTGTCCTAAATTGAATTCTGTTTTACTGAAATGTTCTCAAACTATCATATTCTGAAATCTTCGAATTATAATTATTTGATGTATGGCTGATGCGTTGACGTGAAACTGTACGCACATGAAACTGTCGAACTTGGTCTGAGCAACCGCGCGAACTGTCACCCAGGATTCATCTTGCTACGATCTGATCAATTGAAGTCCTGCATTCCTGTGCCATGCCTCATCTCCTCCCAGAGCACATCGGCAACTGGCAAGTGCGATGATTTAGATTGCGATCATGTCAGGCGACACTTGACATGTCAGTCACGTCGGTCACTTGGCTCGTGCCTAACTCAGGATTAAGTGCCCACTAACAAGCTGCTAATTTACTCCACCCCATCAGCGTAATCCTGTTAAATTGTGTCACAAGAGATCCATTCATTTGGTGATTTTTTGTCGTACTTTTTGTGGTTCTCATTGCCCCGATTTCGTTTTTGGAAGCGTTGGTTTCAGTTACATTGTAAGGATTGTAAAAACTTGTTGCATAAAATGAATTTGTAAGTGGCGTCTATTTATATAGAGACAAATGCGTAGGTAATAAACTGATCATAATGTTTTTTATGCCAGTAACAAAGAAGAGAAATTCCTAAGTTTACCAGACAAAATTATTATAATGTTTCATTTAGAATGCTTTACAACAAACGCGAATAATTTTATTAGAGTTTATTTTCGAGTGTCTTGGAATATTTAGCGGGAAAAGCAAGGCTACAATACAATAATGTGCATTTACATCAGGTTTGTGATATACGCCATGAATAACAATAGAAATCAAAACACTTGGCATGCTGCATGAGTTTAGAACATGCTAAATATATCACTTTTCTAGTAGCCGTTTTCAAATGGAAATCAACGCGTGTTTCTTGACGTGACAGAGAAATATCTTTTGAGACAAAAGAAATATTTTCAGTTGCCAATGTGCAGATTTTCATGATGTCTTGCTCAATTGTGTGACTTGACCCATGGACTTGACCCATATTTATCCATTATCTGGATCGAAATAAAATGAAATTGTTTAAACATGTTAAACAGAGCAATGTAGGAAAAGTTAAAGGCGCATTCACAATGCACCGCTAACTTTAACTTGAAACTATAACGAAAATGTTAACTTATTAACTTCTTAATTGTGTGTAGTCGGTGTTAAATTTTGGTTCTATTTAAAATCACTCTTCGGTACAATTCTTATGCAAAGAAAGAAGGTGAATTCATTGAAGAAAACATTGAACCATGAAAATGCTTGGCTATAGTTTTGATTTAGATTTTAGAATGGTGTTTTGTCTTGGAGCTCTTCAAGCAAGCCCACTGATCGTTTGCGTTAGAATCACGTGTCAAATCCTGGCATCACGTCTGTATCGTGATCTGCATTATTCCATCTCAACTCCTAAGACTGAAGACCACGATCTAATCTCTTCGTCTCTCTCCAACGTCAATCACAACCAATCTTCCATCGCAACACATTCCTCAGAGTTCACTTTGAGGCTTCGAGAAGCCGATCAAAGAAAGACAATATAATTGACTCGGTATGATTCTTCGATGCAGCTACAGACAATGTCAGAACTGGCTAGGAGGAATTTTATCATTACCAAACTGCATTATTTTTTCCAAATCGAAATCGAAATTGCGTTAGAATTTTTAATCAGACTTTATATGGCAGTGCAATTTGGTTCCTATACATGTAAGGATTTGTGTGGTTATGTTGCACCGAAAGAGTGCATCTTTGTTGTTAGATGGGTAAGGAAATACGGAAGCCTTCAAAGACAATGTAAGAAAACTGGTTTTGACCTGAGTAGACATTCAAACACTGCTAGACTGTGTATAACTTGTTTGTTGATTATTAGAATGGCGAATGCACGAAGCTGGTGTTTCCCGTTCATTCTACAGGTCATTCAAAACTTCGATTATTCCTCATGTCAATGAAAATTTGGAAACAGTAAAAAATATTATTTTGCGATTTCTAGTTGTATACGCTTCGAACAATGGTTCGAATTAGACAGTTTTGGAGAATGTACGAACATTTTGTCGCCTTCATTGGACAAAGTTGTCATGTTCTTCTGGCGACGCGTGTAAACAAGGCTGAGGAATTTGTGACGTGTCTACACGTGGTGAATAGCAATGAGCTTTCTATCCCTAAAAATCCTTGCAGCGTTTGGTTGTAGTGTTTGATCATTGTTTGATATTTTTGTGACATCATAATTATTCATAATTTTCTTACTGGAATCGTATATTCTAAAATTAGAAGGAAAACATAATAATTTTACGTCATGGTGGCTGATTTCGTAATTTTAATTGCGCGGCAGCCAATTCACATAGTTCGTCAATCTTTCAACTTTACTTTACCCCTTCAACAAGGCCTCAAAGAAGACATCCAATAAACTGTTCACCTATTTATTACGTGATGCCGTAATTTACAGTGGAAACTGCAAAGACAAGTACGAATTAACCTCACTATCTGTGGTCCCCTGCCGCTCTGTCACCTTGTAGTATTCAACAAAACGTCTCCCATGCCACATTTGCTGACTCTGACAGCTGCCGCCGGTTACGTCACACGCGATAACAGCGACCCACGCGGAGATTTCTACAACTTCTCTTTCTTTCTCTTACACGCACGCACGTGCTCTATCTCCTCAGACAACGACAATTACAAGTTTAAACGCTAGGCTCCAATTAAAGTAATAAGGCTTGGTTTTTGTTTCCTCGCTGTTCAAATACTGAGACGAACGACGAAAATATCTATAGAGGAAATACTATGTTTTATATTTGATCTTGTAAAGATTCGTTTGAGATCACTAGTTTCCTAAAATTTGATGACGTGAAAGAGAATCAAACATAACCTATAAATAGAGTTATGATTGCATTTGTCCATGATTCATTTTAACGCAACCAACATCATGGCGAAGACTTTGTTGCCAAAGTAACATTGAGTACATTGATTTGGCCTTAGAATAATAACACCTTTATTATTCTATGATTTGGCCTGATAGTCATTTTTAGTACTGTTCAAAAATTAGTAGAATCAATGCTATGCATTCCATTACAGAAATAATACCATTTGAATTCAGTTCAAGCACATCTCAACTTTCAGAACTGATAGATTAGTTTAAAAATACGGAAACAATTCAACAGGATGCGGCATATTTTCTGTTTATATTTCAGTCTCATGGGCAATAGGTTTAAAACAACCTAGATTACATGACATTTTAAAAGTGCAACTCAACATACCGGCATTGTGTTACCTGTGATTGTTCTGGATAATTACACTCAATGAAGTGCATACGCCATTCGAAGCATTACTTTTGTTGTACAGACATTTGGAATTTTAAGCGCTTACGAATTATTATCTATCTCGATAGCTCACTCTATATGGCAACCATGTAAGAAATCATGTTTGTTCAACAAAAATTATAATAATTATAAGTTCCTTAGACGTTAATTCAATGTGATATATTTTCTTCATACATTATACAACTTCGGAGATAAAGCCTGTAAACACGCCTAAATGTCTTATTTTATTGCATCAATTAATAATAACAACCTCGTGGCCTTATTCTTTGTAACTGTAACACTCAAGAATTGCATGCACTTCAGTGAATAATGCAGGTAAATGCATTAGAGCAAAGAACTACATGCACACCTGTGTAATGCAATTGTTGCACTTCTTGATTGCGCATATGTGCATTGTCAACAGAGTGATCATGCAGCGCATGTATGGATCTTACGGCGACACTGTTGTAATTGTAAACCATTGTACGATTGTTGCTCCATAATACGCAGTGCTTAGCTTTTGGATAGCGATTGCCATATTGATTTCCTGGGGGTTTTATAATTCAATCGTAATTTTCTGTACATAATCATATTACTTACATTATTACAGAACGTTGTCTGTAAGCAATGTGTCATCTCTTGTCATACCAAACCATAGTCACCACAGAACTAGTGATTGCTTTGTTCATTGAAAATTCCGCCACGAGAGTTGATTTCATTTTGTAAATATTCAAACAGTTACCTTACAATTTTCGTACACTATCTGTACCACGTGTGATGGGGGAATAGAATGCACATAAAAAGGCTTCTATTCTTGGAATACGTTTGAACAGATTCTAAGTTTCAGTTCAGGTGTCCACTATTTCAGTAACGCCATTTTATTGTTGAAACATTTTGCGTATAAATGAGCTTTCAACAAAATTGACAACTGTTGAAATGAGAATTTACTCTAGTAATGGAGCCCATTTATGTAGTTTCATCAAAGGTTTCAAGGTCGAAATAGTGTTGACAGAAGACAACAGTGAATGTTTCTACACCTGTTGAACTCATTTTTAACCCTTTGCAACTAAATGGTGATTATTTTATACATGGTCAAGAGAGTGGTCAAAAGCAGTCTATTTTTACATGTATTCTAGATTTCCTGCGGATTTGCAGAACACAGGAAACGGATAAAAATTAAAGTAGCACACATCCCTTTCCCTTGCCCTACGTGGGTCCAAGTGGAAAACCAATTTCACGGCCCGCGAGCCAAGTCCTGGCGTTCTCTCACTGCCACACATCCACAAAACCCAGCATTTTTTCCAGTTGCTCCTTTCAAGCTGCAAAACGCCCTCGCCGTTCTTGATCGTCATTTTTCAAGCACTTCCGCTTCCTAAAACCGACCTTCACCCTTGCCCGTTGTTTTCAAACTGTTTTGTGGGCCATACCAACCCCCTAAAACGCGACAAAATGATGTTGTAGTAAATCAAAAGATTTTTAAGATCACTTCCGCAGCATATGGATGTCTCTTTCCGTTCTCTCCCGATCTCTTGAGCCTGTACTTCCGTGTTACATGTGTTTGACACTCCAGCATCCAGCCAAGGATCCGGGCAGATTGTCTCATCCCAAACGCCAAGGATTCATATCTTAGAGAGCAATTAACTGCAACTTTATCTCCAACTGAGGATGCTAAACTTACTTCCCGTGACTGCAACCCTTGAGATTATGAAAATGACGTTTCAAACGGAAATGCCCGGATGCTGCTTCTAATCTGACATGCGTTTGTCTTGATCAAATTGTACTTGAAGCTGGAGAGCTTTTAGCGTTAACTTCAGTGATAGGGGTTTGGATTTACAAGTATTGTCAAAGGAGCACGTGGGCAATTGGCACCCCAGTGTACCCATATATATATACGTCAGCGTTTCCGATATTGTACACGAACCCCTCGAATTTTAGTCGCCACTCAATTAACGATGAGGGCAGAGGGCACGTTGACTAACAATTGTCTAAATAATATCAAGAGGGTCAAAATGAAAGTAACTTTATTCCATTGTATAGTGATTTCAATTGGATTGGATATCAATATTTTATTGATACACGGTTTTCATCGGTTCTTATCAATCATTTCAACGAATGTAACCGCGTAGCCGCGAAATTAAAGTAAATGTTGACTTCCATCCGATATGATTATTGGATTCAATCAATGAAACATTGAACCGGGTAAACGAGGAATTAGAATTTAGATAGAAACCGAACGTTTTTGAGCATACCTAGTTATATTTTGATGGCCTAACTACTAGAGCCTAAGGTTTTGATGAACAGAAGGTACTCTCCTGGAAGTATTATCAAAACAACTACCTTTTAATTAACTGGCGTGGGCTTGGTTCGTGTTTTCTCTAGATATCTGTCGACAAGATAACTACCTGAAACTTGGCACCTCCATCAAGGTTGCAGACTGCAGCCATTTACATAATTACCTTTCCCACTACACTGCAACAGAATCGGATCACCTGGTATATGATAGGATTGTTTTCAATTTATTCAAATTGTGATAATAAATCATCTGTTCAATTTAATTAACATTAGCGAGTGCAGAGGATGTTATATTCATTTTGTTGTTACAACACAATTGTTTCGTTTATTTCAAGAACAATTCTATCTTCTAATTACTAGCTATTTGAATGTCAGTGTCACCTATAAGTGCACTTCCTGTTGATATAAAATTGAAATCTGAAGATGAATCTCGGCTTCCATGAGCAAGTTATGAGTCCATGAGCACCTAAACGCATGGTCAACTGTTCAGAGACGTGATAAGGAGTAGCTACTGATGACTGCAGTGTTACAGATGACATTCAAAACGTGCTCTCAAGATAGCACGTAGTTTGTTCTTGAACTTCAGACGTAGGTGCTGAAAAGTGCATCCTTTCATTTTCGTCAAGGCTAACACTAAAATGACACACAATTCATGTGAAAAGAACTATTTTTTAAAAACAACTGCTTGCCTTGGCAAATATATAAAATTTAATGATAACTCTTTATGAGACAATTCACACTTATGCTAAACATTGGCAATTGAAATCGTGCGCCCTTCCCTCCCTACCGCTTTCAAGGCCACACTTTACTGCAACTTTGTTCTTCAATTTTAGTTTCGCACAGTTTTCTGTCTTCCGCGTTATCCTTGCTTGTCAAAAGAACAAACACTCGTCAGTGATATATTATTAAAACCACACAACCAAATTCAATAGTTTCCAGGAATATTTCAAGTACCTCAAATCAATATTCATTTGTCGAAAACCACATAAAACATTTGCCATGAAGACCTATCATCCTAGTGAATACAAGACGAATTTGGATATGATGATCCTTACAATTGTTTATTCGGGGTGTTTTGGTTGAGTGGCTAGTTGAGCATGGCTTCCTCCCTCTCTATACAACTACCCAAGACAAATTCCATTTTATTCAAATTACCACGCCGAATTTGTAACGTCTTTTTGTCTAATGTACAACACTTGTCTTTCCCATGGCAGTTGAAAGTATTGTTAAAGCTCGGCTTATTATAATTATTATACTGGTTCCTTCATGGTCGGATTATTCTCTGAATCGAGATAGTAAAAGTGTAATTAATCGTCGTCGTTGCATGCAATGATTAAACTGAAGAAGTGTTTTGAGAGTTTCGCGCGTCTCCGCGAGCAATGGCGGACAAGGTAGACCTTCAGGTAAAGATGTGCAGGTGGCGTGGTGGTACAAGACACCGCAGCATCTTACAGACGTTCCATGACATCTTGCGGTGGACTGACGCAACTCGTGGAACAACTCTTTTAAAAAAATCATATTTATTTTTAAATATTTCATTTTTTACGGATGATTGGTAATGTTGCAATCGTATAAGCAATTGATCTATCATAAAATATAATAAAATTATACGATTTATTTGTTTAATAAATATAAGATTTGTAATTAATTGCGGAGTCGTAATAAATAGGTGTGAAAAGGCGTTTTCGATACGCCTATGGGTTTCTTTAATGTTCTGGTATTACGTCTGCGTTCATATAATAGGTTTCTATAATTGCGTTGGTAGAAACTTTATTGAACCAATGTTTTAATACATATTATATTTTTGTTTTATCAAATAGTAGTAGAAGTAGTTTTATAATAGTAGTAGTATCAAAGTAGTATGTAGACTAGGAATACGCTCATTGTAACGGGTTGAAAAGCGAGCACCGATACGCGCTACGCTACCTCTAATACTAATGCAGCTTGAAATAAATTGTAATATTTTTAACAAATTACTCTGGCAAAGATTTACCGAAATTCAAGAATCAAAAATTGATTCCCATCAATATTTTATTTAACATCCATTTGTGATGTCAAAAATATCAAAATCGTATTACTTTAAAAAGTTTGCAAATTATTGACCCCTCTCTCATTTGAATGAAAGAAAAACGCTGGCTGGTCATTAGTGGAGGGGTGGACAGAAAGTGACTTGGGTCACTCAGCAGGGTGTCGCGCGGCAAGGGTAATAAATAAAATATCAACTTTTTAATTTGAATATTCCTCAAAAACAATAACAGGCTATTCTAGAATGATATAAGTGATGTTCAAAATTTCAGTTTGATTGGTGCTACCAATATGCGACGAAAAAAAACGAAACAAACAGAGAAAGTGGCATAAGAGTCCCGTAGAAACGCTCGCTGCGCTCGCAAAAAATGTGTGTAGTTTTATCTTTTGTGCAAAATATAAAGAAATTTGGAGGAAATAAGCAGAATTTTGAGTAAATTTATCAACATGAGTATCCATTTTGAGTAAAATTATTCACATGAGTATCCATGTAAATTGTGTATGTTTGTTGGAAATCAGAATTCACAGAATTTTAATCGCTTCAAACCGTCAAACTCTAATCTTACAACTTAGATTTCTCCCGCCTTGATTGTTTCCTAAGGTCGCCACAGAGTGCGCTACTAGTCCTAGCGGTGTATTTCTGTAGTTCTCTTCTCCACCGATAGAGCGCTCGACCTGCTCAGTTGTGTTTGTTGAAATGAAATATAAAAAATAAAAACGATACCCTGAGGCACGTTCTATGGAATGTTGTTTAACAGGCTTGATACCTTACGTTTTCTAAGAAAAATGATATAACATAGAAAACACTGCAATCCTTAGAATAACGTTGAACAAAGATTCATAAAATCAAAGATTTCAAACATGTATATTTTTCAAGATACAAATCATTTTAGCAACCAAATTCGATCAGCTATAGGTGGTGTAATTTTTTGATGGGTACATTGACCAGAATCAAGGTTACCCGGGGAAAATAAATATAAAAAGGTGTACCGTTGTCTTGGTAGTTGAAAGAAACTTGAGTATAAATGTGAACATAACAACAACCTTCACATATTGTTAGCTGGCAGCAAAGGTGAGAGGGCTGCTCGACAGATCGCATCAGCCCTTGGAAACTTCAAGCCAGCGAAACAATAGAATATCTTACATGGAACACAGTGCAACATTGTAACTGAAAAATCACAGATTGCAACCAAACACAGTTCTGAAAATGCAGTTGGTACTTTTTTTTAACCTACCCCTTGCCCTGGAGCCTGAATATTTTAGAATATCGTCAGATACGATTAAATCTCTCAAAATTGCAGTAGTACTGACACTTGTAGTTTTCCTAAGTTTATGGTCTTACGGCGCAGTTTTTGTATCCGGGGGTGTGTTTGAACACTTATTGAAGAAAATAAGTAGTATTTTACAAGAAATGGCGGAAATATAGGTACAGTATTTTTCCAAAGAAGAGTTAATTGAGCTGCTAACGCAAATCTTCTCTCACTTATGTCGTACAGTGACCCTTTTTCCACACAAATTAGTTTTCCGAAAGTCGTAAACCTCCTGGCCACGACTCACCTCGTCCACCTTGATTTCCATAGCTAACTACCTCACCTATTGACAATGATTATATAGCTTGTAGAAGGCAGGCGAGAGAGTGTTCTTTGTGTCAGTTCATAGGCTCATTAGTCGTGTGTAACATGCTCCCAGTGTTTCACGACATGGGATGGACATTGCCCAGTGGCGGGTGGTGGTTGGCGTTAGCAGTCTTCAGGGTTGCCAGCCCGTATTCAGTCCTGTCGTTTGGGACCATTTTCCAAATAAAATAACACGTTTTCTGGTAGAAAAAGATATAAATGTGAATTGAGGAGAGAATTTTCTGAGATTCTTTGTAGATTTGTCTCTAAAAACACAATTCGACAGTCTGTAAAAATTATATTATATTATTGTACACTTTCTTGGAACGTTTTGAATCTCAATATTTCTTCCACTTTTCTGTAGGCTTCGTAGAAAACAATAAACATAAATATGTTATAACAGATTCCTTATTATGTTTTTAACGTATTTTTATGGTTTCTCGGGAGGTAGCCCACAGTCAAATATAAAATAAATATAAAATAAATATTCAAATAATTTGCGAAACGTCCTAAGATAGTGTATCATAACTCACATCCACGCTTATAATAGTTTAAAATAATTACAAAAAGTAACAATTACATTGAGTTTGTTCCTATTTAGATATTTTTATTGGTTAAAAATGGGTTCGTCATGTCATAAGAGGTCTCCCTCTTCCAAGAGTAAAGGTGCGTGCTCAGTAAAAAGCAGTCTTTTTGTTCCGCACGCCACTGGTGTTGGTAATGATGACACTACTCTAACTACAACTATCATTAACTTGACGTTAAGACTTTTTACTCCTGCGCGGTAAATATTAATACTGGGAAAGAATTATTCGGAGCTGTGGTGACAGAAAAAATATTTCCGGGAAACTTATCACTATTTTGTGACCTAGTGGGAAGTTTTTCAAACCGTATTGATACTCTTTATAAGGTGTCTGGTGTTACCTGAGAGATAAGATGACTGAAAGTTGTGTATTTCGATTTATCTTCGACTGTAAATAAATATTTTTAAACGAATTTCTTGGCTTACCTCTGATCTTGATGTGAAGAGTAAATATCAATTTGACTGATTGTTGAATAGCCTTGAAGACAAAGTTGTGTGCATTGCGTTCTTGTGATAAGCAACAGAAGAAGTAAACGATCTTATCAAAATTCAGTCCGATTGTCACAGTGAAACATTCAGTTATTTTGAAGGATGCTAACCAAGATTACTTAAAAATATTCGAACGTTATTATTTCACATGAAAAATCAAAAATGATTTGTCATTGATGAAGTAAAACTCAAATAATTTCTGTATCCAATATGTACTAAAAAATTGCCAAAGATCCACTTGAAAAAAAGCTTAACATTTCAGGTTTACCGAACTTGAAGTTGAACTTTTGACATTTTTAAATCTATTCAAAGTTATAAACCCAAAGAAACGGATCCTTTTATGTACTCTTCTTATACATTTTCTAAAGATCCAAAATTTCAATTACACCATTTCAACTTTGTAGTCGATCTTGTTATTGTCACTAATGACGCATTACTTTGTTGTCCTCTGATTATAACTGCCTGGCATTGTTGGCCTCTCATCATTGTTGTCGTTTTACTGGCAGGCAGTTTGTTCCGCAAGCCAAGAGGCCGTGTCCATGATCACTGGACCACCCATCTTACAGCCATCATCATTTCATGCTGAGAAATCTGTGTCCAAAGCCGTCACAAGGAAATAAGAAGATTTTTTTAATAAATCTCGGAAGAAAAATTGAATTCTTAGACTCATAAGTTGCAGTTGAAATCATATTAGCGTCGATGACTTGGCGATTGCGCCGTGTGGAAAATGATTTCTTGATATAATTACATAGGTGCAATCGTGTGTGAAAACGTTGGATGTAATGATGGTGATTCATTATATTTCTCGATATATCATCTGGTGTTTGTCATATTAGTCGAGATGCATGTTTCACATGTGTAATTAAGCAAATGTGCTAGTGCAGAAATGTTAATTAAGATAATAGTGCATGATAATATCAAATACCAGGATTTAGCCTATAGTTTTCTGACTATTTTTTATTTTCGAATACAATTTATTGTGATGTTGAAATACGTTATTTTATAGCAGCATGATAATGGGCATTTGTTTTTTTCGTATTGCATTTGCACGAATTCCCTTCTCGTTTTCTATGGGCTTTACCCTGGACTGGATGACGCAGGATTATACGGATCAAAATCTAATGTAAAAAATAACCAAAGTGATTGTTGTATAATAATTGGAAGAGAAGCTTTGGCACCTGCTGCATATGTGACCTTGGCGAAACAATGAAATCTGACTCCATCCAGGACACAATCAATATAGAAAGTATATCGTATAGAAGCATAATATCATATGCGAGCTATAATCTATAGTATGTCCAAGATTACATGTCCAATGACTGGGGAATGGTCCAATGGACTGGGGAAATTTGGCTTCGACAAGAAGGAAAATGATAAAAATTAAGTATAAGGATAAAAAAGGCATTGCTAATCAGCACATTGCAATTACTTTTAATAAGGATACAAGGAATTTTCCCACGGGCCTAAGGTTCATAGTATTGACTAAATACTAACAACATTCAACGCTACTATCAATGATTTGATAACACTAATTTACCCATACTCAAATTAGTATACTTATACAAACAATGTCATAAAGGTGACGCGAGGTCTTTTGATGCATTATAAAACGTTTTGCGTGAAAGATGGTTAAAATTATTAACATTCTGACCAACTTCAGAGATGAATAATTTACATGTTCTCGGTCGCTAAGATTGGACGCAGGTTTTGGGTTCAGACCTGGGGGGTTATTCTAAATTTCCTTGTCGTCTCGTATCAATTGATACGGCGTCACAACCGTGTTAAATAGATAGCACTCCAGTGTGCAGTGAGCCCGAATCATGTGAAACGAGACGACACGGGAATTTAGAATAACCCCCCTGAAGATACGTTTAGCGATGACCTGAGATTCTCATCCATCTTTTTCACCTGCCGATAAATTAAGTATTTTCGTCGTGGCTTTCAACGGCTAACTAAAAAAAATATATTGAAGGTACTAAAGAATATTACTGTTTTAATTAAAACTCTGCTAATAGTGTCATAAACGGTCCATACTTCGGTTTAATTGCTTACACATAATTTAATTGTGTGTTGGTCGGCAGTTTAATTAAAATACTTTAAGTTTATAATGCATCACAGGTAAAGTGCCAATCAGTAGATAAATCTTTTTATATATCCCCTCCTCTTACTGCCAACACTCAACTGTATAAGATTAATTTGTGTTTTTATTTTGTGTGTGTTTTTTTACTTTTGCTATGGAGCAAGTTGGCGCAGGCAGAAAGGATCTAGATGTACACTCCCAAGTTCGATTCCCGCGGCCATCTTTCCTGATCCTGACTGAGGATTAGTTGTGGTTCCCCTCAGTCTTGAGGAGAGGCACATTATGGGAAGGTGCCCAACTGATATGCACGACCGCCTCAGTCCCACCTTCCCCCTTCATCATCTCTATATCTTCATCTGTCACCAATCACGGACAGGTCGACACTAAAATAAATACAAATAATATTGCCAATCGATAAAATGTTATCGAGGTGTTTAAAATAAGTAATATATTTTAAATTGTGTTGTATATTTGATTTTTGGAATGTTACATTTGATTTTGTTCAGTAACATTTTTTTTTAAATATTGCATATTTTCTCAAATTCCAAAGAAACGTAATATTTCGACATTGAACATTGATTGTTAATTCTCTTTTTTGTCTTTCTAGGTAAGCTCAATGACATTCTCTTCCAAATGAAAGAACGTCGAAGCTGATGAAGGTAAGTAGCTAATTAATAACTATAACAAGAATAGTTTGTATGTGATTCTAATTTTGCATCGTGTGACACCAGGTTTAAAATGAGATAGTTTCTAGGAATAACATTAATTTTGATTTTATTGAACAGCATATTTTATTTTATTGATTGAATGCAGATATCAAGTTCGATGACTTTCAACAATGAAATATGAAACCAACATCAATTTGTACCTTAAGTTTCCTGAAGAAAGAAAATCATTTGCAAGAATGAGTTTGAAACTTTGTCTAACTTTGAAGTGAAAAGAAGGAAGAAAAAAAGATTTGCCTATGAAGTCGGTTGACTGTATTATACTATCCTAACAAACCTGACTTGATCGAACAAATCACAGGGAAACAAGATCATGAATGCCGTCCAACAGAACAGAATCGAACCAAGACCTTCATATCGAAAACACTCGTAATCTGTTCGCCCACTTAGGCCATATTTAAATAGTGAAAAGTGTAACTGTCAAATCGTCAGCTTTAATCATCTTCATCGCGATTGCTGCGCCCCCTGGCGTCTGATCTCTTGTCCTACGCGGCAGTTACAAAGATATCAAGTGTAGACGAAAAGTCATCACCATTTTGATACTCGAGAACACGAGCCCTGAGCCTCAACAAAGGCACATTCACCCAACCTCGACGAGACGCTAAGACAAGCAATGTTATGTGCGCCAATCGCTGACTACCTCAGGTTGTATAACCGTGCTTATTTGTTGACACATGTGATAAAAAAGAAACACATGCGGTGGATTTACGTGTGTGATAACCAGCGAGGTTTATACTTGCGATATACAAGTAAGCGCATTGTTATACGAACAAGGGGTGGACAAAATGTGTCAACTGTATGCAGTGGGTGGTGAAGGAGGAGACAGGGGCAGACAAATGTGGTAGGTACCTAACTTGTCTGGGTCCGAGAGACAGAAAAATATCGAAAATATCGAAGAAAAATATTCGTTCACAAGAACGTTTTACAAGCCATTATTATTTTGCTAATAATGAAAACACTTCACTTGTAAAATGGTTTTCCAAAATACAACCAGCCAGTGATGATTTTAATGATTCAACATGAATTGAATACAAAATTGAGCAGGTTGTCAAAAACGTGATAGAATGTTGACTTGCTTGTACTTCAGTATAAGAAATTCTGATCGCAGATCTGTTAATTGGCAATTTGGCATTGCCTCGTAATTGTACACCCCTGTAGTAATGTTTGTCGTGCATGCGACGGGGGCGGGGGGAAAAGAGTCTCTAACTCGACTCGGAGAAAAATCTTATTCTCTTCTCTAATATTATCAACCTCTTGCGTGGATACATCTCCAGGAATTCGCTCAGTTAGCCGCAACTCGGTGCACGATTCTGTCGAGTAGTTGTCATTAGTCGGTGCTTCGTTATCACGATATTCACTCGCTGCACACCTCATCACGCGAGCAGCGAGCAAGACGAGGGCAGCGAGCAAGACGAGAGAAGCGAGCAAGACGAGGGCAGCGAGCAAGACGAGTAGTTGTCATTAGTCGGTGCTTCGTTATCACGATATTCACTCGCTGCACACCGCATCACGCGAGCAGCGAGCAAGACGAGGGCAGCGAGCAAGACGAGAGCAGCGAGCAAGACGAGTAGTTGTCATTAGTCGGTGCTTCGTTATCACGATATTCACTCGCTGCACACCGCATCACGCGAGCAGCGAGCAAGACGAGGGCAGCGAGCAAGACGAGGGCAGCGAGCAAGACGAGGGCAGCGAGCAAGACGAGTAGTTGTCATTAGTCGGTGCTTCGTTATCACGATATTCACTCGCTGCACACCGCATCACGCGAGCAGCGAGCAAGACGAGGGCAGCGAGCAAGACGAGGGCAGCGAGCAAGACGAGGGCAGCGAGCAAGACGAGTAGTTGTCATTAGTCGGTGCTTCGTTATCACGATATTCACTCGCTGCACACCGCATCACGCGAGCAGCGAGCAAGACGAGAGCAGCGAGCAAGACGAGGGCAGCGAGCAAGACGAGTAGTTGTCATTAGTCGGTGCTTCGTTATCACGATATTCACTCGCTGCACACCGCATCACGCGAGCAGCGAGCAAGACGAGGGCAGCGAGCAAGACGAGAGCAGCGAGCAAGACGAGTAGTTGTCATTAGTCGGTGCTTCGTTATCACGATATTCACTCGCTGCACACCGCATCACGCGAGCAGCGAGCAAGACGAGAGCAGCGAGCAAGACGAGGGCAGCGAGCAAGACGAGTAGTTGTCATTAGTCGGTGCTTCGTTATCACGACATTCACTCGCTGCACACCTCATCACGCGAGCAGCGAGCAAGACGAGAGCAGCGAGCAAGACGAGGGCAGCGAGCAAGACGAGAGCAGCGAGCAAGACGAGTAGTTGTCATTAGTCGGTGCTTCGTTATCACGATATTCACTCGCTGCACACCTCATCACGCGAGCAGCGAGCAAGACGAGGGCAGCGAGCAAGACGAGAGCAGCGAGCAAGACGAGGGCAGCGAGCAAGACGAGTAGTTGTCATTAGTCGGTGCTTCGTTATCACGATATTCACTCGCTGGACACCGCATCACGCGAGCAGCGAGCACGACGAGAGCAGCGAGCAAGACGAGGGCAGCGAGCAAGACGAGTAGTTGTCATTAGTCGGTGCTTCGTTATCACGATATTCACTCGCTGCACACCGCATCACGCGAGCAGCGAGCACGACGAGAGCAGCGAGCAAGACGAGAGCAGCGAGCAAGACGAGTAGTTGTCATTAGTCGGTGCTTCGTTATCACGATATTCACTCGCTGCACACCGCATCACGCGAGCAGCGAGCAAGACGAGAGCAGCGAGCAAGACGAGAGCAGCGAGCAAGACGAGTAGTTGTCATTAGTCGGTGCTTCGTTATCACGATATTCACTCGCTGCACACCTCATCACGCGAGCAGCGAGCAAGACGAGAGCAGCGAGCAAGACGAGAGAAGCGAGCAAGACGAGTAGTTGTAATTAGTCGGTGCTTCGTTATCACGATATTCACTCGCTGCACACCTCATCACGCGAGCAGCGAGCAAGACGAGAGCAGCGAGCAAGACGAGAGAAGCGAGCAAGACGAGTAGTTGTAATTAGTCGGTGCTTCGTTATCACGATATTCACTCGCTGCACACCGCATCACGCGAGCAGCGAGCAAGACGAGGGCAGCGAGCAAGACGAGGGCAGCGAGCAAGACGAGTAGTTGTCATTAGTCGGTGCTTCGTTATCACGATATTCACTCGCTGCACACCGCATCACGCGAGCAGCGAGCAAGACGAGGGCAGCGAGCAAGACGAGAGAAGCGAGCAAGACGAGGGTAGCGAACAGGACGAGGGCAGCGAGCAAGACGAGTATAGATTGAATCTGAGCCGATTTCGACGAGCAAGCAAACTTACACGACGATTAGGGTAAACTATGATTGTTTTATTATGATCGACTAGCTAAATGTGCGAAATACAAGCTCAAACGAGACTACTGAAGTGATCGACGAGCTCAGCGAGTACTCGACGAGCTCTACGAGATGCATTAGAGTGATCTTGGGTGAGTGTCTGTTATCTCTTTCATCTTGCAGCTTCTTCCGGATTCCTCTTTGAGTATATAACATGCATGATTAAATACGATAATTCTATTGTCTATAGGACGTCGTTTACTGCTTGTTGAGCTTAAAAACAGTTTCGCAATACACCCCAGTAAATACCGTCTCAAGGAAAGTCACTATAGCTGAGGACTAACAGCATTCGTTTCTTGTAATCTCTCCAGAGCATGGGTGTTTGTTCAAAATCTTTCTTCGAATCGTATACTCAACTCTCTACATAAATTATTATCAATTCGATTTTGAAGCATCACGTGAACTGAGTTTTTTTTCTTTCTTGTCGACTATTTTTTGATTGAATTCCTGCAGTGCTGTTTGCATATCACCGACTGTTTGAAGCTTATTATCAAGAATAAGGTGTAAGTGATAGAGTCAATAGTGAATCTCTCTTTGATCAGGTGAAGTCGAAACTTTATTTTATCAATCTGTGGATTTATGGTTGACTCCGATGACGTAATCTTGAATTCTTGTGCATTTTGTGATTCACAGACTGCTAAGAAATCAATCAATTTAAATTTGTTGGATTTCTTTAAAATCCATTTTTTCTTTAAAAAAATATTACAAATTAAAAAAATCTTTGAAATCTTTTGTCGGGGTTTTCGGATTTTTTGAGGGGGGACCATACCCCCCCTACCAGCTCCCACGTGATCGATATTATATCCTCGAAAGGAAGATCTTAGCTCATTGCTGATTAGTAATTATACAGTGTGTCGAGTGAAAGTTGTGTGTAGGACGATATTATTTTCACCCTTATATACTCGCATTTTTTAAATTTGTATCGTCATTTATCCCGTTCTTGCGATGATTTTGGCGGCGTCTGGTACGAGATCGAGTCCCGATCACGGCAATTCACGCTCAGTTGGTCCCGAGAGTGGGTGGCGGGTGGGTGGCCGTCACGACATTGCCAGAGGGTAACTCACGACAACTCGCCGATTTTCATTTTATATTCCAAAAAAAATCACATCTCGCCAATGTATTTGGATCGACGTGGAGACGTCCGATCGTCCCCGATGAAATCCGATTCGAATGAAACGAGTATTTTGATCGATCTGGATTGGAGATATCGAAGTGGAGTACGTGTTGCGAAAGAACGAGAGGAGAATTTCAGACGAGATGATGTTCTTCGGCATCATCTAGATTCGAGCTTCTTCGTGACTTATTAAAAAGCTTGATTGAGTTTAGTTCGTTCTGCCGTGAAGATGTTTGAGAGGATCACAGCTTCCAGGATTTGCGGGAGTTAGGTGGAAAATAGATGGATTGAAGCCTGGGGATTCGCAATTGCCGTCACAGAAATATTAAAATATTGACAGTTTCGTTTGGCAGTTAGATGAAATATTCCAGTAATTTTATTTTTACTGTGGTTTCAATATATTTTCATAATACCTACTTACATTGAAAATCCATTCCTATGACGTTATATAAATAGAAATACATTGCCAACTTGATAGAAAAAATATCAATAGAACGCTTTCATTAAAATTCTTGATTTTTGTGTTTTTTACATTTCTATTGCAAAATGTTCGTATTGCAAAATGCTCGTACTAAAAAACACGACTCGATTCTCATTCATAGTGTCTTCGTGTTTTTCTAAAATCCTTCTGCGCGTTTTTCTCTGCATTTGATTAGCATCTGATCAATGATAATCGATGCGTATTGAGGACACTTGATTAATGCGAACATGTAAACAAATCTCCGGCGTTGCTGTGATTGATCGATCAACATGTAAACAAGCCGTCCCGAATCCACTGGAATCCAAGGTGGTCCATTGATTCCGTCTTCCATGTTCCACCTTCTTGATTTACCTACCTCATCGCCATAAACACGTATTACTAAATTATATCAGAGCGATCGTCGCAATTCGACACATTTTCACTCGCCTCGGTTTTCCGAAATTTTGGCAACGAGCAAGGAACAGGCCAGATATTCCTCTGATAAAGACAGATTTTTTTTAACATAATAATTGTTTCATCCTTGATTTCTTGAACTTAGTCCACTAATTGATTGATTTTTTTTTTGAAAGATCAGACCATAATTTAGTTGAAATTAAGTAATTTAGAGTCCAATTTTTAAGATTATTTAAAATTCTTGTGCTTTGTTATTTTACCTCATCCATGAGTCGTATAAAACAACATTTTCCTCTACAACGGCATCAGAAAAAAATGTATGAAAATAAAGTATGGCTGTCTAAGATTGATGCGTTCATATTTTCACATTACAATGTAAGATGCTATTTTCCTCGTTTTATTACCCTTTGTTGTCTTCTACGTGCTAATAATGCATTGTTGTCTGTAAATCACTCTTGGCGGAGCAATAATGAAGTGGCGACTGCTCGACAGAAATCACTCCAGCTCATAAAACTGTGCCTTGCTGTTCAACAAATACAAATGCGCATTTCAACATTATCTGGCGTTGCTTGGCCAACCGTTTCTCACAATCCCATAAATGTAAAAACATCCAACGGTCCAAACAATTTGTTTGCTAAATCTCAGTCCACGTGTAGTTTTATTAAACCAGTTTATTAGCTTTAGGTATACGACGCCATTAAATTCCACTAAAATCTAAAGTAAGGATTACACTATTTGAATTTTGTTGTGTAATGGGAAAAAAACAATATTAATTGCGGGCTGTGACGATTTTAATTTTCTTCAGAGACGCCACGAATAAATAAAACACAAGTAAATAATTAAATTAATATACAAACAGCTTCCAATTAAAATAGTTGTTTCTTGATGCCGCCAGTGGTCGCCCCCAGGGGGCCCCAAGCGGCTCCTTGGGCTAGGTGCTGGGACGGTTAGTGCTACAAGAAGGGTCGCGTTAGGTGTTACAAGAATACACCGCTGGGACGGAGGCAAAGTGACATTTTGTTAATGTTATCGGTTTACTCGGATTTGTTCTCGTTGTCACGTGACCACATTTACACGTTCGCGTCGGAGATCGTGACTTTGACGCGGAATGGCGGGAAAAAGTATTTAAATACATTCGATAATGAGAGAAACGTGTGGAAATAATAAATGCAGCTCCGTGCTTTAATTCTGTTTTGGATAAGAATATAAGGGCGTTTGCATAAGCAACAATTTTAAACAATTTATTGAGTAATGAGCGATTATAGAGCCGATAAAAAATAAAAAATTTACTGTTCTCGCAATTTATAGGATTGTAATGAACTGTCATTTTATGTTAATTTATTTTTTGACTTCTGATGTTTATTGTTCCTTAATTAACGATCAATAAAAAATAATTTTAGTCCTTCATAAGGAATAAAATTTAGTTTATTATTTACGAATAACGTTCGTTTCGCTGTTGATTAAAATTCGTTAATTGGATCCTAAGGACATTAATGTAGGAATATTAAAATAAAATAGTCGTAATGGTATAGAACGTCTTAGGTTATTTATAGAAATGGCTACATGCTGTTTTGCAATTTCTGAGGTAGGAAAATACTCTCAGCTTTAGGTCCATGTTTATAAGCTTGTAGTCACGATGCATGTTTGTATCGAGAGATCATTTTTATCTGCTCATTGTTTGCAAGTGCGATGTGTTTTATGTACCAACTCGAACCCGGGGCCGTGGAGGAATGTACTAGGTGGCAGCACCTGTGCTTCAACGCCGAGAAAAGAAATCAGAAATAATTAAGAGAGGAAGAAAAAAACATGAAATTATTACCGGTACACAATAGAAAATGCTGGTTCGAATGTTCATAGATTAAAAAGAAATGTAATGAGAAAAAGAACTGTTAAAAAGTGAGTTGGTATCGTCGGTTTGATAAGATCTCTGAAGATCAGATTCGGCTCTTTGATTTCTGTGGACGGCGCTACTAACTTGCTAAGACAGCCTGTCACGAGATAGGACAGTTCCAAAATGACAAAGAATTCCGAGACCCAAGACCACTGATTACAACACAAGATAAGACTCAACCCAGGGTCAGACGAAAACTCAAGACAAATCTTGTTGAAAACGAAAATAATGTTGATCATCAAATTCGCAGGATTCTGAAAACGGCATAAAGAAATGAGATGGATTGATTATGTACGTGATACAACGTTGTACCTTTTTTAATTTGTCATGGAGTTTTCTTTAAGTATTCACAAGCATAACCTGACGCTTCATCTTCTCCAGTAAAGAAAAAAAAAACATCTTACGACTAATGAATATGAAATTTTATCTCCACACGTTTATCGTAAATTCTTTTGAGAATCTTTTAATCCTGCTGCGATTTTCTTAGCGCAACATTAATCTTCGCGCGGTGGAGTTGGATTTCTCTGGAGGTTCTCGGCGACTTGGCGATGGCCACGTAGAAATCGAATGATTTGTGTTGAGGAACCAAATGAAATGTATGTGCTTGACAATTTATACTCGTTATTTTACACGGTCGCCGGCGTTAAGAGTTGGAAAGAACATGATATTAAATTTGTGACGAGATGAAATAAATCATTATGATTATGGTGAGCGTATCATGTACGAATGGACCTATTTAGTGTGTGGAAATTGACCATTTGTCATTTTTACGATTTTTCTTGGAAGGTCTTTTTCATTTCAGGCAGCTTTCAACATTGTTAGTCAAAAAGATAAAGTAGCGTTTTTCATGAAAATAATAATTTAATTTAATTTACAACGAACATACCTACGGATTCACAAATAAAAATACATTGAGTTAAAAGATAGCTTTAATTGGCTAAAAATTGTAGTTGACATTGTTTTTGTATACTAGTGCACCTTGCAAATATATTCAAATTCATGGCTTCTTGACTTGACGTACTCAAGTTTTTTTGTGACTTATAAACTGGGTGGTCACAACTCAGCTATGAAGACAAGTCTTGAATTTCAGAAATTATTTGAAAATAAGAAGAGTCTGTAAAAGAATTGCAGGTATAAGCTCTGTTGTCTCCAGTTGTCTTATCTGCGTCGCCGATCTCCGTCGTTCAAAGCCGTTTTCTGTTGCAAATTCCGAATCAAGATAACGTATCAATTAAATCGTATAAGAACATTGCATTCATACATTTTTCCTGTACTTACACGACGGCTGAAAGTTGATTTTCTAACAAGCAATTGGAAGAAATCGGGATTTTAAATTGCCTGCTATTGCATCGGCTGCATTCTCAAACTCGCCGCTGCACTTGTAGCAAAGCGTTGAATTTCACAAAGAATAATTTAATAAAATTACACTAAATCATTTGCAGAAAAATAAGCAGCACTGAAAAGTTAACCTTTGACAAACGTTTATATGGCTTTTGAACCGCTCTAAATTGTCGCCCAGGATGCAGTTCATAAATTTCGGTTTACATTTATTATCAAATGGAAGCAATCCATCTAATGTCGTATGACAGTTATTTGATTAATTAATAATTTGAATTGGCAGATTTATTTGAGTTTATTTACTAACTTTTGTTCCCACGACCCTCGGGACGTTTTTCATGATTCCTATCAAGGAAGAAAAGAGTCGAGATGCTTCCAAGATAGTAATGAAGCATAATAACCACGGTAACAATCTATGCCTTATTTGGACGATCATTACGTTGTGACGTCACTCACTGGAATCTGTCATGGCCGCGGTCGAAAACTCGAGGACCACGAGTTCACTCTCTTTCTCTCTCTCTCTTAATACCTGGTAATTAGTGAGGATTAACGTGAAATGTCGTCGTTCTTTGAAATTAGGATACTTTTTAACTCGCGTACTCATATTAAAAAATGTCCACTTGGTTTTTAAGGCAATCCGTAACGGTTGAACAAGTTTCGTAATTTTTTCTTAATGATCAAGACAAATCTGTGGGAAAAAATTGAGGACTGGAACCAGTTATTTGCGACATTTTATCGTTTTTCTTGAGGATAATCATTAAAATAACTAAATTTCCCCAAAACATGGTGTTGAACAATAATGAAAATGACCCAATGATGTGGGGTCCCCCCCCCCCCCCCTCCCGGCGCAAGGTGAGCACCCATGCACATCACCCTCTTGGTTCTGTCGGCACCAGAACGACGTGTTAATTGGCAGATAATGAACCAATAGCGTATCGAGTAGCACACGGCGCATGCACCGATCTCTCCAATGACAACTGTTTTTTTATTGCCTGCTGGCCATGGAGTGGGAGTAATTAACATTTCATAGTGAAGACATCACAGGGATTGGCTTCTAATAGTTCAGATACTTTACGATGTATTCATAGTTGGAAAAAAATTCAATAAATATATAAAATAATTGT
The DNA here is from genome assembly GCA_934045905.1 of Leuctra nigra. Classification (NCBI taxonomy): domain Eukaryota; kingdom Metazoa; phylum Arthropoda; class Insecta; order Plecoptera; family Leuctridae; genus Leuctra; species Leuctra nigra. The sequence goes on along the minus strand of OW203764.1, from coordinate 15,115,845 downwards.
TCACCATTACAGACATTAATTCTTCTGCTGTCCGCTATTTAATATGTAGGGTTGACAAAACATTCCAAAGATAATTTAAAAAGTCCTAACCCAAAGTCGCGCCAAAAGTCGTAGCAGATTTCTGCCCGATTGATTTTCGTCAAATAACGGGTGTCATCTAAAGATATCTCGTCTGGCGCTTAGGCTTGGCTAGATTCAAGGGGTTGTTATTTCAAGAATTCATTGTCGTCGCCGTCATTATCTGACATTTCCCGAACACACCGCAAGACGAGTTTGTTTTCCTGACGACAACAATCCACCGTATTGGCGCCAGTCGAAAAACATTCGTCCTCTTTTGTAACCTGTCCTCATGAGTATCTCTTCACAAATGCAACTTATTACTAAATCCCATTCCGCCTTCGTAGCTACTCTCTAAACTACAAGTATCGACTCAATTCTCGGAACCTTTCTCGAAGGTGTCCGCGCGTTTCTCCTTCCCCCTCTGTTTACCTGTGCGGGATGGTAAACCTGTAATCTCGTAGCCATCGCAATGCATGCGATGGCTCCGAGGCAACCTACCCGGCATTCAATGCGCGCTGGAAACGGCGGGCTATGGTGGCGACCTCAACAGTGCCTTCGAGACCTACCTACCTTTCTTACCTGGCTAGCAGAAGACCGGCCGTCGGTCGAGCTAAGTCAGTTGCGAGAGTGGAACCAGAATGGTGCGTGCCGTCCCACTGACTCGTTCAAAACACTGATTTTAGTTTGATTTTAATTTATAGAGTCGTTACTGAACTGAACGTGGCGATTTAAAATGTCATTACGCACAGACTGATTAATTAGTGTTGTTTTTATCTGTGATCTGTGGAAATTAGTGATTTGGCACGGTTTTTAAGAATCAAAATTTGTTTTTAACGTGTGTTCTGTGTTGTTTTTCTTTATTGATGAACTGAAAACACGCCCTTATTGTGGCAAGGAAGCACATTGAAGGTATGTCCTTTTGACTTTTGCAATAGAGTATGTTTTTCATCTCTTCAATTATCGAAAGTTTTCAATTGTAAGTAGGCCAATTGGCTTCATAACTCTGCTAGAACATTTACTTTTTTATATCTAATACTTCTGTACTTCTCTTCACATCTCATCTTGTTGTCCCATATCCTGAATGAACCATGTGTCCAGAGTGTGCAATCAAATCAAACCAGTGCAGTAATCTGTCACCCGACCGTATCGTAAGATCAGCTGGATTGGGCGTGCGACATTTTGAATTTTTCAATTGTCATTAATCAGATGTCAACATGTAAATTACTGTCGGTTATTTCACAACAGTCATTCCGGAAATAAAATAATATGTTATTGTTATTATTATAAAGAGAATCGGTTATATTTTCATAAATGTTAAGATTTCACCGACTGCAAATTCCTTTCGTGCACCTGACCTTTGTGCAATGGTATTTGCAGTTCTATTTATAGAATAACGACTTGTTTGGGTTGGTCCAACACTACTAATTGTCGGCATACGGTTTGTTGTTTTTTCCTGGAGGTTTTCTGCCTTCTCCCCGTCGATTTCCGAAGTTATTCGTGCGTGGTGTGGTTTGTTGTTCGCGCATTCAAGTCACCAAGTCCTGCAACGCGTGTAAACGCTCTCTGGCAGCATCCAGGCTCTGCAACCGAGCACGTGCGGCTTGCTCGACCTTTCAATTACCCAGTCCGTGAAAAAACGAGTGTTATTGTTTAGCAGCACCTAGGTTTTTTATGACAATTCATAAACTACGTCAAAGTGTGCAATAACTTTGCGCGTAAACAAAGTTTTAGAACGTAGATCGTCATCGTGTTTTTAATATTTTTTCGTAATGTTCCCTCGTAAACCTTTCTTTTGAGTGGCTGTAAAATGAAATATGTACTTGGTCCAAAATGTTATAGCATATTTTTGATGAAGTGAAGGTTGTTTTGTTCCTTTCTTTGGACATTCTTATCGAGAACAGGTAGACTTGGATGTTGTTTTCAAAAGCAATAAGTTATTTCTGAGATCTATCCTTGTCTGGCGTTGTTCACACTCGTTAGCGTTTTCAAGAGATTCCTCAGGTAGAAAATTAAAAGAGTCGACTCCTACAAAGGTTTTAAACGTTCGTCTGAGAATGAGACACGAGAATTATCGAGCTCTTTGTGACGCTCAGAAAAGAGTCTCGGTGGAATTATATACCTCTTTTACACGGATCGTCATGCATTTCTCAAATGGCCAACAGAAAATCATTTCCACTTCGTAACGAAAATGAGTGACTCGTGACTTTTCGAATATGATTGAAGCAAAGTCGTTTTGATTCGACACGCTCTTTCTAGTTTTATAATTACATCTGAAAACGAACCTCTCCAAGACTCCATCTTGCCTCCAATAGCGATGTTTATTAATAACCTGTAATGTCATTCTTACTTTCTAAACGCTAGAGAAACAATGTTCAATTCATTAATTTGTTTACCATTCTAATTATCTTGTTGTCAGTGGTTAACATCGGTTCTTTATATCGACTCTTATACATCAATACGAAGAACCACCTCTCTTCTAGACACCGACTGTACCTAACCTCATTTCCAACAAGTGTTGGTGGCTGTGTATATGGTGACGTCACTAATCACGGCTCAATCCATGACTTTCCATTGGGCCCACCCTGTCTCTGGCCACTTTACACTCCTCTAAAGACACCTGGACTTGCGGATCAATTGGACCTTAATTAAATGACTTGACCACAAAATGTCCAACAGTAGTAACTTGAAATACAAGAGATCGTATCTTTTGAAATTGACAAGAGGTGCATGGAAAGTCGTGAAACTTAGTATTCATTTATGTGTGCAAAGGCATCGTTGAATTTGCATTTTGTTGTTACTCCTTCCTTAATAAGGTGCCGATTTGATCACATAGAAAAGGTTGTTAATGATACTGCGAAAATAACTGATTTGGAGAGGACATTCAACTAGTGCTATTTTCTACGGCATCAGGATTTACATTCGTCCATATTGTAAACAAACCGCAGTTTTTTTCTTATCTTACTTTGCAAATATTAACGAGTACTTCTACAACTGGATGAAAAGCTGTCGTCATTCCTAATTATAAGCAATAAGCCAATCACTTAAAGTCAACAATCAATATTTTTCTTTAAAAATTTCTCCATTATGAAGGTAATAATGGGCGTTGATGAATGCTTGGCGCCAGTAGTCAAAAGTGTAAATAGCCTTACCTTCTTCGCCCACATTTCCTTTACAAAATACCTGTGCCTTTCTTTCAACACTCGAGTGGTAAATCTCGTGAGTTGTGTTAATTTTGAAACATCACAAACATCCCGCTTCATGGCAGAAATACCTCATTTCAAATTACGTAAATGTGCATTAGAGTCATGTCAATAATTTCTAGGTGATTATGATTAGAAATGAAAGTGGACGTTATTTTTTATAGTTTCCACAAACAACTTGTTTTTCTTGGAATTGATGTAGAACGTTGGTTTATTGAGTTCAAATTAGTTGATACTTTGCTTCCTGATCTTTGAATGCTTTACATTTTAGGAAAATATTGTGTATTTTTACAACACCTAATTTCATTAGGTACGCGTCCGTATTTTTTCTTTCTTTCTTTCTTGACTGTATATATTTCTAAACGTAAATTTATGGTGTACCTACTGTTATTGACACGAAAAATAACTTATTGTTCTATAAACCTTGAGTAAGTTATGATAAAAATCGCACATAAAATAATTATGTCAATTTTAATAGGTTATTTTACAGCTTAGTATAGCTATTAAAACAGCTTATCAATGCACTCTGACCAGAGAACTAAGTTATTAGACTATTAGTGTGAACGGGACAATCACTGGACAAAGGTGTGGCAATGTAATGCATGTTATTGGACTGCGTAGAGGGTGGGAAGTGCTGTGTTTTTCTACACCAAAGTGACGTTAGGAAACGAGTTCCAAGGCGTCGCCATTATGGAATAGACTCGGCATTGTTGTCTATTTCTGTTGATAAAAGTGTGCCAATAGCAACATTTACTTAATATCGACACTTCTGTGAGTATTTTTTTTTGGTTGATAACAATTTGTTTGTCTCATCCCAGGTTGCCGGAAGGGCGTCGACTTTTGTAATAATAGTACTCTCTTTCGCGTGGGCATAAAGAGAAACTTTGCGGTTGGGTTCGGATTTTGTAATTCCCTCGACTGTTTTTGTACACTCCTGAATCTTATTTATCGATTAGACAGTCTCATGCAGAATTAAAATTCGAATTGATAATTCAATCTCACTCATACTTCATTTAATTTTTTGGCTAGCGGTTCTTCGACTTTCGACGTCTGAAATTAATGACCTATAAATAATGCAATGTGTTTAAAATGCATTAAAATGTGTGCCTCTGGTACAAATTCGACACTTTTGCACACGTAGCACGTCTTAATATTCTTTGTCTGGCGTTTTTCGACTTGTCAAACTGCAGTCGATATATTGCAACGGGTTGCAGCGACTGAAATAGTTTTCTCGACTGCGAATTGCTGCATAAATTACCCGGGCATGATTCGAGGTAGAGAATCGAACAGCTGATCAAGCTACGAGCCGGTTCTGCAAATGAAGTACGAAGAAAGTCGGAGTTGTCGTCACGGATTCTCATTGTTGCAGAGAGGTTTTCAGTCTCTTTGTTTCTGATTTCAAGAGTTTGATGGATCGGTTTGGTTTGGGATGGTGTATGGACCAGAAGTAACTTAATTGCGGGGGTGGCCAGCTGTTTAGGGAGCTATTATGGAGATCTTGCTTTTATCTCTTGCAACTAAAATCACACCTGAATTCTCGACTTCAAAACTAACTATAATGGATCAAAAAGGATTACAACGAGTTATTATTTCTTCCTCGTTCCGATTTGAGTCTCGGTTTTTTCTAAGTAGTACCTAATAGGTACACTCGACAATTCATAAAACGGTATTTGAACGAAACAGATTGGCTGCTGGTCAGGTTCATTTACAATCAATCCTTTTTATTAACAGTGCAATCAGAGCTCACCTACTGGAGGTAGATGACGAGTAAGCATAGACTTCATCAGATGATGCCATCACATTTTTTCAGACAATCCATTTCTTTCAAATACCGTTTTATGAATTGTCGAGTGTACCTATACTAAATAACAATTACTTTAATTTTAAAATTAGAAAAAGTTTTTAGACAGTTGTGTTTTTATGACTATCTATAAATAATTGAAATTTTGTCGTCATATGGTGAGTTTTTGAGGCTGGTTGAGGTGACAAAATAAAGTATTTGAACAGTCCAGTGGATACACAATTAGAATTACCGTTTATTTTTCTTGAACATGTAGAGAAGGAATTTGAATATTCCAGTTTTGTGCTGTTGTGTTGGCCAACGTGTTGCGCGATCAACGATATACACGTCCATCACGAGAAGCAAGCCGCAAATTGACCGCCACTATTCAAAAGAATTGGAATTCGTGTAACGGATTTTACGACCAGAATGAATTTCTATGAAGAGTTTTTTTTTCGGTTCACTTAGCAATGAAGGAGAATTGATTTTCTATCATGATTCGTAAAAGTCGTTAGCTTTTGTGAAATCTTTTTGAGTTGGAGATCTTCTAGGTGTCGGAATTCTTCTCTTTTGGAACACAATATTGATGGTATTCTTATATAAAATTTGGCATGGTAATGCAAATTGAATTGAAATAGTCTTGGATCCTGTTGTTGACGATTTTATTCAATGATGTAGCGGGAAAAACAACTAAAACAAAATTAACGTTACAAATTTGTACAAAATCAAATAAAATGTAAAATGATCACCCCTGAAAACTTTGGTGCTCGGAAAACCTGGGATGTTAAAAAAATGAATATAGTGAAAGTTACAATAAAACACCAACATAGCAATGAAGCTAATTTTAAATTTGACATAATTGATTTTGCAATTTAAATCTTTCTAACCGGAGGGTTTATTTTACCTATTTTAATTCCAAATACTTATTTACCTACGTAGATTTGCTTCCCTCGAGGCTATTTTCAGTTTGCAATTACAATCATAGAAATGCATTGCAACGTCTTGTTAACTGCAGCGATGGGCGACTGTGGGTGCAATGTGCAATGCGAGATCTCAAGGTTGCACCGGAGGCTGGAAATGCAATTGCAAAGACAATCACGGAATCCTGTCTCACGACCAAATACGGCCGATCATGGAGTTTCATCCCGTCTGATACATTATATTACTTCCCAGTGCAATCAGAATCATGATTAATTGTAATTATACCCCTTTTATTGTGGCGATTCATCAAGATTACAACGTCTTAGGTCCATTTCTTTGCGCCAAGAATGATAATTGTGTTCTTTTTCATTGTTTATAATTTGTACATCGTATAAAATGCAATATTTTTCAGTCGTACATTCTTCCCATTGTGGCTAAAACTAGCAACATATATCTTTCTTTTTTCAAAATGAACTTGTGTAAAGTGCATAAAATTATAATTATTTGTATCAAATTCATGGATATCATGCTTTAGCCACAAAAATGTCTAGGCATATATGCCTTATTCATTCTTCCGCGGTTCCTAATTTGTGGTACAATTTGTTATGGTGCAATTATTTTTTGTTTCGGATTTTTAGACTAAAATTCGCCGATGCATATAGCCGGAATAAATCCCATCGCAGTGGACTGCACAAACGTCAATGCACCAAGTAAATGCAATTAGCTATCTGCAGTCTAATCAACATGCACTTATTAATTACTATAATTACCAGGCAGACAACTCATTAGTGTCAATCATAATTTGCCCGACCAACAATTGAATTAGATGAAATACTCAAACGAACTGGTTGTAAACATTCTCATTATCAACTGTCACAAATAGTAAATATTAGATTGTAGGTGTCCATGAGATAAATGTAATATGATACACACATAAGAAGGCTCCACTTCTTGCAAAATGTATGTCATGTAAACCTTGTTGAGTATTATTTTTGCGTGGTAGCGAGATTCCAAAATCACTGTATTTTGTGTCAGACGTGTTTTGTGTATACGTTTTCTTGGGGTAATAATACAGTCGATAATTATTTTCTTTTTGAATCTTGATGCGTAAAAATGTAACCAAGTTGTACACTTGTTAACACACGTCAAAAGGCTGGGCGTTGTGTTTTTATTCAACTGGATAAGGGTTGGAACTTCTTTTGAGGTTAGAGTTCACGTAGAGGTCTTTATGATGTTAAGAAAGGGTTGGTCGGGCGGGTCTTGATTTTTACACATCTCAGCAGGTGCGTCTCTCCAATGTGCGTGAGCTGCGTGCGTCACTTGTGCGTGTTGTGCGTTATTATTTATCGAAGTGGAGCGTTGAAGGCTCAACTCAAAAGATGAGTGAGGATTCTAAAATCAATATTATTGGAGAATTATAATTTTCTATGAATAGCGCCAATTTATTCTAAAAATCGAACCCGAGGTATACTGTCATTATATTCTTCGGTTTCATCCTACATTAAATTCATAATTTTAATGAAGACAATTTATTCTTTACAATAAATTAATTTTATATACTATGCCCATTAAAAATGTACGTACCCTATTCCTTGAGACTATAATATTATTCTTATCGTGCAATATTTTCCTTATAATTAATTGGCCCCGCAAATAATTAATCGCAACAATGTAATGGCAAGTGAGAGTGATCGCCTGTGGTGCGCATGTGCTGTCGGTGCATGTGACCGACCATGCACAACATGGATACTCATTAGGGACTATTCGAAGAGCCCAGCTAATTAGTGGCTTTTACATGTCCAGATCACGTTCTGATGGATTGCTGGACCTTAGCTCGTTCGAGAGAAAAATCATTTGTAGCTCTCTTTCGATTAATTATTCCGAGGACCCATGTCATGTGGAATAAGCACACGCTACTTTCAATCCTAACTTAAAATTTGGTCTCAATGAAATATATTTCGGCGTGTTTTTGGCCAAAATCGGCGACTTATTCTATTTTTTCTCAAAAAAATACAATTGTTATGTTGTTTGTGTAATTTGTGTAAATGGTAAATTATTATTTCTCAGAGCAGGTACTTAAATGCACCCTTCCAAACGTAATTGGAGTGGGAAAAAGTTCACAAAAATATTGTATTTCTTAAGTATTGTATTTTTAAATGGTAAAAAATATCCGAAATAATAATTTTAACGGGTTACTTCTCTCCTCCTATGTACTGAACTCATGGGCCCCTATAAACGGGCTCACATTGTCCCATGTGAGCACGAGCTTGTGTGTAAAGTATGTTAATCTAATAGAGTGCTCTTACCTGACCCGAAGACTGTGTTATAGCTTTCATGGAGTCTATATAGGGCGGCGTTTTTATCAGCGTCGACCTTTTTTACAGCCGTTCCGAACCTTCTTACATTGTGATGTTCACATCATAGTGCATCTATCTCTTTCATTGGTGTGCCCTGCCTTCTTATAATATCCATCATAGCTTAGTTGACAGAATGTCAATGGCTCCTTTCTAATAATGTTTCTATAAATGTGTACTCAACCCACTATAATTTGTGTGTACATGACACAGAAAGTGAATATAAGAAGTTGCTCAAGAGACGGATATTTTTTAATTCCGTTTTTTTAAAACATATTTCATAACAATCCAGTGTGGGTCGGTTTCCCGAATAGGAATGAAAAAAGGAGAACTTTTGAATACGTTCCAAACGTGATTATTGCCAATACTAAATCAATACAATCAGATTTGAATCTGCCTTGAAGTCGAACAAAACCTATTCTCAAATCGTTTTCATTTTGCAAGTAACATCATTTAAATAAGATGACATCAGCCCAATCACCTTCAAAAATACCCTTCTAATTCGTAACGGTCATTCTGACCATTCCTTGCACATTTCTAAACAATAACCGTGTAAGTAAACCATCATTGACATTCTCGCCGTTATGACATTTAGACAAGATTATTCCGGCACATCTTCTTGACATGCAAATTGCCACCCATTACTTTCTAGAACGGTGTTTATATCATAGACAATAATAATATATACCGCCCTTATGGGAATATAAGTGTGTGGATTAATTAATGATGAAAACAGTTGATGTCTGTGTTATAAGTGGTATGCAAATAACAAGAATGAGTCCGTGATAATAATTATAATTATAATCTGATGAAGCTATTGAGGACCCGATTTTTCTTTATAAGAAAAAAAAAGTTCATATCATAAAATATCCGACTGTTGTCGAGTCATTTACATATGCTCGTATTACACACCCGCGATTAAATCTTCAAAATAATTACGATTTATTACATTCTCCGAAAGCCGAACTTTACACTTGTTCTAGGAAAAGATCTCTGACCGATCTTGTGTTCAAACTAATCGACCACGAGCGCCATAAAAATCGAACGAAATGAAAACAATTTAAAATGCCTTTTTCTTCCCGGGCGTGGGCCGCGCTCAGAAATCTTGCGTATACATTTTATTAGTCATGTAGGCGTCTCGTGTTCTTCTCAATCTTCTGTCTTCGTACCAATCTTGTCGACAATGAACGTGGAAATGCCTACGCAAAGGCAGCGCGCATGCGCTCGTTCACGATGATCTTTCCTCACGCTACAAATTATCACCGCACAAAATTTACATTTTCTACGTCACAATGTGTTATGACGTCACGATACGAAGTAGGTCGCTCCTAACGACCAAGATGATTTGCATATAAAAACAATTAAATATTAGTGGACTGTTACTTTATATAGTTCGGTGTGTTAGGAAGTGAGGCAATGTGTAAACATTCATAACAGGAAGCCACGTGTTTATAATTTGATTATTTTACGTTTCGTTTTCGTTTGTGAGATGATTTTAATACATAATTCATTAACAATGTACATCTCATTAACTTTGTTTCACATAAAATTCAAGTACTTGTGACATATTGAAAATAATGCAAATTCATATTTGAATAACCCATTGTAGTATTTTTCATAATTTTATTATATTCTGGTTGATTGTCTATCGGCTTTCTTATTGAGATTATGCGGGCAAGAGTTTTTACGCTGTCTTCACGTGCATTAAAATCTCCATGCTATTAGATAGGAAAAAGCCAGAAGCAAAGGGCAAATTATTTCTTCAGCTACAAATTCTACAATCGTATCTGTTTTACCTCTTTTACAACAAGTAGCTGTTAATACTAACTCAAAATCAGTTTTTTATCCGTATTTTTTTCAACCGAAATTCGAGCAAGAAATGTGGACAAGATACATCGTCAGATACGCGCGCACTTTAATGAGCAAGATCGCCATCTTTGTCGCGAAATAATTTATTGGTGGTGTCTCTGTGCTTAATGTCTCGCTGGTAGTTAAGTTTAACTGTGACAGACGTATATTTAACTGTTCTTTCGGCAATCAAAGGTTCGCTATTGTAAAATGTTCGTCTAATTGGAAACAACAGAAGTTTTTGAGATTGGTTGGATTTGTTATTTTGAATATATCTATTCTTGTCTCATGTATCTCCCCGAGAGGATCTTTCTATTCCATTGTATTTTATCTAACTTGGTGGAAATATCTGAATAATTAGCACTGATGAAGAGCAATCGGCAGTGACTTGAGTGACTTGAAAATTGAGTTTTCAGAATAATCAAAACTCGTTTTGTCGAGGACACGAAAGTCTGCTCTCTTCTGACAAATCTTCTGGTTCAGATTCCTTCTCCAGTCAATGCTGGGATAGTTCCAAAAAGCGTTGACATTTTTGCCAATGGGAACTCTGCGATTAACTCGATTCCAAGGACACGAAATAGTTTTGTTTCTGTAATTTACATATTTTAAAAGTTCAAAGACATCTTATTACAAGCATAATTTGCAAAAACTTGTTATTGTTTTGGACTACCTAATACATCGCCTGTGAAGATACGAAACTTTTATTTTGTGGGCCCAAAACACGCGATCCAAGTTCGATTCGATTGCTTTTTTCACGTGAATTTCTGTAGCTTGTGGTCCCTTCAGGCATCGACCAAATTACGTCTAACGAACAGCATACGGAACAATCACATTATTTAGCTATTTAACTTCTCGAACGCATAGCTAATGTGCGAGATCTTGTTGTTACCAGAAGGGGTAATATTAGTGGGCAACTCACTTCACTCTTATCCGAATGTTTCGGCATTGATAAGCGGTTGCATGGCGTTCGGGCGCTGACGGCGACGTCAAAAGTGATCATTTTCATGCGGGAAACGTATCATTAAACTTTTATTCTTACTTATAGATCGTGATTTAGGCGAGGAAAACGTTTCCCCCCAAAACACATCTGCGCGGCTCTGCATTTTTGAGAGAATATTTTTAAAAAAAACATTTAAAACATTCCCAAGGTTTCTTCCCTGAAAGCATACACGATTTTCTGTGAGAACTTTGCGAATCATGACGTGCGGAGTGGGGTCGATGTCCAATCAGTTTTTGACTTTATTGTCGCCTTTTCCCGTTCCTTCTAAGAAACGATGCCATGTGGCTCTTCCGCTATCTATCTAGAAGTCTCTAATGACCGTCGACTTGTCAATGTACTTCCGTCCAAAAGTCAAAAATCTGATTTCACACCTGCGAAATGATGTTTCGGTGACTGAACTTGAAACGGACGAACGTGTCAAGAAAGAAAGTGGTCGTTAGTTTCTGAGACTGGTCAGTGGCAGGATATGCAACTGCACCCTGGATCCAGATTCCAGCAACATCATTCATACTTTTCCTGTTCGAATTCTACCTGTTTCCAGGAGTGCCCAAGGATTCTTTGGATTTTAGCACACATTCTAAATGTCCCCACATCGTAATTCGATTTATTTTTATGTTTCGTCTTTGAATTCGGCGTCTTGGGTCTCGGTCAATTTCAAACCATTACGTATCATCACAGCTGGATACTGTTCCAAAGTTATGTTCCTATTAGTTCCAAACAAAACAACAATTTTGGCAATTAATAATTCTGTCCTGCTGACCATTGCCCGATCTTTTTTTCAATTACTTGTCTTCCTTTTTCTTCTCCCTTGTGCCAATCACGACTGTCGGCTGTCCAAAGTGTCTCACGAGCTACAATCACTGGTGTATTATTATCCACACCCCGCGATACAGCCGGCTCGCACCTCCGAGATGTGGTCCACGCCCCCCACCACCCTCTCCTCCTCCAGCATCCTTGCTGTACCACGGAGCAGACGAGAACAACGAGGGGCGACCTTGACGGCTGGTGGAAGGTGAAGAGGCTAGCTCAGTGGTGTACAAAGTTCGACTCACCTGCGAGAATGGGGGCGAGGTGGTTTATTATGTTTTGATCACCCCTGGATGTTGATCAGACATGGCATTGTTTTAGAGGATCGGTTTATGAATAGGTTATTGGATGTAAGATTTTGTAGTTTATTATTAGAACAAATGATAGCGTAATGTGTTGTATAAACATCAGTGCTGTTTATATAATTACAAGCATATTGAGGCAGTAATAATTTGCTTCTCTCTCATTTTTAAAGCAATTTGAAATCACAACACGTGACAATACTACTCGATTTCGAGCCTATTTTTTAGAATGTTTCTTTAAAAAAAATGTAATCCGTATAGTAAATGTTGTAAAATCTCATGTGGAGCGCGTGCCACATTTTGTACACCCCCGGACTGGCGTCAGGTGAGATCCTATTCAAAAGACTTTTCACTGAACTCGACTTTGCTCAGGTACACAAAGTTTTCTGTTTTAAAATCTTTCGGAGTCCATCTTCAGGTCTATATAGGTCCCCCCCCCCCCCTCACCGTCGAGATACAATCCACATCTTTTGTGTGTGTATACGAGGTCTTCTGATGCAGATAAGACCACTCTTCGAAGGTATTATCTTTATAACATATCTAAGTGGTTGCGGCCAGTGAAGCTCGACGATGTGCTTTTGGCTAATAAATCCATAAAGTTTGCTCCTTCTTCCAGCAACCAAGACGAAAACACTGATAAATTTGTCCGTGAACTCTTGAAAACATTTTGATAAATCGATTCCCGTTGGCTCTGAATCAAAAACTATTTTTTTGTCTCCTCTCATCCATTTTTTTTATTATCTTGGAATTTCTGTGTTTTTGGACAGGTGGTATTTGAAAACTCTCTGTAGTAATAAACTTTGGACATAAAAAATATGCTGCATATTTACGGTGCACATTCTCATAGGCTTTTTTCCATTCGAACGCCATTAGCAGACAAATATCGAATAACTCTTCTGAGATGTCGCCATCTTGAAAACGAGTTTCTTGGGAATCTCTCCAACTCCTGCATATTTACTAAATGCTTTGGAAATTTGAATTCCTGGCGGCATTTCTTCGACTTGTCGTGCTGGTGTTATTAACGTTAATGCATTCTAAATTATAATTCCCGTTCAGTTGGAAATATTTCATCTTTGCGGTGGAAACACAATTGCGAGTTGCAGGATGACAAATTGATAGTTAAAGAGGCGCCAATAAAAGTAAAAAAGAAAATCGCAGTATAAAATTCGTGTGCATCTAAAACCATCATCGCGATGAAGCTAATTGCCTAATAAAACTGCTGAAAAGAGCATTAAAATAGACTTGAAAGTATTTTTCTGATGAATTTTTGCGACAGTCATTAGATGGACGTAAACGTCAGTTGTTCTTTCATGTACCATCTGTTATTGCTCTGCTAAAAACCCCATTCCTTTCCCAGGCAAATTATGTTCATCATATATACCTATATATACTGCTTCGCTGAACAGCGTTTAGCAATTATCTATACAATATGGCATATCTTTACAAAAGCTGTGAGATACAATCATTATTTATTATTTTATTGTAATCGTAAGATCACGAAGCGTTAAGTAAGAAAAGAACGAAGCGTTTTGCTGATGCTGGAATGTAATTGCAGAATGTGAACATTTGTAAGGGATAACTTGCAACAAATATTTTATTTCCAATGCATTTCAAGAAGATATTAAGGACGAAAATATTTCGATACATCATTTTGAGTCTCATGATTTTCCAATACGAAATAAAAACATGAATCGATACCTGGTAGATGGTTGGATATGAGAAACTATTGTTGTCCGTTGTCTAGAAAACAACACACGATCGTGTTCACACAAGTTGTGTTAACACTGGAGCCCCAGCATCTCTTCTCTCGTGATCTCTCGCTCCAGGTTCAGCTTGACCCAACACGTAGAATGTCGAGTCGGCTCTCAGATATTCTGCAGCTTGGAGCGAGGAATAAGTAATCGAAGATTATTACCAATCAAGTGCCAGCATTTTACTACGGCGAATGGAATGATAGGGAGATAAGTGATATTACTGGCTTTGAAATGGTGAAAATAATTCTCTCACACCGTACATTTGTACGTTTAATTTCCTGTTTTATTTCATCATTTTATACACAATCGGTTGGTAATAAATAAAATATATGATGACGTTTGTCTAATCATATAATAATGTTTTTATAGCTGAAAAATTATGTTTCGAAAAATTTGTCTGCTGCTGGTATGATTGGACCCCATTTTAAAACACATTCTATTTCTAAAATGTGATCAAATTTGACGCCTTCGTGTTTGTCAATAAAACGGCTGCGAGGTAACGATAATTTACAGATTTTTTCATCCGTCTAAAATAATATTTTGTTCTTTGAGCCATACTCGATCCAATCATCTCGTCAAAATATTCTATTACCGATCGTGATTTTTATAAATTGAATTTGAATTTTTCAAACTGACAGAAATACTATTTTGAAGACTGGCTAAACACCGCAATGTCGACATGTATAATGTGTACGTTTCACGTGAAGCATAACGAAGGCAGATAGATATAAATCAAAGTTATCCATGCATCATAATATCACGATTAATATTCCCGACACGCCCACCCTTCCACTAAGTACTAATCTTACAAGCTACGGTGACCGAAGACACACGGTGAATCCTAATAGTCGTTGTAATAATGTCATTCCCAACAGCATTGTAGACATGATTTAGACAATCGGCTTCATAAGATGAACATTTCATGGTTTGTAATTTTATGAAGTGGCGAAGCATTATCTACTTACTGAAACCGATACTCACTTTTTAATTAGTATTAATTAAATTACGACTAAATTAATTTTCATTTAAATTATCGTATTTTAGTCACATAAATTTGGACTGCATTTTTAAAATATCTTGTCTGTTATAACAATTTAGTTACTTCCAATTAGACGTCAGTACATAACTTGTAAGTAACCGGAATTTTATTTCTTAATTTTCTTTTATAATCTTGCTATCTTACTCTCGTACTTCCAACAAAGCTAAGTAAAGTAAAACCAGCAAAGCAAGGACAGATTTATCCGCAGTCCAGTACACATGCATGATGCAGATCGGAGGCGTGGGTGCTCGATTCCTAGACACAAACGGCATCCTTGATCAACGATCGTAATGCTCCATGCGCCATCTCGACTGCGATCCATAACTAGCTGAAACAATACAAAAGAATAGCTCTCCCACATTATGTTTCTAGTAGATACAAGATTTACGAGCCAATGTGCTTATCTATCCAAAGGGTTCCGTGGTTGCTTATTATAATTAATATTGTATTCTCTTGTTCAAATCGTAAACGAACTTCTATCAAGGTCTTCGCCGATACTAGATAGAGGAGTTGCACGATTATTACTGTATGGTAGGTTTGAGAAGTAACAAAATGATAGGGTATTCGGTTAATTAATCATTAATCCTTAATACCTTTACTTAAAAGGTACCTTCAGGCCGGTTTGGTTTCTACGAACCATTATTATTCCAGAAAGTCGTAACCTTTCGCACCCATAGGTCGATTATATGAATCTAAAAAATCAATTGTCCGGTTTATTGTGCACGAGGAGGAATATAATTTATCGGCGTTCGTGAATCGATTAAAACAACTTCGGACCGTTTTCAATCCGAAGAGTACCACAGGGTTCTATTATAGGATATTATTTGTTTCTCATATCTATCCGTCTCGTGTGAATCTTACCAATAAGTCACATCTCTCTCATTTCCATTCGGTCTTGGTCTTCTCACGGCGCTATTATCATCTTTAGTCATCGTTTACCCGATGTTATTACGATCCCCCCGCACCGCCTCGTCCCCCTCTACCGCGTCACTAGTAATTATGATCGAAACAAGGGCTGGCGAACCGGCGCTTCTTGTGCCAGCCTCGGGGTCTAATCGAGATCCGAGGCGTGATTTCTAGACCGTCGAAGCGTTCGTTTTCTCTCCTCTCTCGCTCCCTTCATCTGTTCGCTGCTCGGTAGGGGCCTATCATTTCGAGGAATGTACCACGATGGAAGAGAGGCAATATACCGTGATTATTCTTGCAGTCACGATTTGAAATATTCGTGCATTATTCTTTAATGGATGCTTCTGCATGCCTAGGTAACAATATTTATCAGCCATGTATTTCGTGTGATAATCGAGATGCGACCCGCCGCGATGTGAAGCCATGTGTTGGTCGGCGGGGGGTCGAGGAAATGTCAACGGAGTGTCAACTGCTCGACGGACTGACTGACTGACAGAATAACTGATCGACAAACGAAATGCGCGATACTGACATGATAATCAAGGGCAGTTGATGGACGAGACTCGAAAAATGTACTGGCGATTTACAAATCGATTGAACAATGACAACCGAAATGTTCAAGAAGTGTAAATTAGTCGAACGAAGTGATCACTTCCATGGAAAAATTAGATGATCAGGCCCCTTTCTATAACCGAAACGAAATCATTATCTAAAATGATTACAGATTTAAATGATTTCATTTTCGTTACAGAATAAGGGTCCAATAAGGGTTAACACTTTTAAACTAAGATTGAAAAGTGATGCACTTGTCATTATTCTATAAATAAATGGATAGGTCTCTTCGATTACTGTGGGATCGTTGCACTTGGCTGGACTGTCACAGCCGCTGGAAGCTTGGTTTTGACAGTGGTCGTGAATGTGATGGATCTGAGTCCTCTTGGCTGGACCACGGGATGATGAATCGAACGCCGGCCGTGTCATGGCGGATCAAATGGCGGCACAAATGGCGAACTCGTTTGAATATTAGTCCGACCAGATCAACAACAAAGTAGGCATCTATTTTACCGGCTTATCGCGAACGTTAACTTAGTGACAGCTCGCCGTGGAACCAGTCCAGTCCCAGTCATTATTAGTAGAGTGGGAAATCATGTTTAAGAAAATACCTCGGTCACTTTATTTCGATTTTCATAAATAAGATTTTTAATACTCTTGTAATCAGTAGTACTTATAAAGCCTCTTAAGTTTTGATTAATTATAATTTCCTAAGAAAGTCTTATACTTAACCAATAATAATAATACTGAAACCTGTATTATTTTAATGCCCTGTGTCGTAAGATTACTTGGCTGACGATACAATACTGATGGAATATGGCATCTTACGAGTGAAGAAAAAGTGGTTTCCCAGCATGCGACATTCCGACAGCATTTTGTTTGCCATGCTTGTGTATATAATATAGCATTTTAGGCCTAATGTAGAAGAGACATACATTAAGAGACATCAGAAAGATGTTCTTGAAAGATGGTTGGCACGATGAATACTCTACAAAAGCGAACATGTCGACAAACAATGCATTGAAATAGTTGGAATAATGGCGGGTTACTTTCCTATTCGCGCGTTGAAATTCCTTGCCTTGTCTGCTTTATTTACCTCGTTCAGTTTAATTGCTTTAGAATGGCGGACGATTCACGATTGTTACAACATTTTTACTTTGAGAGGAATACAATTGGATGTCGAGTGATTGGACAAAAGTTTACTGGTGGCACTTTGTGTCCCTGACATTTCTTTGCCGAGTATAATTGTGTTTTATTCTTCTGACAGTTTTCTGACGCTTCATTAGTTTCTCTCTGTGAACAATGTAACAGTACAACTGAGCGGCAATTATATTATTTGAAACATGCGAAACACTCGATCTAGTTTAGAATCGGCAATGATTTTGAAGGGGTGAATCCGAAATAGACGTCTTAGATCGTCGTATTCTTCTGTTTACGTTTACAAACCGCCTCTCACGAACTTTTTTCTCAGGTACAAATAAATATTTCCATCCTTCAATATCGGTTAGGTGCAATTTGATCATTTTCAAAATTTCATAGCAGATACCTAATTTACCTATACCTTCCACAGCATTATTAGTCCGTCTTTCCTACAATAATTTGGTTACAAATAAGCGGTTATGCATTCGTCACAGAGACATTACGTGATTTCCCAACACTCTCGTCTCATCAATCACGGTGTTGCTTATCATAGAGAGGTACTATTTTCTACCGCCAGATTGCGACCAATTCGCATCACGACCTCCGGCTTCAGACGGCGCGAAATCGTGGCTGGCAGTTTATTATTCGAATATTTGAATTCTTCACTCTTGTGGGGGTGTTCTTTTTTCCAAGATCGTGAGGCGGCAGCGACTCAAAGATTACGACGTTATTAAACTTTTATTATATGAAGCCAACATTAAAACCTCACTCTAATGACTATTCAGAAAAGATTTTATAATAGCTTTAATAATGGGATTTGTTGTGGACACGTACGTCGAATTTCCCCGGTTCGCCGTGGTATGAAATACCTATGTTATAGCAAACTTTGGCCACACAGGTTGGCTGGTGCCATTCTGTTAGTGCCATATCAGGTGCCGAAATAAAATGGGTTACCGTGCCCTTCGTATTGTTTGCTCTACGCCGCAAGTGCGTGTGTGTGATCTTTGCTTTACACTGTTAGGTTTGTTTGATTTATGTCCGATTTCTTATCACGTATCAGTCAAACTGTTTTTTTTCCCCGGACAGGTTACTTTGTTGTCACAGATAATCAAAATACGTTTACCGCCAATTCTCATGGTCACTTTACTAATAATTGTCTTACTAAATTATCTGTTAATGGCATGTCTCTGCCCCTATATTAAGATTTTGGTGTCATTAAATTACCCGTATTGACAACATTTAATTGCGTTTTACTTCTACTTATTGGTAATTCGTGAAACTTACAACCTATTTTAAATAATTGTCAATGGAATTATTAGAATGTGCGTGTCTTCCTATAATAGCTAACATCAAACAAAGTTCAAATTAACCAAACTAGACCAACTACAAATATCACGTGACTAAAAAAATGTGTACACAGATTTTCAATAGAGTCGATTGTATTCACGAAGATCTTTCGCAAGTTTAACGGAATTTTCTCAAAGGTATTTTGATAAATATTGTGATTGGTTGGGAGGTATACGAACAGTTTTATGTTTGTGAAAAAAAGGCTCCACAATCTCTTATCATTATTTGTTAGTACATAGAGAAGCACTAGGCAGTCAAATTGTTATTTCTAGTCACTCCGTTAGTTGAGATTTGACAATCGTCAAGCAACGTTTTACTTGAGTTCATAAAATAGAGTTGTTGAGTTTAGTGTGTGAATATTTTTTTTAAAGGTAACTTACTGATCCTTGTTTATATCACAATAATTTCTGACTTGTTGATGTAATGATCTTTTTCGAACCCTCTAAACAAAATCACTCTTCCATTTGATTTAATTTGCGAACATAATAAACGGTCAGTATTTTTGTTAACTATAGCCATTAGATACTTATCGTAATGACATGGCGGCACCTTGCCTGAATTCATTAGGATCTGAAGAAAATTGTTTGCCCGCCCAAAAACATTATGTATTTGTATCCTTCAGGTAAAAGGGGCATGTTTGCCCTTTGGTCCTGGAGTGATCGATTGTATTGTAGGTTGGAACAGAATTCCAAAATCTTCGCTAAAATTAATAGAATTTGAAAAGACAGTCGAGTTCTAAATCGAAAATGTTTGTCGGCCAAGCCCTTTAACCCTTGTTCAGATAGCTTTTAATTTAGGGTTTGTTACAATCCTTCATACTGACAATAAAATATTCTAAGCCCTAAAGTTAACAATATCATAAAACTAAAGTATCTAAACTATTAAGAATTTTGTTGTGGAATTCCGGCTATGGCGCCACTAGCCATCACGGTTGCCATGACAACAACCCGTGTCTACCTGTTGTTTTTGATGCTCCGGAGTCCCGCAGTTTGTAAATTTACTTCCCACCCAGGGGGTCCGTTGCCTTCAATGCATTCTAATGCCGTGAATATACCTGTATTAGTTCACTGAAATTTTTACTGTTTTTAAAATCTACAATTTTCAGAGATATTTTTATTTTTTTATCTTTGACATTCGGTACCCTCCTGCTTTTACCGACTGTGAGTGAGGATAGCGACGTGAATGATAGGTTATAGAGGTCAGCTGGTCGTTAATCATAGGCCCGGGGTGCGAAGTGCCGCTGGAGTACCTGAGTCAGGCATGCCAACGTGATGAGAGCGGAGAGATAGAGGCTGAGAGAGTGGCGGCTCAAATCTTTACACAATCGAATACATTTCGAGTTGTCGACATCAAACGATAAGAGTTCTTAAACGACTGCATATGTTAGATTTTAAATAATCGTAAAAATGCTATTAGGTACATGCGTGCTTTGTGAGATGAATCGTGAAAACTAAATATGCAAAATTAGGAAGAAATAGTCTGGGAGCTGTTGCACTGTTCAAGGAAAAGCGCGTAAAATTTAACCTCGAAATACAAAATGTAATCGACTTTAGTCTTCGTAAATACGTGAACACCAATACAGTCTTCAAGAATCAAAACTTTTACTTACACGCAGCATTTATAATGTATTTTTTTTAATTAAATTTGATTTTGATGCATTTTAACCTGTTATCTTGAAGTTGAAATCGTTTACTCACAACTGAATGCGTGCACAAGTTGCGTGTGTGAATTGTGCGTGCCCTCCGGCGTACACGCGTCTTCAAAAACACCTTCTTTTACACCTTCGGGCCAAATTAATTGAACCAGAAACTCATAAAGCTAGATGTCTTTAATAGCCTTTAGCCCCGCCCCATCTAACCCACATGTAACTACACAGGTTGGAATGAAGTTTCAAAGATTGTTTCATTGTTTTGGTCTGGAACTAAAGAAACGATTCCAGCAGATCTGATAAAAAGAGAACGTTTTTTTTTCAAAAGCATTCTAATCTCTTGTAATTTCTTGAATTCGCTCAACATACCATCCCCAACTTGATCTAATCGTTATCAATTATCTGGATGGAAGAGCTCATTGGCTACTGAACAATGGAACTATGTACTATCTAATTATCAACAGACAAGACAATAATTTAACACACACATATGCTAGTAATTGGCCCTTTTCTAGGCCTTCATGAATGCGGTTTGCGAATTGCAATGCAAAATGTTTTACCAAATTAATTTCTCTGTTTGAGAAGGGGAGAAAGAACTCTTGTTTTTATTTATTTCGTCCTTGAGTTCATATTTCGTTTAGAAATGAGCTGCTGTTCGTATTTATTTCGGACCATATTTACTGTGGTTTTTCGTGAATTGTGGTTTTTGTTTTGGCCTCACCCGTCTCTCACTCTCCCCGCCACTCCCATTATAATTACCTATCGCAATTAACTTAGTTGCGAAATAGTACGACGTTCAACCCCCAGCAGAACATAAAACCCATTCTATCACCTCGTGTTTGACGCCTCCTCCGATCCGATCGACACCTGTTACTCGTTCCGCGAAGTAAAACCATTCGATCTGCGCCGCATCGCACCGCCCGTGTCAAACACAGCATCTTTCAATTTGCCACCATCGACGTGACCCTCTCAAAGAAATTCACTTTTGACTCGTCTTGACGCGGGTCAAAGTTCACGCACTCTTCCACCGTGAACCTTTTGTTCTTAGGAACACTAAAAGTGGTCAATTACAAGGCAAAGAACACCTTCTTTGATCATCGGCGCTTGCGCACACCTGATCGGCTATTAAACAGTCTCATCTCAACTATTGAGAAGAAGAAAAAAGAACGTTACCATCAAAAAGCAAAACAAGCAAAGAACAAGAATCTCGTTCCTCCTGGCGGGCATGGTAGATTGCCTCTGGTCACATTCCCTCTCTGTTTCTCTCCTCTAACTCTGTATCTCTCTTTCTCTCTCGGTTCTGATTAATAACATAAGGCTGCAGGTAACTTGCCTGCGAGGCTGATGGCTGACCATTCCTTACTCTGCTTCCTTCTAGCATACAACGGGCGGTTACACGCAGTACCATGGCAGAGAAGAAAAACACGACCGCCAAAAAGTGACCACAATATCAACACGACTGTACACCCATCATTTAATCTACAAGACGTGTCGGTACTCAAGGACGTGAGACAAATTATCAATACGTAATAATGGAGGAAGACGACCCAGTATCGCGGCAGAGGGTGGACCTGGGTTCGAATCTCGACCCATGGAACACGTGACCTAGAAGAATAAGTGTGATTCTTGTGCTGTTTTCGGCTAGTTTACTGTCACAATGAATTCGACAGTCGATTGGCCGTCGCTGATTGCTGTTTTTTACGCCGTTATTATGGCGGTCAGTGCTGCGGATAAATCTTTCGCGATTGCGGAAAAGACGTTTACTGTGGCGGAAAAGACGTTCTCCGTGGCGGAGAAACCTGGGACGAACGAGTTTGTCAAGGGAAAAAGTGAGTACTTGTTTTATTTATTTGGTGTAAATGTAATTAATATTAGTAATTTAGTGTATTGAAGCGGGTGTCACACGATGCAATAAGAGTCCATTACAAAGTACTTTAGAGCTGGTCTTACGACTTCGTGCTATTTTATAAGCCAAGCCTCTTGTTTTCTTATAAAATAAGTTTCACCAATCAAACTTAAAAAAAACTGAAGAATTTTCTTTCCAATCCTGAAACCTTCTGGAAGTCATAAGACCAAGCTCTAATATTCTTGTAAGGCAAGGTGCTTAGAAGTGTCACGTGACCGAGTGTCAACAATTACACCATCCATTATTGACACGTCGCTATTTGCATATTTAGCCAGGACCACGATGCAAGGACAGCAGAGAAGGTAAGTAAACGAATTAACAAAAATCTACAAACCTTTTTGCTTTTCGCGTTGCATTTTTAACACCTGTGCATATATCATAATATTCCAGATGGCATGCATGTAAAGTTTGCGTGATGGGTTCATATTTTGTGTGTGATTATTTCATTAAGATTTATTTGCCACTTGAAAAGACAGTTTGAAAATTTTCGCTTCTCATGAGGCCATAATTTTACTTGTTTCTGTTTGTTTTCCAGTTTCTGTAAAAACCTATTATTATTATAGTGTTTCACGTTTTCATCAGGTGAGATTAGTTTCCTCGGCGTGTTACTTGTAACGTTTTTTAACTGTTCCAAAACGTATACCAGTCATTAAAAGGTTTCGTTTGGTTGCATAAAACATACTCTATTTGAGACTAGACCTGTGTTTTGCTGCTATGTGTAAACTAGTTATTATAGCTCATTGCGTGTTTGAGATAAAATCAGTAGCGCCATATTTTATTCAGGGTCTTCTCAGATACATTCGATTCCAAGGAAAGTTGAGATTATCTTGAATCAGTAGAAATCAGACCGGGATTTTCGTATGCACGGGATCAAGTTTTATATTTAAGAAAGATTCAAGTTACGAAATTATATAAAATGTTATACATTGGCTGGTACAGGTTACTCTTCAATGCTGAAAGGAAGTCGGATGCTGCAAATGAGAGCAAAAAGTAATTGAAAATTACTATTTTTTATTTTAAATGTTGAAAATTCGTCTAGTCGTCTAATTTTTTTGACAACAAACTCATTTTCAATCTTCCTTCTAAACGAACACGCACGATGCTTTTTCCTCGTTCGTAAAGTAATCTCATTGAAGATGTCGAGATCGCTTCACAGTCGATCAGTCTTCGCTACAAACTGATCATCTCGAGTCGATCAGACAAGGACGTCATCTGTTGCCAGTGAAGGTCGATCGTTGGTCATGATCGGGATGATCAGTTCTTGTGCAGCGGACGTCACGACATCGTGGTCGTGTTGCCAACATCGTGCCGAGAAAATACCGCGCTTTTCTTGATAACAACACGAGCTCATGGCTGCCAACGCTGCGGAGGGGAAAAATACCGCGCTTTTCTTGTTAACAACACGAGCTCATGGCTGCCAACGCTGCGGAGGGGAAAAATACCGCGCTTTTCTTGATAACAACACGAGCTCATGGCTGCCAACGCTGCGGAGGGGGAAAATACCGCGCTTTTCTTGATAACAACACGAGCTCATGGCTGCCAACGCTGCGGAGGGGAAAAATACCGCGCTTTTCTTGATAACATGACGAGCTCATGGCTGCCAACGCTTCGGAGGGGAAAAATACCGCCCTTTTTCTTGATAACAAAATGACGAGTTCATGGCTGTTGGCTGCCAACCATTCTGAGAAGATATGCCTCACTTTCATGATAACTGCTTTGATAACAGAAATATCAACAATCACCAAAAAAGTTGTTTGATCTGTGCATAACAATTGTTGGGATCGTCCAAATAGACAAGATAGAGAATGTTCGAATTCGATTGCTTTCAAATTGAGTAACAATTCTGTTTGACGCGAATGCCCCCGGTATCTATATCGTTGATATTTTCGATCAAATTACTAACTCGTATTACCTTGTTTTCAGTGGTAAAAAATTATGCAATTTCATAGACTGTCACGTAACCTAATATCTCCGAAAAATCATTTAATTTTTCAATTTAAATCGGGTTTGCTTTGCTCAATGAACTGTGTCCTAACGGGTTTCAGGCAAAAACGTTGCCGAAACAATACATTTCTCTCCGTAAATGCATTCCGATTGATTGGGTTCTATCGAACAGGTTTACAAATGAAAACAAACGTTTTGAGTTGGCGGAAAAAATAATTTCCAGTATGATATAATTAAGTAGGCTTATGTGTTCACTAACTACGTAACAACGGTTGAACAATGCATCACAGGTATCTTATCGTGAAGGTGTGAAGTTTGGGATGGGTAATTATCTCTCTAGAAGGGAAACAAAATGCGCACTAAATCAACGCACGCGCAGTATTCAACGAGTAAATAAATAATCCCAA
The DNA here is from genome assembly GCA_934045905.1 of Leuctra nigra. Taxonomy (NCBI): domain Eukaryota; kingdom Metazoa; phylum Arthropoda; class Insecta; order Plecoptera; family Leuctridae; genus Leuctra; species Leuctra nigra. Next base: position 15,090,930 of record OW203764.1, on the reverse strand, counting down.
CCGTTTCACGCTCCTTACAAGATAAGGATTATTTACTTTTTAACGACCAATCAACGTGTTATTTTGTGCCTTCGGAAACGAAGTAATTTCAAAATCCTCTCGAGTTTCGCGCCTAAAAGTCCCGCGCATTGAACTCTCTCGCCAATACCCGTGTGAACAACTCTGCCGAGCGCTGCAAAGCTGGCGAGAGATTTTACCAGATTATTAATGTACTCGGCGGCTTTGCAATAAGTGAAATCACGTGAGAGATTGAAGACGTTCGCTACACGCCGTGACTTCTTCTACTGAAGACTCGAAACACGAAACGCCACTAACGAAAATGTCATTTTCATCTTAGTTGTAACAAAACAACAACGCGTCACTTTACCTATGCCATGGGAAGGGAACTCGATTACCAAACCGGCTTTCGAGCTTGAAGATTAGCAGTTAAACTAATCTAAATATGAGTCGAAAAGTGTTTGGCCATGTTTCTTATGCTTCTACTTATTAGCAAGCATGACGCGAATTATTTTTTTAATATTGCTATTGAGACCTTTCAAGGGTGGCCAGACATAAAGTATGCGATTATAAGATGAAGTCATGGTTTTGGCATTGCTTTGGATGACAGTTACTTATAAAAGAAATGACAGTTTTGGCCGTACGTTGTCACACATAAATTATGCCACATTTCTTGACTCTTTTATCAAGTGTTTGCCCATCATTTTATAATGAAGAGAAGAGCTTTCTTTCACTTCATGTCCATTACCTGTATGTAAACGCTGAGCAAATAGCGTGGAGTGGAATTCCACATGGTGTATTTGAGTTGTCACTGGTCATACCAGATGGCTCAAGACGGCATTGTTTGACGCTCGATGTGAAACGTAAATAACATCATATCTTAATTTCTTGTGCATCTAAGATTTATCGTGCATGAGCTTATACAAGTTCGTGATTTTTTAAGATTAAAAATGAATCTACGTTCAAATAACAGGTGGTCATAAATTAGGTATAACATATGTCGCGATGTTAATAAATCTGTATTCATGCTTCGGGAATTAAATCTACGGGATAAATTCCTGAAGACTGTAAATAATTCAATTATTCCGTATTCTGATCGGGTCATTAATCACCTTAGCATGCCGAAATCTTCACACTCTTTGAGTCGTGTTAATGATAGTCGCAGGATTGCCAGTCATAATTTAAAATTACAGTATGTGTCTAAACCTTTTTTTAGAACATACTTTTTAATTATTAATTATTAAGTAGATACCTACCTTCTTTTTTGACCCCATGGGCTATGACCAGACTTAAATATATTACCATCAGTGTTTTGAAATCCTTCTACAATGGTATGACCACTCATCTTCTAGTCCATCTTGCTAATTTTCACACATAATTCCCACCACACAACGTGTAGATTGACGTTTAGGCAGAGTTGGTACTTAGTTGAACACATTTTCAGTCGAGTCATAATACAAAGTCGGTTCGGTAAAACTGAATCTCGAAGGATTGTCGACGCTTTAGATAGCCGCTAAAAGCTTTTTACTACGGAATTCCTGCTGAAAGCAACGGACAAAGGTTTTCCTCGTGACACAACTTGCTTTAGATTATTACCTTGATGCCATCGTCCATCGTTATACTCAAGTATGCCACTAATTACTTTTTTGTCTCGTGTTTCTAAACTTCAAGGAGCTCCTTCTTTTTAAATAAGATGTAGAAATCATTAAAAACGCGCTTCCATTATGTTTATTTGAGAATTGCTTCTGTGCCCTGATCAATATGCCATTCAATTGAAATCGAAGCGAACTACATTAGTATTCTGATGTAACATAAATTGATCTGTCTTGAATTTTGTCTCATTACGCATTAATTCAGTGCACGATTCTCATTATATTATGGGAAACGTCTCAATTACTCCACTCAATATTTCCCTGTATAATATCGATTAATGCAAGCAAGATCATAACTTCCCATCTGTTTGCATTGAATAGCTATTAATTACAGCGGACTCGAGCCCAATAATTGGTCTTGACAAGACAAACCGAGCCATTCCGTACGTCAAAATGACATCTCAATCAGATGTGGTCTTTTTTCAAGCAATCAATCGTAAGCGATGAAACAGCGGTTTTTTAATCAGGTATTCGAATCCCTTTACTTTGTGATTTCGAATAGCATTTCAGAGGATGACTGGTTTGATTGGAGTACCTGCTTATTACCTACAATTGAAGATTCCACTAGCGAAGGGCGTATATCATGTTCGATAGTATAATGTTAATAAGGGTAAAAATTGTTTCTTTTGTACACAACTCTCATTTTATTTATAACCTTGAAAGTGTTGTTTCAGGGAAATTTTCAATTATGAAATATTTTTAACCGTGGTAATTCTATAGCATGAAAAAAATATTATATTATCTCTAAGTTTGAAAATATCACATGTTTCCCTGTAGGTGTTTTGTGCCCTCATGTGATTTTGCCTCCGGAAGGAAAGTGGGTCCTGAACCCTCATCCCGTATCCCAGCTTCCGCTTCCCTCGCTCCCTTATTCCCGTGGGAGCATCGGGACCAGATGAAGTGTCATCCATCATTCTTCTTGCAACTGTCAAACACTGACAAATATTCCAATTTTACCGGTAGTCGTTAGCAAAATAAAAATTATTGCTATTTTGTCAAATATTGAAAATAAGCATGGCACCTTAGCCGAGTTAAAAATGAGAATTGCCACATTATCGTTCTAATCACATGTTTTGAGTATTTACATTCTCCACTCAAGATGTCATATAAGTCGTTCAGGGTATCTTGTATCAACGTACCTGTATTGTAACTTTTTTCTAACTCCAGTCTTGCATTATACAATTTTAATTGGAATATACGTTGTCAAAAGAGCTCCACGAGTCAACAATAAATAATTGTACTCGGCATTGCATCGCAGCCGTGTCCGATATGTGACAGTGGCTTCAAGTCCTCGCTAGGACGGAATTTATCGCTCACTCGCAGTTAAACTTCAATCAACACAACGCAGTGGATGAGTTATGCTGTGGCGGCGTTTAATATGCAGAATACGCGGTGGTTGTAATAAATCTTGAGGCGACACTCGACAATATCCCTTCAGTCGCTCGGAGGATAACACTAACAATGGAGTTCGTTTCGAATGTTTTAATTCGAATTTTGAAATCAATATCTTGAGCCGAAGTTGTACTCGATAATGATAGAACATTTTGTAGCCGATATATTGTATTTTAAAAGTAGGTAAGAATCGTTTTTACCCTATTATAGTTTGTATTAATAGATGTCAACTCTTAAACGAAATAATGATTCGTGTAATTCAAAATTGACAGTTAAAACGGGTTTGGAACGTTTTCACACCAATTGGTTTGAAATTGGCGGTTACTGTGACTAAATTGCATTGGAACGATTTTCAAACACTTCTTTTTCAACGTATTTCACCTCTCACCAGTTTTTACAGAGAAACACAGTGTTATATTGGTTCAAAATGTCGAAGAAAATATAATATTGAAATGCAGATTGGAACATTTTCCAATGATATCCATCTCAAATCCTGATACATGCGCAGTTATGTTAGTGACATGCTAACATGTATGCAATTGTCTCTTTGAGAAGCTGTCAATAGGAGCATGCATTTGCGTTCCACTGACATGTAAATAGAATTTGTATCTTTGACTCGTCGATATTGTCACATTGTCGGGAACATTGACCTGTCCTAGGTGCAGTTAAGCGCATCGAAAGAATGCAATCACAGGCAGGAATAGTTACAGAATGCACCTTGATCTTCGCCGCATTCTATATCAAAATATAAGCTGACATGGAAATATTACTGTTCAAGAATACTCTTTCAAGTGAGAATGGAATTTTAATAAACATTTTTAATGAGATTTTTTTTATCTCTGTATTATGTTCTTGATTAATTTCGGAATAAAGATAATAATGAAACCTTTCTGGCAAGTCATTTTGTGCATCGATCAAAGTATCGTACTCCCACCATAATAGAGATCTAATTAATCTAATGACAATCAAAAATTCGTTTTGAGAAGTGGCGAATTTAAATTAGAATGCAGGTTTATGTGCAGTGTCAAAGCTACTACCAATAACAGATCGCATTGAAGAAAGAAGTGAAATTATTGTACACGTCACACCAATTTGTTTCCCTCATCACATCTCTTTTTCTGACAGCCGTCAATTTTCCGATTAACATTCTTGTTTCGTTTTGGCACAGCTAGAGTCCTCCTTTCATTTTCTTGCCAGGTAATTCTCTCATTACTCCGGTCTCATTATTATTATGATAATAATAATCGAAATGATCGCCCCACGTGTTCCCACGAGGAGAATGGACCAGTTGAGATGAGTCTCAGAACACCCTAGCTACAGGTGTCCTCTGCCACGGGAACAATGGTGTTAATCAGAACATTGCGGGGTAGTATCACATCATCAGGCAGGGGCAGTCGGTAGCTCTCTCTGACTCTGTGGTTTCTAGGCTGCATTTCCGTGAATCGTTTAGTAGGAATCTTCGGGGAAGTTGTTGATGGCGTGGAGAAACGATTGAGGAAAATCAAAAAGAGCGTTGCGAAGCGAAGGTTTCAATGACATTTCTTTGAATGATCGTCATTTTGAATACATTTTTTGGCGGGAAAAATGAAAATTATGTATTTATACATTTTGATTTGAGTTTTGGATGATTTTTTCAAATTAAAGTTTGGTTCGGATGGTCTTCAAAACTTGAAAGTATGGTTGCTTTTTTATTTTCCACTCTGACAACAAATGACACGTAATAATTAAATATCGATTTAGCAAAATTGAATATGTGATTCAAAACAAATGTGAGTGTTCGTGTATTTCTTAGAATCATGCATTTTAATACAAAAAAGGTAAATACGCGTTTCAAGATCCTTGGACCGTCTATTGATCATTATTTCGGATAGCTATTAATTTAGAGTCTGAAGCGGCATTTTTGAAAGGCAAGGTAATCCCTCAAAATGTTCGGAACACTGTTTCAACTAAGTGACCACAAAATCACAAATTATATACACTTTAGCGTTGATTCGGGCTCGAGATTATACCTGGCGTCTTGGCGTTCACGGCCAACGTTGATTTCTCCGCGCTCGAACCTCCAGTTTCATTCCCCGAGGCCGGGTAATTTCATACACAAGTTCGTTGGAGAGGCGTGAAAAACACTATTTAAGGGTTGAAGAAGATGGCGTCATCGAATTAGACGTAACAAAACAAAACAAATGTAAAAAACATACATAACTATAGTGTGTGTAACATAGGTAACTATGAAGTATTTGATATGGCGTCTTATGTTAGTCACAAGCGGCAAAAGATTGGAAACTGCGCACAGAGAAAAATAATCAAACCTCGGAAATCGCTAATTGATTTTTTTTAAACATGAAGAGCAAAGCAATGTTTATTTAGCCTAATTGTTAATTAAATTCACTTTTGTGTTGTTAAAACATTCTACTTCTGTAATAACACATCGAAATTATTGAGTACGATTCATGTATGACTACAACAAACATACTAGAAAGGTACAAAGGTAAATGGCAACTCTTGTATCGCTCATTTACGAACATTCCTGACGTTTGTGTTAATTTCCCTGCATTCCATTGGTTTCCCGCGGCAAGTTCAAGGGACTGACTCGGTATCGACCTATTGGCTATAAATGGCCGCGATCGCTTGGAGCTTGCAACTTGTGCGGAGGGATACAGAAATGCACTGCAATTCCCGTTAACTAATTCAAGATGAATGCACGTGAAATCATTCTGTACGTCGAAGTCGCTTGGCGCCGACTGGTTGGAACTTCCTTAAGAGGAGCCTCGAACGCCAAGTCGATTTGTTCCATAGAATGCTGCTGCATTTTGATCTCTTGGACTTGATTCTAGCGAGGTAAAAACTGGACTTGATGTTCGGAACAATGAAATCAATGTGCTTGTAGAACCTGGCGCCTCCACCTGTATAAGGACTGTAATTCATCACGATGCAATAACTTGTTTCAAACTCAAATTTGCATGTAATTTAGAAAACATTTTCCAGACGGTATAACATATAATAATATAATATTTGAGTCCATATTCACGAATTTTCCGCCCAATTTCTTCACACTTAAATTTTATATGAATCCAGAAGTGGAGGCGGTAGGCTGTTTATCGTAGTCTATTTCTTTTTAATACCAATACTTAAAAATCAATGTATGCTATACCTCCAGGTAAAATGAAATAATCGATCGAAACCCCAATATATTATTTTAAAACTTTTATAATTTATGCCGGCGTACTACGAAACAAAACAAAAAAATGTGAAGTTAAAAATGAATATAATTATTTGTATCTATCATTAACCACCGGCTAGCCTAATTGAAGACTACAAATCATTTATTACGATATATCATTACACCATATCCGTCGCCTGCCCACTTGTTCACGCTAGCTGGCATTCGTAAGCAATCCCCATCGAGATAATTCCACTGTGCTTAGTGATAATACCTGAACATATGGAATGGAATGTATTAGATCTCCTATAATTAATATATTGCTAGGATTGAGTCTCCCATAGCCCCCAGTAAGTCGATTAAAGGAAATATGAGATCTTGGATTTGTATCAGTGATCAAAAGATGTTCTCAACGGTTCTGATATAATAGTTGTTATTATAGTTATATTAAAATCTCGGATAGATATGAGAATATAATGCCACGAAGGCGTTGTCGAATTCCGAACGGAGTATAGAATGATTGGTATGTGTTGATATTGTTTCACGAGTTTATTGTATAGTTATACCGCTTCTGAAATAATTATACAGACTGTGAACATGATTTACACCACAGAGAACGTAACGATCAATTTCCGACCAATGAGAATCCAGTTACTCCGCGTTTAGAGCTGTTATTGTTTTCTTCTGAAGAGGCGTGAAGTAAATTGAACGAATATATCTTGGAAATACTTCATATGAGTTATGTTACATTAACACATGTTTTTGTCAATTAATTATGTTCTTGCAAACTGAATTTAGTTCAAATCATCTCTTCCATTTATAAATAATGTCATAATGAACATGCAGTATCACCTCTGAAGACCGTAAATTACACGTCTTCCGATCTTAAAGATTTTATCGTCGTGATCAAACACATTTCCCTTATTTATACAATTATTATTTCCTATTAAACCGTCCAGTCACGACATGGTCCAGGTCGACTGCTATAATTAAAAGCCTCATTACTCTGGTTTACAAGAAGGCGGGGGGAGGGACGGGGGACGGGGACGGCGTCGTCGCATGGTAAAAACGGCGCGGTTTTATTCTTGTCATGTGCCGTCTTGACGCGTGCGCATTAGTCGATCAGAATGCTCGATTCCCGTCACGTTGGTAGACATGATTATGTTTGAAAAAAAATCGAACGAATCTCGGAAACGATTGAAAACCCATTCAAAATAATGTCGGATAAAATGTTTCGCGTGCTACCAGCTCTCTCCTCGGATTGTAAAGTGTCCTGTTTAATCGTGAAATGCAGCAGAACATCGTGCATTTGTTGTTACTTTTGCTATGTGGATTAAATCCGTTACGTATTTGAAGTCTACCATGTTTTTGACCGTATTTTTGAAGTCATTGAAGCATTGTGTAGGGTTGAGAAATTACTTTTTAAGGTTATGTGCCGTGTAAAAGATGTCGTTGTCGCTTTAATATATCACTACTAGTAAAGGAAATGATACTGAACTCATGGGAAAGGGTTAACAAAACTATTGTACCTAAAGGGTCATGGTTCACTGTCCTTTTGATAAATAACGGACAACAAAACATTTGAATTTGAAATATAAAAACAGAGACGGACTGCGTTTTCACAAGTCATTAATAAGTACTCGTTGTTGGTGTTGTAACTCAACAAGTAAACGTCGTTCAGGTGGGTGATCATTCACCGACGTCACTCTTCTGGTCGATGTGTGTGTGGGAGTTACTGCCGATGTATGAGTAGCGCGGTGTTCGAATGCCTGGCCTCTTGTTCACCGGTTAGGTGCACCTGTGCTGGCTGATGCTAGCACCACCAGTCTTCGGTGACTCCTTCAGAAGGTGCCGAGGGGAACGGGAATGTCGTGGGTGTGATGAATTATTAGGAACACAAGAGAACTTTGAGAGATAATGTGGATCTGGTAGTAAATTATATTACAAGAAAGAGATCAACATTTTGAACATTTTGATTTTGAAGGAGACAAATTTTGCTGCAATTATCGATTTTCATAGTAGTTAAATTTTATATAGAATTATATCAATCAGCAGTTCATTAATACAATCAAAATTTGCCTTACTAATATTGCAAATATTGCGACAATATTTTGAAATAAGACACAAATCTACTCGAACGTCGAAAGTATTTTTATATTGCTTAGAAATACCTCTTTTTAATGCCTCTATAATTCTGAGATTTTTGTGTTCGCTACATTCTTGCAAGATGAAACCAACTCCTTACTTCACCTCTGAGAACGTCTTTATTTAGCAGCTCTATGTCCAGAATACAAGGTATTAAGATGACGACCATGGAGACGCCATGTTTTATTTCTCACTAATACCATCATTATTATTGTGTTGTGGCAAAGACATGTGTCTAAACCGATGACAGTCAAAGAAGATTAATATCGCAGCTGCGCGATTGCCAAATAATTAATATGCATACAAAAAAAAAATATGATTATGATTGCGTTACTCATATAAAGTAAGGACGCAGAGGGAATTAAGTCGAGAAATCATTCCCAAATTTGGCGATCGCAGTCATCGGACATTCTTTCGAGACAGTGAATAATGCGGGATTGGAACGGCTTGGAGAATGTTTACGGCATGAGTATAATCTCTCGGGAAAAAAGTCTACCGAATGTAATGTAATAAATGTATGCACGTACTTTACAGGTGGATTCTGAAAGGCAGAGAAAAAACACAGTTTCAAGCGATGTAGTTATGGAAATATTTCTCCCGTCTTTTTTTAACACTTAGGACATGCATTTAAATAATATCGTGACATCAAGTCACGTTTATTCGGTTCGAGAACTGTTTCAAAATTATCACCAGAGTTTTTCCACTTCGTTTTAATTCAAATTTGATTTGTTGAACTAGTTTTGTTTATCTTAAGATGTTAACATGCTGCTGCTATATATTTAAGATTCACTGTCCAAACGTTTGTAATTCGTTATGCAGAAACATGGAAACCTGTCCAAAACAGGAATTCTTGCGACATAGCAGAAAAATATGGTGCTCATCAAATTAAATTAATGATTTTGTAATGGTCAGGTATGAATTACACTTCTGTTGCAACATTTTTATTCTAATTCTTATGAGCTACGACAATATTGCTTGTACAGTTTGTTGCCTATCACAATTTTACATGTAAAAAATGTGTAGTACCTAATAAAAGTAAAACAATGTTTGGTCAGGTATTCAATGAGTATCAATTGGCAAATTGTTATTGTTGGAAAGACAAACCCAACGTAATTTTTTTTTCTCGCGTGACAATTTTTTAACAAACTCTTTCTTCTCTCTCTCTCCAGTTTGCATCGGCACCAACGGCCGCATGTCCGTGCCGTCGAATCGGGACCACCACTACCGCAACCTGCGCGACCGCTACACGAACTGCACGTACGTCGACGGCAACCTGGAGCTGACCTGGGTGCAGGACGAGCATCTGGACCTCAGCTTCCTGCAGTACATCCGCGAGGTGACGGGCTACGTGTTGATCTCCCACGTGGATGTCAGACGCGTCATCTTGCCGCGGCTGCAGATCATCCGCGGGCGCACGCTCTTCAAGCTGAACGTGCACAAGGAGGAGTTCGCCTTGATGATCACGTTGAGCAAGATGAACAATCTGGAGATGCCGGCGCTAAGAGGTTGGTCGAATATTTTTGAGCGCGGTCAGCGGTTGGATGGGTGACCATTTAACTCTGCTTTGCTAGTTGCTGCCGTTGGGCCAGAGAGACTGGGGTGTTTGGGTGTTAGTGTGCCGACCTCCCTCCACCTGTTATCAATCTCTCGACGGCGCGGGTTGTGGAGGCCTGTGCTGTGAATGTCACACCGTCCTTCGGATGGGACGCTAAGCCGTTGGCCCCCTTGGTATCTTTATCAGGAGTAGGCTACATGCCGGTACCGGGTTTCCTCTCCTCCCTTCTCTATATTACATTCTCACTAGTGGAGCTAGTCAACTTTTTCTCACTAGTCTCACTTCTCACTTTTTCTCACATTCTCACTAGTCAATTCTAATACCAGTAATTCTGCCTTCATCCAATCATATTTGTAATGGTTACGTAATGATTGTGTAAGAAAATACTTCAATATAACTGTATTTGATGACATCAGTCAAATGGCAATTTGATATAGCTTGATAACATAATTCAAAAAGTGTGCAACACAAAATCGAGAAGATGGACATACGGCCTTCTACCTCTGAGGTACAGATTTGTTGGCAATTCGTCTGAATTGAGTCTTCTTGATCTTGATGAATAATGTATGTGATTTTTTGTATCTCATTTTTTGGGTGCTTACTTACGACGTATATATGTTCCATACAAAAGGCTCAATTTCCTGGGGCTGGATTCACAAAAGGTATTATCTGCATTTACGTATTATCTTTTGATTTAATACCAAAAATAAAAGTTAGATGAAAGATAATACCAAAGATAGTACGTATAAGGAGATAATACTTTTTGTGAATCTGGCCCCTGGTATTTTTCTGTATTTTTACAACTTTTAAGTTGTCAATAATCCACTTAAAAGTTTAACTCTATATGTGGAGCTTTTTTGCCTTCTTTTCACAAAATTTGCATAAAAAACGTCACATTAATTTCCAAGAAAGATATTTTGTTTGGATTCTTTTCCTACTAAGTTTGGTACCTACTATAGGGAAATATTAGGTCACGCATTTTTGCATCGTCATATTTCGAAGATGATGTCCCCAAGAACCCACGCTGCCACGCATAGTTTAAAATTTATATTTTATGACGCATTGGTCAGGAGACCTTAGGCAAGTTAAGTCAGAGAATGATTAGGTCTATGAGTGGAGTGTGTGACTGTAGAGTAGGTAAATAAAATGGCCATGTTGTTGGATGAATTCCAGCATCTGCCTGACTAGAGAGGTCGTAGCGACCAAGGTAAACCGACTCGGGATAAGCTTTGGCTGACCTCCAACCAGTACATCTATTTGATGGCCTATCAATGGACGCAATGTGTATTATTTTGATTGCAAACGTGAGTGGATTGCCAATATAAATGATATGCAAGATCTCTATATATTTACGTTTAGGTATTCCTTTTTCGTTGTATTTTGCTAAGATACTTCAGTTGTGGATTTCTGGTAACATAATATTAGGATGTCACCCTTATTGCGTAAATCCCTCCAAGGAAATGGTTCTACCGTGGGGATTGTTGATAATGGGGATCAGGTCGTTGGCTTGCTTGTGTTTTGCAACTTCTTCCTCAATCAAGGCGCAATTTATGCCGCGTGGGTTGTTCAAAGAACCCCGCTAATTCTTGTGTCAACGGCAGTTGTCCAGTGTGGTCAAATTAACATCGTCAAGACAGCCAACTTAATGCTCACATATTGTGTTTTGAGAGCTTTCTGTACAAAGAAATTGTAGGGACTGATCTATATGAGAAATAAAAAAATATGGGATGCCCTCTGTAATATAGAAATTAGTTCCAGTCTGTTGCTTACAAAGAAAAATAATGTGTAGCTTGAAAGATTTGGAATGTATTAAAAAGAGGTCAGTAAATTTAGAGTGAAAGGGAAGCTTTTACCAAAGATGAGAGACTTTTAGCTTTGCTTCACCACATTACAATAAGAGCTTTTATTCTTAAACTAGTGCATTTAGCTTTTGACTTCTTTTCCCAAATTAATGATTAAATGTAAAATTATCTCTAAAACATATTTTATGACGTTTCAGACATCCTGGGTGGCAGTGTTGGTTTGTTCAACAACTACAACCTGTGTCACATGAAGACCATCAACTGGGACGAGATCATCACGGGTCCCGGAGCCAAGTACGTCTACGTGTACAACTTCACTCTGCCCGAGCGCGAATGTCCGGCTTGCGACTCCTCGTGTGAGAAGGGCTGTTGGGGCGAGGGACCACAGAACTGTCAGCAATTCTCCAAGATGTCGTGCAGCCCGCAGTGCTATCAGGGGAGATGTTTCGGTCCGAATCCGCGAGAATGTTGCCACTTGTTCTGTGCGGGAGGCTGCAAGGGACCGAAGCAGAGCGATTGCCTGGTGAGTATTCCGAGTCCCGTTTCAAGATATAACTTGTGCAATCTTTATTATTTATTATTATCTTTATTAAAACAGATTTGCATACAGTGTACACGGTGTCTGAGTAAGCTATTTCTAAGAAGTTACGAATTATTGTTTCTTTAAGGTCTAAGATTAAAGTAATGTTACAATTACAATCTACAGGACTTACATACTAATAGCATGCCTAAATTCTCTTACGCTAGTTGGCATTTCATCAGAAAGTACTCCCGTCAACCTATTCCACTCCACAATTCCTCGTCCAATTGTTGAATTGCTTCCATATTTAGATTTAAAACCCTCTCGAAATATTTTCCACCTATGGTCATTCCTCCCTCTATATACATCGGGTCGTATCCTATCTTCTAGCTCCTTCCATGGCTTTAACCCAGTGACTGCTCGGTAAATTTTTGTTAGTCTAGATATTCTTCTTCTTTCTTTGAGTGGTTCCCAATTTAGGCTCTTTACCAAGTTTGTTACACTCGTATAGTTATACTGTGTTACCTCAATCTCTCCGTCCACTAATCCTCTTCCCTCTAAAACATTTAGTAAACAATTTTTCATACTCTCTTTGTTTCCCACTGGTTTAACGTTCAACCTTTCCAGTGCTGCTCTCAGCTCTACAACCTTTAGATCTTTCACATTCTTTTTTAGCACTTTCTTTCTTACAATTCTCTCCCCAGTTACATACTTTGCTGCCCTTCTCTGTATCTGTTCTACCTTTAGTACGTCTCCTACCTTCGACGGATCCCATATATCTGCCGCATATTCTAATAAGGGCCGCACTAATGTGGTATATGCCTTAGTCTTGGCTCTCTTACTACTCTTTTTTAATATTCTCATAACAAAGTGTAACCTTCTAAATCCATTGTTAACTACCTTGTTTATTTGCTCGTTCCAGCTTAATTTTGAATCTATTATTAGCCCTAAATATTTAACATTACTCTCTACATTTATAACTGAAGCACCTATTTTATAATGATAATTTTCTTCTGATGTACTTCCTCTCCTTATTGATAATAATTGACTTTTATCTTTATTTACATTGAATCCAAGTACTGTGAGCTTATCGTACAGTTTATTAACTGTAGAGCTATACTATATGTATATGTATATGTATATATATGTATATGTAGAGCTATATATATCTAGAGCTATACTTGATTTATCTTACAATTACTTCAAACAAAGCATGTAGGACCCAAGTCATTTCATTGTTCTACTTGGTCTAAGTATTGTGTTTATATACAGTTTCAAAATTGCAATTCACTTACCTAGTTCACGGTTTATCACTCCATGGTGTTACAATTGTCAATCAGAATTACATTAAATTTAATCTTATTTTAACACTATTATCTTGAACTTGTCACATCAAAACCCTAATATTATTGTTTCCTCCAGGCCTGCCGGAACTTCTACGACGATGGGGTGTGCAAACAAGAGTGTCCTGCTATGAAGAAATACAATCCGACAACCTACTCCTGGGAGACAAACCCCGATGGGAAATACGCTTACGGTGCCACCTGCGTGAAGAACTGTCCCGAGCACTTGCTGAAAGACAACGGCGCCTGCGTGCGGCACTGTCCGCCCGACAAGAAGGCCGACAAGGGTCAGTGCGTGGCGTGCGACGGGCCGTGTCCGAAGGTATGCGAGGGAGTCCCGTCGGTGCACGCGGGGAATATCGAGAGCTTCAGACACTGCACCGTCATCGAGGGCTCGTTGTCAATACTCGATCAGTCGTTCAAGGGATTCCAGCAAGTCTTTACCAACTTCAGTTTTGGTCCACGCCATCCGAAGATGCATCCTGATCGGTTGGAGGTGTTCAGCACGTTGAAGGAAGTTACGGGATACATCAACATCCAGGGCGACCACGAAGATTTCAGGAACTTGTCTTACTTTAGGTAATTGTGAAGCAAAATATGTGTTTTATTGCTAATAACAACACCAGGTCACAGTCCTCATGTGTTTCTTTCGTAGAGTTAATTTTATTTTAAGTTGACTCACCAGTTACAATCATACATATTTATGTTGTATTGTACAAACGTAAATTTAGGATGATATCTCAATTTACCCAATATTGTAGTGGTAGAATAAAATACTATAAAACTACTGTTGTGAAACTTCTAAATAAATTGTATTTTGTTTGCAGAAATCTGGAGATTATCGGTGGACGGGCTCTCACGGAGTACTTCGCCTCGCTCTACATTGTGAAGACGTCTCTCCAATCTCTCGGCCTCAACTCTTTGCAAAAGATTCACTCGGGAACAATAGCTGTGCTGGAGAACAAAGATCTGTGCTTCGTGGATGGAATTAATTGGAAGAAGATCAAGAAATCCAAGGAGCACGAGATTCTGCTGCACAATAACAAGCCACTGGCAAATTGCAGTAAGTTATAATAGTACCTAGATTAATGTACATTTATTAATATATGTACTGCTGATTTTGAAAATTAGAATATTTAAGGAGTAGTTGCCCATTATGTGACAAAGAGCGCATGTTAGAACGATTTAAGTAAAAGTGCAAATCAATTTTTGAAATGATCATCGTTAATCCTCACTGTGAATGTTTTTTTGCAGCTGCCGAGAGTCTGATCTGCGACGCGGAATGTTCTTCCGAGGGATGCTGGGGTCCTGGACCGGATCAGTGTTTGTCCTGTGCTCATTTCCAACTGGGAAGCAGGTGTTTACAAAGCTGCGACAACGTCTCTGGGTATGTCACCAGGAATACATTCTTTTCTTCACTAATTTTCATTCATTTGGTGGTAAAAAGAGACGCATTTAGGATATTTTAGTGTTCATGCATACGATAATAATTTAGGTGTGATGAAGTTTTGGTACACTTTCTTAATAAGAATCTATAATTAATATAAAATTTTGTTTATTTTCCTATGCAAACTCATATTGGATTGAGGTAATTATTGGTATCTTCCGAGCTATTCAATGTGACTTTGTCAATGTCTTCTCTATTCTTATTGACTCGTAATTTTCCAGAATCTACGAAGCCGGTCCGAAGCTATGCCGGCCGTGTCACAGCGAATGCGAGTCCACGTGTTCGGGCCCCGGTCCGGACAAGTGTACCAAGTGCAAGCACGTCCGAGACGGTCCGTTCTGCACGCCGTTCTGTCCCGTCAGCAAGTACAACAACTCGGGCGAGTGCGACTCCTGTCACGAGAACTGCGTCGACGGCTGCTTGGGGCCGAGCAACACCATCGGCCAAGACGGCTGTCGTTCCTGCGAGAAAGCCATCATCAACGGGGATGTCAACGTGGTAAGTAGTGTGCTAAATTCGTCTAGTTACGCAGCTGCATTTTACTAATAGCTTTTACTTTATATCATTAGCAGATACCATGCTGCTGATTAGCTAGTTTGTAGCGTAGCAGGGCTGCTGAGTTGTATCTCTTCTTCAAGATGTTTGCTTTTACAACACAGAAGTTACCTCCAATATCTTTTCTAGACACTAATAATACTAAACATTTGGATAATACTTTCTAAAATTGATAAAATATATACATTTATGTTGGGTAGTCATTTAAGAAAAAAAAGTAGTAGATCTAAAGATATATTGGCTCGTACATCTTTTATCTTGACATATTGTAACCAGATGTGCGAACCTAATGTGATGTGTTTTCAGGAGCGTTGCCTGCGCAAGAGTGAACCTTGTCCAGACGGCTACTACTACGAGTGGGTCGGGCCGCAAGAGCAGGGCGATCTGAGGGCGCTGGCCGGCAAGGCAGTTTGTCGCAAGTGTCATCCGCGGTGCAAGAAGTGCACCGGCTACGGCTTCCACACGACCGTGTGTCAAGTCTGCACCACGTACAAGCGGGGAGAGCAGTGCGAAGACGAGTGTCCACAAGTAAGTCTCGCAAAGAAGGATCAGAGAGATATCTATGTATCTATGTATTTTATTGTATCTATGTATTTAACATTGATTGTATTGTGTTTTTGACAATGAATGTATGTTCAACTGTATGTGTTTTATGTATTTATGTATATTTTAATAGCAGAACTGCTAAAAAATAAAATGAATCTAATTCTAATCTAATCTAAGATTAATATTAGGACTTAATCATCTTGGATAATTTATTGTACAAGCTATGTTCTCGATAAATGTTATTTTTCACTTTGCACCCCTTCTTATTGTTCTGAGATTATTAGAATTACGGTTTGTCTGTAAATCGTAATCTCTTGAGACTAAAAGCACCTCAGCTTGACATTGTTTTGTAGCTCATGATTTTCACTTTAATCACAAACTCTTATGCCATTTTTCCTATATGCATTGATGTACGCATCATAGAAACAATGATAATAGGTGTTTCTTTGTTGTGATGTTGCTCACTCTGTCATGTTTGTCCAGGACCACTATGCCGACGAAGACTCGCAAGAATGCGTCCAGTGCTCGCTGGAATGCCGCGGCTGCTACGGCCCGGACGTGTCTCACTGCATCGCGTGTCGCAACTACAAGATCTACGCCGTCGCCGGCATACCGGAAGACAACACCACCGCTTTCAACTGCACCGCCACATGTCCGCCCGACATTCCGCACAAGATCTTCCCTGCCGAGAACAGCGAACCGTATTGCTCGCACGAGTCTCTCCCAGTAGCCAGGACTGTGTAAGTTGATCCAAATCTGTTTAAAAATTTCTGGTGAAGAAAGTGAAAGGCAATTAATATTCCTGAAACAGAAGAATATACCTACCTACATTGTAATACATTAATCAATCTCTCAAGTAATATTTCAGAAATATATTTATCATAAATATGATATCACTTGATTGATATCATATTGAATTGAATTGATATCATAAATTGATAACATAAAACTAAGAGAAATTATATCTTAAAACCACCAAAACGCAAATTTAAAACCGTATAATCTTGGCTCTAGAAATTGCTCAACTTGTACATCGAATGATTTGTATTAATTCTACATTATTTCTCTTATTTCAGTGCGAACGAAGAGCTTCACGCTATCATCGCAGGCGTGGCTGTGTTTCTGATCCTCCTGGTACTGCTCTTCGTGGCCCTCTTTTACCATTGGCGGCTGCGCTCCAAGGCCAAGAAAGATGCTGTGAAGATGACGATGGTGCTGACCGGAATGGATGACAACGAACCTCTGCGACCGTCCACTGTGAAACCAAACCTTGCCAAGCTAAGGATAGTCAAGGAGGCAGAGATGAGGAAAGGCGGCATCCTTGGTTACGGCGCTTTTGGAACTGTTTTCAAGGTATTTACAATAAATCAAGAATAATGTCAGTTGGCTGATATTCGATATTACGTATACTGTTTACTAATGGCATATTATGGCGTAGCTAGGAAGAAAATTTTAGTTTTGAAGAATGGATGAATTTAATTGTATCCTCTAAGTATTTTCTAAAATAAAGAAATATTGCAGACTTTTTTAAACCTTTAGTAGGACAAACTGTTAGTTTGTAGAAAATGTTAGAAATTGTGGAAATGGTATTATTTTTTATTAATATGCCTGTATAACTCAGTTCATTGTTAAGTTGGAGCTCTCCTAATTTAATTGTCATTCTTCTTCTCCAGGGTGTTTGGGTGCCTGAAGGCGAGAACGTGAAGATCCCTGTTGCAATCAAAGTCCTGCGCGATGGAACCGGTGCCAACACAAGCAAGGAGTTCCTGGAGGAAGCGTACATCATGGCGAGTGTGGAACATCCGAACCTACTCCAGCTGCTGGCCGTGTGCATGACCTCGCAGATGATGCTCGTCACGCAACTCATGCCTCTCGGATGCCTCCTCGACTACGTGCGCAACAACCGAGAGAAGATCGGCTCCAAGCCGCTGCTCAACTGGTGCACGCAGATCGCCAGAGGAATGCGGTACCTCGAGGAGAAGCGTCTGGTACATCGAGACCTTGCGGCGAGGAACGTACTGGTGCAGACTCCCAACTGCGTGAAGATCACAGATTTCGGACTCGCCAAGTTGTTGGACATCAACGAAGATGAGTACAAAGCAGCCGGTGGGAAAATGCCTATCAAGTGGCTCGCGTTGGAATGCATTCAGCATCGGATCTTCACGCATAAGAGTGACGTTTGGGCATTCGGAGTGACGATATGGGAGCTTCTGACGTACGGTGGACGACCCTACGAGAATGTGCCGGCTAGAGACGTCCCCGAGCTGCTAGAGAAGGGAGAGCGACTCCCGCAACCCGCGATATGTACCATCGACGTGTACATGATGATGATCAGCTGCTGGATGCTCGTTGCCGAGAGCAGACCCTCTTTCAAGGAGCTGGCGGAGGACTTCAGCAAGATGGCCCGGGATCCCGGTCGATACCTCGTCATCCAGGGCGATCGACTCATGCGGCTGCCATCGTACACCTCACAGGTAATACTGGCTTCCCGGATTTATTCGAAACTGATTTAGTTCATAATTTCAGGGTTTTTACTAAAATATACCAGACTGTATGATCTTTTTGAAGTAACTTTATGTGTATACTAGTAAAGCGTAACAAAGCAAGTAATTTTCTCATCTGTCTCCATCCGTAAAACAACATCAAATGTTGTGATTTTGTCATGAACTCAATCTAATATCCCTAGCTTGGTTCCCAGGATGGAAAGGACATCTTACGCAATCTGACGCCAGCCATCGATGGGCCGGAATCCCTGGTGGACGCCGACGAGTACCTCCAGCCCAAGTCTCGAGCTCCCCTCGCTCCCGGAGTGTACACTTCCTCCAGCGGCTCGTCGTCGCCCCCGATGACGCCGATCAAGAAGTGCTGGCCCAACGGCCTGCCGACGATACCCGCCGAGTCTCCCACTCCGCAGAATCAGCAGAACTGGGACAGAGAGCTGATGCGGTACGCGGCGGCGCAGAACACCGAGCAGCAAGGCATCATGCGGCATCCCAACGGACAGCAGCATAACTCCACCAGCAGCATGCGCTACTGCAGCGATCCACTCAAGATGGTGGGGATCAGAGGTAATTAATTCATCGAACTACTCTCACGAGTTCATATGTTTTATACCCTAATATTCCCAAGTAAGGGTAGATTGTAACTATTATGTTTATTTGTTGAGATATCAACTTTTTATATCATCCATTTACCTGGTTGTACTAAAGCTCACAGATTTGTGATTTTTTTCCTACACTTCTTCGAAATAGTCCATGGATGTGATCAAAATGTTACCGGGGTAGTTATAGTGTCATTCTGTATGATAGTGAGTGCAGTGGTCTATTTCAAGATCAAAAAAGCAACTACCTACATGTCTAGTTCTTCAATTCATATCAGATGAAAAATAATATAAAAAATAAGAATGAAGAAGGAACATCAACTAAGAATGTTGTGTTGCTGATTACAAAGAGGAACTATGTGCTTCCAGTTTTTCATGTTCTCTCATCAGTCATCTATTAAAGTCGAAATTTGGCGTCATGATTAATCTTGATACGATGTTTCAGATTGTGATTCTCTACAAGATGACTGCTTCGATTCAAACGCGATGGCGTTGAAACGAGAAGCTCACGTCGGAAACCTGAAACTCGAGCTGCCGTTGGACGAAGATGATTATTTGATGCCATCTCCTCAACAGCAAAACACCACCTACATGGATCTTATCGGAGACGCTAAACTAACAGGTAACATTGTCCTTTAATTTCTTTTCAGCACCATCGATTATGATGGAGAAAAATTACAAGAACTTAGGCATTGACATATAACGGTATTAGCATATAGAGACTAACTGTAGAGACTTACTTCTTCAACAACCGGAGGCCTGCAATGTAACATACAACTTATCTACTTTGTAACTTATTTTGTACCTGCTCCTAAGTTGGAAAATAAATTATTTGAATTTGAACTGATTCCTCTATAAGGTGTGCATTTGTACTCCACGTACTATACCTACTTCTCACTAAATTTCAGATAACTGACATTATTTTATTAAATGTGTGGGTTAAAAAGTTTATTTTCTCCTCTGAGCAAAACAATAAAATTTCGTAAATGTAGTCATTATCTTGCGAATTGGACAAAACATCAATAGGATGGCCAATTTTCAATTTCAGTAATTGTAAAACTAAAATGTGATGTAATAGCACTGGACAAGAAATTGATTAAATGTATTTTATTTATTTTCAGACGAGGAATCCAGAAATGTGGACGTAAGAAACTATCCAGATTTTCTCACTCAAGCCAACCAAATAAAAGCGTGCATCGATAATCCCGAGTACATGTTAAACAATCAGGACACTTTGCCGTTGTCAAACCCGCCGCTGGGCATCCCCTCCCCCGAACTTGATCCGTCTCTGTGCAATGGTGCTACGACCTCGACCCAGCGACCTCCGTACGTCACGCAACAGAGGTCTTCGGAAGAAGAGTCCGACCACGAGTATTACAACGATTACGACCGATTGCAACGCGAACGGCAACCGTTGAAACCGTGCGCGTTCAAGAGGAACGAAACCACCGTATGATCGTGGGTTATGTGCGCGCGTGTGGACGGAAACAGTCAAGTGAATTTGTAGCTGTGAGTTTTATTTAACAAATGGTAGTGAAAGGACACTCTTGATTTATGATGACTTAAAAAACTAGTGCAAATACTTGAGTTAATCTTAATGTGCCATGTTTATGGCCATTTTTTGTTATAAAAAAGGTTTATTAATTTTTTTAAATGTTTTATAGAAGTTGTGGTGCATGCAATTGTCTACCGTACAAATCCACAAGTATTGAACCACAATCTATTAGGGTCCAAGTTTCTTACAACGTCACTAATTGTTTCTAGCCAATCATTATTGTTGCATGATAGTTGCATGTAACTTTGATCTCTACAAGTTTGTGGTTTATTGCTATTGGGCTTGGGGCGGTAGTTGTGCGAATGTTAAATAATATTTATATGATATTATTAACAATTTCTCAAAATATGCTCATGCAGACAAGCACATGAAGTTCAAAGTTTTAACTAATACAACTTGTTACTGGACATAATATAGATAAATATTCAATAACTACTTATTGTGTGCTTGCTCTGTATGAGATAAACGTCTGTGATACTTTCTATGATGATAGATATAAATACATATATTATATAAATCTTCCAATCTTCTGCAGTGCTCACAGGATAATACTTAACTTTAGATATTCTTCAAGTCTTATCTATAAAAGTACTATGACAAAATAATACTTATTGTAAATACTACATAATTATGTTATTATCGAGGGACCAATAAAATTGGAGCACTGAAGTAGATTGGTACAATTACTAGTATAATCTTGTACTATAATGTTTCACACAACCATTCACTTTGTATAGAAACAAACAACTAAAAGCAGTGCCATTCATTTTTACGTTTTTTAACTTTATTATAATTTGTAAGTGCTACAAATGAAACACTTTTTGTGTTATGTTTTAGTAGTCATAATATTATATTTAGTGCATAAAGGGACCAATCTTTTTCTTCTATAAAAGGTTATTCTATAAAATTAAATACATGCAATATTTTACTAAGTACATTTTTTATAGTAATTTAATTTCATAAATAACTTATACCTACTGATCTATTGAATTCATTTCTGCAGAGTGCAGCAGCATCTTAATATTTGTATCAAAAATCTAGTACAATTGAAATTTCACTGAGTGGTTGTGGAAATTAGTGTACCTTTTATACGTATAAGTTGTATAATAAAGACAAATTATTAAAATATTTGTACTGTGTTTATTTGACTCCAAGCGTTATGCTATTCTATCCTGCTATCCTACACATCTCTATTGCATGCTGTTTTGACAAATATGATAATACAAGTCTTTTGAACACTCAAGAAATGAATGAAGTCACATTTTGACTTTGTTAGCTTTTGTTGCATCACACTTTTACCTCTATGCTTTTACTAAAGTACGAATCAACTAATCGTGATACCCAGGTATATTCGCAAATATCTGCGTCCCGACCCTTCCCGAGCACTGGCTTCTATTCAAGCGCTCGATTGCCAAAAATAAGCTGTTAACCCGTCCATTCATGCGCTTCATTAGACAATATGGATTCTTAAGATGTTTAGGGAATTACGATTTTGATACTTTTGACGGCAAAAATGAATGTCAAATTGAACATAGATGAAAGAAATTTTTTATTTTTCAAAATCGGTTCATATTTGGCCGAACTAATTTGTATCTCATATTTTATGCTTGCGATCAGTTTCGGCCAAATATGAACCGATTTTGAAAAATAAAAAATGATTTTCATCTATGTTCAATTTGACATTCATTTTTGCCGTCAAAAGTATCAAAATCGCAATTCCCTAAATATCTTAAGAATCCATATTGTCTAATGAAGCGCATGAATGGACGGATTAACAGATCATTCTTGGCAATCGAGCGCTTGAATAGAAGCCCGTGGTCGGGAAGGGTCGGGATGGGTCGAGACGCAGATATTTGCGAATATACCTGAGTATCACGATTAGGTGATTCTCACTTTACATACCTCCCTAAAAATTACGCTACAGACAGATTCATTCATTGTACTGTACAACAACTTAAAGCTGCGCAGATACTTGGGTCATGTTCTGATCATTATTTTTTAGGGTTTTTTAGATTTTACTAATAAGACTAAAACTGTTGGTTAATTTTTTTATAAATGTTAAATAAGAAAGTACCTATACCCTTCTTACCTCTATGCCTATAGATCGTGTGAAAAGTGAGAATTCATTAACACATATCTATTTAAATTATTAAATAATGCGGTAATATTCTGATTAGTTTATTAAACAGCAACGTTTCGACCGACTTGTATCAGTCTTCCTCAGGCTATGAATGACAGAATAAACAATACATACCAATACAACAAAACAATACAACTGATCAGAATATTACCGCATTATTTAATAATTTAATAAAATGGATTCTGAAAGCTTTCACGATAGTATACATATTTAGTTTTTTTTGTAACATTTATTTTAAAGAAAAAATTGTTTATATTATTATTATTATTATAAATTGTAATGTATCATTGCTATCCCATATATTATTCCAAAACCTAAAATTTTAAGACGTGAATTTGTGCAAAATATACTTTAAACTGTAGGTACGTATTCCACTCTCATATTTAAATATGTATCCACCATTTCCACAATGATTTTTATCTCCGATAAGCTAGATAAGAAAACCCATCACCATTGTCTTAAAACCAACATTGCTGTTACGCCCTGAAAGTGAGCACTGGTTGGTGGTTTCCTCTCACGAACATGAAGGGTGGCATATCTTTGGTCATGATTTCCAACCATGACATATAAACCACTGCAGAGACCTCGCCCTTCCTTGGCATTGGCAGCGACCTGAGAAGCGACACAATCGATCATGTTTCTTTTGTCAACAACTTTCCTCCATTGCTGATTGTATGCATTTAGCACAACAAAAACGGTATTTGAACGAAACTGATTGGCTGCTGGTCAGGTTCCTTGACAATCAATCCTTGTTATTATCAATGAAATCAGAGCTCACCTACTAGAGTTAGATAACGAGTTAGCACAGACTTCAATAAAATATTTTTCAGCCAATCCGTTTCTTTTGAATACCGTTTTTAGTTTGGCCAAGTCTCCGAGGTAGAGTTTGTTGAAGATTCACTCTTCCAAGTACTGGCCCCTCGATGTTGCTTACCTCGGTGATCTGACAAAAATGCAATATGTAATACACACATCTTTAATTTGTTACTTACATGACCACAAGACCGGACTTCTTGGAATGTGTTTGCAGAAGCTCTGCAATGCGCAATTGTCTGTCAGTCTTCTCTTCAAGGTCCTCTATTTCATCGTCTGTTACTTGAATACCTTCTGTAAGATAAACAGATTGGACTCTTCTTTTTTATTTATACTAGACTATAGTACTATAGGGACTACTATAACATGTGATTTGTATTTTTCAAAATAAAAACCGAATTAAAATAAAATCCTATATATTACACAATCAACGCAGAAAAGTAATTAGCTTACCATTGTTCTCCTTCTTATAATTATTGACAAGCTTGTGGAATTTTTTCAAAGTCGATTCTTTTGGTTTGTCATGGAATCCTTTGATCATGATCAAGCTATGGTAGTCGATACGGAATCTCGTCAACAAATTAGCCATACTGAAACAAATATTATAAATATTAAAAATATTTTTATAAATATTAGCTTGGAAGAAATTGGAATGGTCGTCAATACATACTTTCGTTCTTCAATATCAATCTCCTCTACTTTCTGAGCCAAAGCAAATATCCTCACTTTGCAGCCAGTGTACGCCTTACGCAATGATATGATGTGTGGCAGAAGAATTGTAAGTCCTAAACAAACATGATGAGGTGTTTTAATGCTGATTAAATAAATAACTTCACTTGAATGAGTCTTCTAAATGAATGATTTACCTCCATCATCGTACAGCCACCAGACATCAATAATCTCTTTTCTATGTTTCTGCCTGAATACTTTCATACTCAACACCGTTTCCACCGGGATTAATTCCGGTGCTCTGTAAATTAAATACATCAAGAAATCATCATTTTGAATGAGCATAAACTGACAAATCATGAACATTCGTCAATCCATTTGATTTACTAAATCCAGTTTAAACTAAGCAGTGCAATACGTTCGATTATTTAATTTTTTTCAATAGCATAGATATTTCGAAATCTGTTTGAAAATTCGAACATTTTGTTTTGCATAGAAAGATTCTAAATAGTGCTAACACTGACTTCTTGGCGGCGTTGGGATCGTTGTTTAGGTCAGCCATTGATTTGTGACCATCCATGGACAAGGTATCGGTGTTGAAATAGAAGCTCTTCCTCAAGTCTGCAGGGCTTCGTGGTGGCGAGAACTGACTATTGCCTGGAAGATTAAAAAACGTCGAATAAATAGAGATTCCAAACATTCTAAACTTTCAATCATTCGTAAGTTACACTTGTTAGGTATTGGTTTGATATGAATATCGATCTCTGTTCTCACATTGTTACATTTTTGATAACAAAATAATAAAGTAGCGTCCATTTTATTCATGACAATAGAATTGTTTGCTATTTCTTCAGATGGATCTTGTCCACTTGAAAACTACTTTATCTCTCTAACATTACCCTTGAAGTCGATGACACTGATGTTCTCCCCATTGACCATCATGCGGGGGATGGGCTGCAAGTTCACGTTGGAATCAGCTGGGAACATTCCGAGTCCGCTGCGAATGTCAATGTCTGGCGGCATGTCTTGGAAGTATTCCTTGGAGATGGACATGTCGTCGTCGCTCTCAATGTCCTCATCGTCAGAGCCCTTCACGTAGGTCGAGAAGTTGATGCCGTCGGGTAAACGCACCATTGAGACGGCCATGCGATTGTCAAACGCCTCGCTGAAGAGAAGCGTTTTTTGAAGATAGCATGAGCGCCAACAGGATTTTTGTCGGGGGGGGGGGGGGGGGCAAGGCTAGGAAAATACTTTTCCACGGTTAAGGAAGCGTGGGGGGGGGGGGGGGGGGGGGGTGTCCCCATCCTGCCCCGGGAGGCGTTTTTAAGTTTTTTTGACACTATTAAATCAATTTTGAGACGTTTTTAATTTTTTTTTTTTAATATTACACTTTGGGTTACGGGGGGCATGCCCCTTCCTTGCCCCGCAGGGCTTTTTGGATTGTTGACACTTTAAAATCAAATTAACTTTTACGTGTTTTTGTTCACCCCAAACGCAACTAAACGTGAAGCACCACAAATCATTTTTTTTTCAGACATCAAGGGGCGGGTAAGGGGCACTTCCCCCCCCCCTGCCTCCCCTCCCCCCCCCCCCCCCCCGCCATCCCGGAGTCCATGGAAGATAAGGTACATATTGTGTTTGTAAGTCAAACAAACTAACATGAGTGTTTGATCCCATAAGTAAAGATCTACTTACTGTAAAACATTGAAGTACGCATTGAGATCAAATGGGCTGCAGACTCTCCAGTCTGCCTTGTATCCGATCATCAACACATTGGGACTGAACTTGCCGATGCCCGCTGTCTGTATGAGAGCTTTGCATCCCTGCTCGAAGCCCATTCCGTCAACCAGTGTGTAGAACGCCTTGATCTTGTTCGCATGGAGGTAGTCGTAACTGTGTCTGTAGTGGGTTTGTCGCTGATCATTCGTCAGAGGTTTCTGTCATCATAAGAGAAGATGATGAGAGAAGAAGTTTGATACATTTACAATGAAATCAGGTTTGTTTGAACTAACCTGTATTTCAGTGACTAAATCAATTGAAAATAATTTTAAAATCCCACATCTGCCACCATTTGTAAAAAAATAATTTAAAAGTATTTTACAAATGGTGGCAGATAAGGGATTTAAAAAATACATTCACGATTATTAAATATAATGAATTATTGATTTAAAACTGTAGATAGTATATCATTTAAATACGTAAACAATAAAAAAAATAATAATGAACGTCATGAGATCATTTTCAGAGAGAGGAATTTATGACACGCTTATTTCTATCAAATCTTGCCAATAAATGAGCGAAATCCTAGATATTTGTTTAAATATATAAGAAGTAATAATGATAGTTTTATTAAAAACAACTACTCTTGGAAATAACACCGTATACTCAAGAAAACGTCAAACAAAAAAACTCTGTACAATCTACCGGTAAGCAATGGAGCATTAAGAAGATAATGATATGGGTTGATATGATTTTATGATTTTATGATTTTATGATTACGACCTCAATAAAATTTTGCAAACGTAATTCGTTAACCTGTCCTCATTTCAGGCTACTCATCCCCTCCCCCAAACCACCCCTAATTGAAGAAATTCAACTTAAAGGCAGAATGTACCAGAGATAATTTCACTTTTTGGCATTATCAGGTGTATAATACAACTTACGAAACAATCTTTCGAATTTTCTACTCTAATGTAACCCGCCCTCACCCCCTCCTCCCTCCGGCACGAGCAACGCCGGGCAGGTCAGCTAGATGGAAATAAACTTGAAACTTGAAACTTGCCTCCGACACTTCGCCACACAGCAGCAGCGAGTTGTGCTTCGTGATGAGGTTGGCGAGGTCGACAAGAGGTGGCCGATGTTGGAGGTTGCCGCACAGCACGAGGATCTGAGGCAGATAGGTCTTGACATGTTCGCTAGAAGCGGTCAACATGTGAGTGCTGTGTAGCACAGTCTTGTAGTTCTGCGCCTGCGTGGAAGCGCCCCAGTTGATGTCTGGCATCGCCAAGATGAAAGAAGACAGGCGGATTAGTCTCTCGATCAGAAGGGTACAGGGAAAGACCGCTTTTTTGTCTGGGGCTTAACGTCGCACTGTTCTGCAGCGAGGCTTATGGCGACGGATGAATGATTATGATGATGATTGGGAGATGATGGTGAAGAGTAGGTAAGGATGGTAGGTGGGAAGGAGGCGGTCGTGGCCTATTAGTAGGAGGGTACCTTCCCAGCATTTGCCTGTCGACTGAGGGAATACCACGAAAAAACCCCAGTCAGGAAGGACGGCCGCGGGAATCGAACCCAGGCCTCCGGAGTACAAGTTCAGAGCGTTACCAGTCAGCCAACCTGCATCAGTGGAAATACTGCTATAAGTCACATTCGAATGAAACTGCGATAAACGAAGTTTTATGTGGAAACTTGTATACCTATCTTCCATACAAATCGATATTTCAATTGCGTTTTTCAAGACTTTGTGGCAATATTTTCTAAAAACCGAGGGTATATTTGAAAGCTCAACATAAAACGATGTCACATTAAGGGATACACCACGGACATTTCTTATATTTAGTTCTTTTCATTTCTTTCTTTCATTAACTATAAATCAACTTTTAGGTGAAACCAAGAGACTTATCTTGCTAGAAATCAATAGGATTGCGAACTGGAATAGGAGTGATTTTGAACAATTTTGCCTGACCCATTACTTTCGTTAGAAATGTAATGCGAATAGAGCAACAGACAGACAGAAAACAGAGATTCGAGACTCCATTTTGGTATCTTTACCTGGTTTCCTGTAGACCACGCCCATGTAGAGTATTATAATGATGATGAAGGTGATCAGAGCAGTGATCCAGTTGAGGATGAACATGATCACCACGCAAATCAGGAAGCCGAACAAGCTCACCCACTTGTTGTAGTACTGAAGGAGTAACGTAGAAGTTAGAATATGGATGGATAATTTTAATCAGGGACTGGAACTCAAATGAATTTCGGTTTCGGTTCCGGTTCCACATTGATTCAATTTGGGTTCCAATCGGCTCCTTACAATTCAGATTATAATGTAATTTAATTTTTAAAATCGACTTTCCGACTAATAAGTTACCTTACCTTGAAGGACGGTCGCCAGCCAATTGGTTTCACATGCTCAGCATGGAATGTACAGTAGTTGATCATGCCGTACGATACCAGGTAGAAGTTGGCAATGAGAGGCGCAATTGCATTCAAGTTGGCTGGAAACAGAAAGACATGATTCCCTCTGACTCTGATATGAGGGAATACACTTATCAATTAGATTTCAGAATAACAGTAATTTTATTAAAGTTGAGATGCTGTTGAACACAGATGGTATTATTTTTGTTGTGGGACAAGTAGTTATCGAGAAATTCAGTAACAAATTTGATAATTTTCTTACAATTTTAAAACAGGAAAATTGAGAATGACATCACAATCCTCTATATTGCCATAGCAACAAAGGAATCACCATGGCAACACATTGTTGGAGACTTGGAAATGACATCACAATCCTGATTCTCGTTGCCTGCCGTTTTCCCGCAAAAATATCCCATGACATTTGAATTTGATTTTTATGAATGAAAATTTTAAATTTCGCTGGTGATAAGTGTATTTGTCATTGTTATTTGTGTTGATATTTACAAATTAACAAGAATAAAATTTCGCGTGACTTCCCTATTTAGAAAGGAGTAACGAAAATATTAGAGAAATTAAGAGAAATTTTGAGCAACTTTATTTTGCTTTTTATCGATTAGTGAGTAGTGACAATTACACAAATAATTACACAGTCAATACATCCAGTTGGCGCGAATTCTACAGTAAATATGAACTTTCACTTATTATCGTTCGTTTAATCCAAAGTTAATCCTAGTTGACCTAATTAATACAGACTATTTTTTATAAATTACCAATCAGGACAAATGCAGACGAGATGAAGTAAGTAAGGACATATCCTCTGAGCGGCTCCTGAGACTTGAAGTATCCCTTGGACCAGAACTGGAATCCTGGATAGACCTTGTCGTTGCCCAGAGCCTGCAGGATCTTGGGGACTGACAGCACGTTGGTGAGCGCAGTCGACAGCGTGGCAGCGAAACAGCCGGCGTAGATGAGATACCCCGAGCCCGACAACAGTTGCATCACCTGCCAGAAGTGTCAAGCAGTCATTTGAAAAGCGAGTAGAATTTGTAAAAACTCAAAATACTATATAATCTGAGACTAAAATATATAATTTTCTTTCAATTTGGGCATCCCGGATCTGATTCCTGTCGAAATCTACCTTCGGTTCATCTAAAGACAGTCTTCGGGAACACGATTTGATTCCACAGACAAGGATTGGCTGTGAAGAAGTGGGTCCACACTTGTTTTTGCCCAAAGGTGATTGGATCGATGTGATTCAGAAAGAGCTATAGCCATGAGCAATTTCAACGACAGAATTCAATAACAAAGTTACCGATGCCTACCTTTGCGTTACTTTCGGTCGTTCTTCATGACAAAGATTTTTTCGTGGTTTCCAATTTATCTTCTCAACATCCTCCCCATGTAGGTACATTCATCATCATTGCCCAAACAAAACCCTCCTTTCTCTCTGACCCAAATAAAGCTCATCTAGTCGGTCAGCTGTAATGGTTGTTCTATATTTACCGAGTAGTCATTGTGCAGTCCGTACGCGCACGGTACGACCCTGCCCGTGCAGTTCCTGTACGTTCCATCGTAGTACTCTGAGAGCACGCCGCTGGCATCTCGTACCGCCGCGCCGCCAGCGAATAGCACGAACAACGCGTAGGAGATCATCGTGATCAGCAGGGAGAGCAGAGTGCCCTTCGGTATGGCTTCTGCAGCATTCTGTCATGGGAAACATCAGTATTACATCAGTCTGCAGCATTCTGTCATGGGAAACATCAGTACATCACTGTTGGTGTATACGATCGACCAATGTCTCGTCTAAAACCTAAACCCTAAAACTATTGCATAAAAATATGGCTACATAATTGATCAAGAATAAGAGCAGAACATCGAAACTGTAACCACGTATGTGTGCTTGTATAAATTGTCCAGGAGGCACGAACACAGTTTTCGTGACAGGTAATCGCATTAAAATAAATTTTCCTGGAACCTTTTCAAAAGAACAACTTAAGAACTTAAGAACAACTAAGAACAAATTGATGTGTATCGTATGTGTGTTGGTGTGTTTATCGTATACTTATTTACATCATAAGAGGAATTTAGTAGATTTCTTCAATTACTGAAGCGTTACATTTTTGTTACATTCGTCGCCCAGTGATTTACAGATTTGTGATTTACAGTGATCTTTCCGACAATTGTATAATGTCAAAATAATGCATTTGTATATTATCAGGTCATGTAGGTACTGATAATTTTAAAACTTTAAAATTAATCAAAGTACACTAATCTCTATGACGAAATTTAGAAAAAAATAATGATATTAAAAGTTGACCTTAAAATATAAAATAAATAACTGAATTATGATTTTTGTAAATAAATTGAAAAAATGGCGCTATTAATCAGATCGTTAGGCGCCATAAAAAAATTGAAAACAGTTTTTTAGCTCAATACAAAAGGATATAATTTCATTTGAACTGAAATAATACAAAACTCGGCAGAATTCTTATCATAGCGTTACGCGTCAGACCTTGAGATCTCCAGAGATGTTGGCTCCAGCTTGGATGCCAGTGACTGAGGGAAAGAAGATTCCGAAGATGGTGATGATTGATTGATCCATGCCTTCACTGAATACATACTCCGCGTTGAAGTTCTCCGCAAACAGCTGGGCTGCACACAGAAGAGGTTGCGTTCATTATTATTGACATCAATTTCATATGTTTTATTTGTATGAAATACAAAACACACATAATAATACTATTCCACTAAGGGCCAGTTTTTCAATACTCAGCTAAAACCAGCAGTTAATTTTAAATGATCATTCAAGTTGGTTGTTGCCATGACTTTAGTCTCAATCATCTGTTTAAAACTTACAACGAAGAGTTAAATTCAATTCAATTCAAATTCAAATCCATTTTATTACATGTGATTGATATTTCATTCACAATTCCAAAGACACAATATAATCCGATGATATAATCCGGTATGTTTTGTTTATAACATTCTGTTTATATTAAATTTAACAAGAACACAACGCATTATTTCATCATTATAATATACTATTTGGGTTCTGAAAGCTTCCATGAAAATACCCGGTTCTTTATATTAGAATTACTAGGAAAACGCTCTGTGTATCGCGTTGATAAGCGAGCACGGATACGTGCAACAACTCGAACCCAAGTTGTTTTAAAACAACTGAATGCTAGAATTATTATTGAGCGAGCGTAGCGAGCGTCACCACGGTACTCTTATGGCACTTTCTCTGTGTGTTTTTTTTTTGTATGTTTTTTTTTGTGGTCACACCCCAGGTCAAACCGCTCAAGCAATCAATCTGAAATTTTGTACACATACTAACGTACTCTATGCGGTCCCTGGGATCGTTTTTGAACGGTATCCCGTGATTGGTTCAAATTTTAAAAGAATTAACTTTCGATTGGTTTGTTTTATCAATTTGAAATTTTGACAAGTCATTACCACTAACATTTTACCCAATCATACAAAGTTTCAGCCAAATCCTCCCATTGGTTAAAATTTAAAAAAATCTTTCGTTTGATTTTTGAAATTTAAACTAGAACCGTATGACCGATCAACTTAAAACTTTGCATGGTCATTGGGACAAACATTATCTGTATTTTTGACAATTTTCAGACTTATCTGTGTTTAAATCTAAAAGTTATTGACATTTTACTGACATTTTGCGTGTTATCTGTCAAATTTCTCGAAAATGTTTATCACGGCTACTTCGACTCTTTATAGTTCCAAGGTAGTTAGAGCAGAAACTTTCAAACGTATGAAACTGATATGACCGTTCAACAGATCGTCTAATATTGTGTAAGTACACACACTTTTATCATATGAGTGGTCCCAGGTATATTTTTTTAAATATATCCTATGATTTTTGAATTTTAACAAGGAACATTTTTATCATAAAGGTTCAATCGATCAACTTAAAACTTTGCATGGCTATTGGGACTAATACTTTAGGAATATTTTGAGATTTTTAAACCTACAAGTCTGACGAATTTCAAGAATTATTGGCTTTTAATGATATTTTCGATAGACATATTTTCGGTTCGAGGTGTTGCGCGTGTCCGTGCTCGCTCATCAACGCGTTATACAGAGCGTTTTCCTAGTATAAAAAATAGATGCATTTGCTTATCATTGCAAGTTAGTATAATAGACATAGACCCGTGTGTATTTATTGGAGTATTTAGATATACTTAGTTATAATATGGATTTCTTAAAAATAAAAAATATAGAGATTCAAACCCACAAAAGAGGCAATTATAGGCTATTAATATGAGCAAACATAATGAGTTATTATCCAAACAGTTACTTGCCGTTCCGTACAAGAGCTTATCTATACCTAACTCATTGTACCTGGTGCGCGGAAAATATGCCTGCCGAAAATTTGGCTGACCTTTTATAGTACCTGCGAAAAGATTAGGTGGAAAATTTGCCTGGAAGGGGTTTATTACTTGTAGGATTGGGTGAAAAATTTGCCTGGCAGGAAAGGGGTTTTAAATTATGAAAACAGAACTAGGAAAATTTGTCTGACGACTCTTGTGTGATCGGCTAACGGAAGTACAATGAGGTGGAACATTTGCCTGACAGATAACTTACTGCTGAAACCTGAGAATCCCTGAGCTCGGTCAAGATCGGTGCTTGGTCCGATTGCCGCTCCAACCAGAAAGTCGAGAATTGCTCCCGATATCACAATCAAAAACAAGTCGTTCGCCTTTAAAAGACAGACAAAGACAATGATAGTTTGTAGGCTAGAGTACTGATTATGTATACTCTGTATCTTGGACTCGGAAGTCCATTTCTCGCTCGTTACACATTAGGTATAGACATCAACCAATAGAAATTGTTGCCAATTCATTGACAACTTAGCAAAAATAATATTGAATGGTATTTGGCTTAAAGGAGTAGGGAATATGCATGAATTTATTAAAAACTATAATTCATTCAAAATAACAACATATTTGTTGGTAAATCACATTATCTTCCCACTAAAAAGTGTACATTTTCATTCATAAAATGAAATTGAAAATCATTGTAAATTTTGGCAGGAAAACGCCATCCCGTCCAGTGATGTCAAATTTTATTGTAACCATGGCAACATCATTGTTGCCATGGTTCATCATCATTTAGTGTGAAAATAGTGTGATTTACCAACAAATGTGTTGTTATTTTGAAATATTGAATTTTAACCTCATTAAAAATCTTTGCATATTCCCTATTAGTGTGGACAGCCCCCTCTAATTCCCCCCATGTGTTGGGAATAAACAAAACTGACAGTATGGCCATATACAAGGTGTCTATAGAAACCAACTTCTATAGACACCTTGGGCCATATATATCTCTTAGATTACTTTTAGCCAGGACATATTTTCAATTGTGACTTCATGTGAAAGAATTGCCTATTGGAATCAGGAAATCTTGGTTCTATAATTTGCAAAGAGACTCAAGTCCACAATGCAGTGATGTGGAGCTTTCCCTTTACAAGTGAATTGTGTAGCCATTACACTTGAGATTATTCCGAGGATTATACGAAGACAGACACATTTGTGAGCTTTCCTGAAAGATCATTGTAATGGACTTTCGCCCTTCTACTTCGCGACTTCTTGGACACACACACGCACTTACCATCACTTCATAGTCCATGCCCACGACACACACAACACACATGATGGCAATGGCAACAACGCCCACGATACGCGTGTCATTGTCACCGTTGTCGATGATTTTGTATCCACTCAACGCCAGTAGACTGTTGAGGGAGGCACAGAATCCTATCGTGTTCATAGCTGCTGCAACGGCGTTGGCAAATGCGAACACAAGACCGACGGAGGCTCCGAACTCAGGACCTATAGATCGCGAGATCAGGTAGTAGATTCCACCTGGAAGGCGAGGACACAGAAGTTAGCAGTTGAAATTGAGATACAGTTTCATGATGTGTCAAGTTGGTGGTGTTTTTGTTACCTCCTTTCACTTCTCCGTTGGTGCTGATTGCTGATAGAGACAGAGTTGTTATCACACACACTACTGTTGCAATTCCGATTACAATCAGCGACTGCCCTGGAATATTAATGATTTTATTAACAATTGCGATATTGAAAAATAGCTTCCAAAATCTTGCGAGACTAAAAACTTGAACTTTCTTCTCAATTTTTAAAAAATTAATTTGCTTTTAAAACATTCATCCTTTCTAAATAAACGAACATTTTGAAAATTTTATATCCAGGGTTTTGGTCAAGTATCAGCCGTATTATTTCATACAGTTTATAAATATATAATACTTTCATATTGATATGCAATTGATATGAAATAAAAAAAATATATTTTTTTATATTTTTGGCAATTGCATATCAATATGAAAGTATTTAAATACTCGTACTGGTTACAATTCCTGATTAATGAGGAATGTATCTTTTATCTTCAGCAACTATTGAGCGAGTGAAATGTATTTCCCGGTGTAAAGAAGCTAAAAATTATATTTGATATTTGAATTTTTGATATGAAATAAAAAAAATTATATTTTTTATATTTTTGGCAATTGCATATCAATATGAAAGTATTTAAATACTCGTACTGGTTACAATTCCTGATTAATGAGGAATGTATCTTTTATCTTCAGCAACTATTGAGCGAGTGAAATGTATTTCCCGGTGTAAAGAAGCTAAAAATTATATTTGATATTTGAATTTTTGATATGAAATAAAAAAAAATTATATTTTTTATATTTTTGGCAATTGCATATCAATATGAAAGTATTTAAATACTCGTACTGGTTACAATTCCTGATTAATGAGGAATGTATCTTTTATCTTCAGCAACTATTGAGCGAGTGAAATGTATTTCCCGGTGTAAAGAAAGTGTTTCTCGTACAAATGCCCGACTGTCCGACGATCCAGGAGAGTCTGAGGAAGAGCATGACGCCCCAGATGTTGAGAATGCACTGGATTAGACAACCCTGGATCCAGCCCAGCTTGATGTGACCGCCATGTTCATGTTCTTCCTCCGCGCTGAATGTGGGTTTCTGAAGACAAATAGTGATGCTGGGATAGTTACAATCTAGCGCGAATTCGATACACCATCCCTCAGCGATTAATTCGTGGGCTTAAAAACGTGTTTTTTTAAATATAAATTTACAGACAAATGCTCTATAAGGTGAGAAAGTGTTCAAGTTCAGGGTGTGCTCAGAAATACCAACAATATAGCAATGTGTAGCTATGATCAAGTGCATTATGACATGGAACTCTGCAAGGAGAAACTGTGCAAGTCCTCTAAATAGTAAATGCTGGTTGTCACAGTCACAACATCCAACAGTAATGGTGAAAGTGTATGTCCACATTCGACTTGTACCTAATTTAGTAAAGGAGAACATTGGATGATCAATTAAACTCAAATAAGTAGGTATAGATATTGTTATTACTTATTACGAACAAACGAATAATTCAATAAATATTAAACCCATTTGGGTGCAAATTTATTTAATTTTATTTATTATGGAACATCCAATTTTATAATTTCGTTATCTCAGTTTCACATTTTCGGACTTTGTCACTATCTCCTCCAAGCCCACGAATTGTTGTAATGTCGTAGTACTTGCTAGATAGATTGGTTTGAGTGAAAATAACTACAAAATTAGTAATACCGTTTTCCACTACGGCATGCACTGAATGAATGAGTGCAGAGAATTGCTCTGAGACGTCATGCTCTGCACTAGTGCTGCAAAACAGCAACCCCAGTGGAAAACAAGGATATTTCCAGTGCTAATACAACCTAAAAATGACAATCAATTGCATAGAATTTGTTTTAGATCGTTCGTTATTGATTGATCTATAAATCTATCACATCTATTTGAATATTCAAATAGATTATAAACAGCAAACTATTTCAAGCATCCATCATGGAATATTCGAGTGCAATGGCTTGCACTGAGAATTTTTTCAGTGCGAGAAACAACTTTGCCAACTTTGCCAGTGGAAGACACAAACACCGTTGCAGTGCACACTGGATTTCCCAGTGGAAGACGATACCCGCACGCCGCACTCAGTGCACACTGAGTGCGCACCAGTGCGGCCAGGAAAACGCTGTTAAATCCAACTCAGTGCTGTAACTTAGGATTTCGGCGCCCGGTGCAAATCTAAATTTTGGCGCCCCCCCCCCCCTCCCCCCCCAACCCTACCTCCCCAGAAATCGCCATACCCAACCAGTGATGATTTCAGACTAGGACAATGACAAACCAAAACTTTGGTTGTGTACAAAACAAATAATAATGCAAAACAGTGGTCAAACATTCACACGGCCCTTGATAATGACAGCAATGAGGGGCTTGGGGGGGGGGGGGTGGGAGGACCTTTTAACCATATGCTGGTCCAGGGCCCTGAAACGGAAAATTTTGTTTTTTTGATAGGATTTCAATGGTTTTAATTCATTTCTGAAGTTCAATTTCACTGAAATTTTTTTCAGCAGAATAAATTGTATTTCAAAACTTTATTTCAAAATTCATTAAAGGACGCATTAATTTGTGAAGGGGGGGGGGGGGGGGTTAGACCTCTTGGGTATGACTGAAATCATCACCGACATCAACCATGCCCCGCAGGGCGTTTTTTATGCTTTTAATATGCAAAAATTAATTTTGGGTGCAAAGAAGTAATTACATAAAAATTTTGCTTCCTGGAACCCCCTTGTTTGCGGCGCCCTGTGCTGCCGCACCGCCCGCACACCCCTTGTAACGGCCCTGAATCTACTCAAAATGTTACAAAACCGTGCGATCTTGGCACGTTTTCTATCCTTTTTGAATAGCTTTCAATATTTCAAATTTAGCATGTACTAGTACGTAAGTTCTCAAGCCTGAATTACACGGATCATTTTTGAAATCAACTCAAGGTTGAATTTTAACTCAAACAAATACTCTTCAAGAAAGACAATTATTTTAACTTGTATTGTCATCATGTTTTAATGTGAGGTACGTTTTGTCTGTATAGGTCTTTATTCAAAACGTGATCCATGTAATTCATTGTATATGAGTGTTACTTTTTTGACGAACATTCGATTTTAGAGTCAGTGATTGGCAAATATATAATGTAAAACTATTCCTGCGTTCACCTAGATAGATCCCGTGTACATAGTATACACGATTTACTTAAATTCGTAAAAGGGAAACCGTGTAATTGAAAGCAACATAAGAACTCGAAAGTCGATGTACCTAAGAACAAAAACTTTTTAAATTGTTCCGGTTTTTCATTTGATCGAAAAATCCAAAATATTTATTTTTTGAAATTACCATCATGAACCACTTTTTCCAGCATTTTAACTATATTTAAGTATAAAAGAATCATAAAATATCATTTAACTTGCAATTTAACTTCATTTAACTTTGATTGTCTTATAAGGAGGTTTCAATGTATTGCCATCAGAGCTAATGAACAAAACTTTAACACAAGAGGAATAGGAAAATCTTTTCGTTTTTGGTTTATAGCTTTCAAAATAGCACACGTTGGTATTGTTTTCAATTTTTTCCCCAGTTGAATGTCCAACTATCTATCAGAAAATAAGTTTTTTTGTTCAAGTAGGAATACATAAAAATTAGATCTTCATTATTAGCCTAAATGTGACACGATTTTACTTGGCTGCCATCAGTGGTTAATTTGTATTAGAAAAGGTGGGTAAGCCCAAGATCTCTAAGAGTAACCTATATATATTCTACCTATCTTGGGGTAAGCCCACCCCACAATTGTCATGGGAAACGCATTACCGTACGGAATCAATGGGGGGCCTGGGGGGAGGCCCCCCCAGAAGAACGCGGGTCCGGGGCGCGCAGCCCCGGAAAATTTTTGAATTTCTGGGATGAATTTGGTGCGTTTCTGCGCTTTTTGTAAATATTTGAACCAATTTTATCTCCCTGAAAAATAAGTTTGTAGTGGGCGACCAAATTTGTTTTATATAACAGTGTTATTAATATTAAAGATAATATTTATACAAAAAGGTGCATAAGCCCGGCTTACCCTCCAAAAAAGGTGGGTAAGCCGGGCTTACCCGGGCTTACGCCCAAATTAAGCACTGGCTGCCATAAGATAACATGGGGAAGAAAACTCAATTTATCTCAGAAACAAGACACGAGAAGTGTTAATTTTTTGAGAAAAGGTATTGCATAATTATCAATAAGTAGACAAGAAATTACGAAGATCTGCGACCATGCCCCGATGGCTGAGCCACCTTAACTAATTTGGAGGTACTAGTGTGTTGCATCGGGTATTGAATCTCGGTCTTCATTACTCCAACTCTATTCTTCTAGATTACCTTCTTCTTGTAGATCTCTCCATGTACCACGCCTAGCGAAGGTCTCCCCAGCACTTTATCCTCATAGTTCTCCGCCGTGGGCAGCGCCTCCAGAGAGATGTGTCCAACGGAGTCCTTGCGAGGGTTTCCCCCATTGTACAGCTGGGTGGTGGAACTCGAGTTGTACAGATCAGGGATGCTGCTATCCACGGGGGAGTGATCTCCGTAGTAGGGAAGATGATCAGGGTGGTCCATATCAAACACTTGGTAGCTATTCGTCGCACCAAGTTTACCCTTGTCCAGATTCATAGTTCAATCCTTTCGTTCTACGAGATTTTATCCTCAATAGAGCTTTCTTATAGAATCGATATTAATGTCCACTTAATCCATATTTGCTATGTACCACCTCGAAACTCTATTATTTTACGCGACACAAAACTAATTTACTTAGAGGGTGCTACTTGGTTACCCTAGTTGACACAACTGAGTAGAATGAACTAGACACCAAAAGTCAGTTACTGATATGACTTGTGGCGCAAAAAGAACTTATCTGTTACTTTAAAACATAAATCAAAATGGGATCATTGTGTTCTTGAACTGATTTAAAACTCAGTCGATAAAATGGCAAAGACCTAATTAGTGAAGTTTTGTAATTTACAAGGACTTGGGGTGTCCACATCACCCTTAGCATGTACATTTCTTGTTTGGTTTCCATATTTCGTTTATCTTGTTAATGTATAGTTGTTGTAGACAATACTAATTGGTCAGTTAGTGGTTGACGTAAATAGACCTACGTCAAGGACTTGCACAAGACGGTGTCAGGCGCGTTTACTCTGTCACATGCGTAGACTATTTCAAATAGAAGAGATACATAATATAATAATGTACTAGGTTATATTAATAATGTTCGTGTAAATATTTAATTGTGATCTTGAATTGAGTTGGCTGTTGTAATAAAAAACTTTCTTATTTATTGGAATTATGCTCGGAATTATGAGAATAAAATACAGTTCGTATAAAATGATAATAAAATGCATACATAAAAATCGGAGTGGTAAAATTAAAATATCCAATACCATTAAATATTTATTTATTTATTTTATTTATTTATTTATTATTTAATTTTACACAGCTTTGGAAATAAATTTCCGGTGGCTGGAGATGGAATTACATATATAAAATACATTTAAGTGTTGTTACAATGCAATTGACAATATTCAAGAAATCAGATCTGGAATTCATCGGAGAGTATATTCTCCAATTGGGCAGCGTCAGGTAGGGACTCCATCTTCTTCGCTGGCAAGCGGTTCCAGAGCCGACAAGTTCTACCCAGGAATGAGTGCAGACCGATGTTCGTCTTGTATCGCCTTAGATTTAGTTTGAGGCTATGGTCATGCCGGGTGATGTTGGTTGAGAATGACCATAGCCCATCTAGGCCTTGCCAGGCTGGCTTCCTGCTTAAAGCTTTAAGAAGACAGCGGAGACCAACCCTACTTCTTCTCGTTGCCAGTGTTTCCCACCCCAGCTCTGTCAGGAGTTTGGTCACGCTGACATGTGGCCGTCCATTCTCCGTCGACCACCACCGCAGGTTGTTCGTGACGTGCCTCGCTGCTCGCCGCTGGACAATTTCGAGGTCATAGGTCCTACACGAGGTATACGGATCCCATACCCCACAACAGTATTCGAGCAATGGTCGGATGAGACACTTGTAGGCGTGGGCTTTGGTGCGACGATGGCTACCACGGAGGTTTCTCATTACGAAGCTCAAATTTCTCTTCGCCTTACTGATAACTCTACCTATGTGGTTATTCCAGCTTAGATCTGATGAAAGTGTGACTCCGAGATATTTACATGTTGATGATTTAACGAGGCTGTCTCCCTGGATATGATATGTAGTAGGTATTGGTGATCTTCTCCTGGTGAAACTGATTACTGTTGTTTTGCTGGTGTTTAATTTCATACCATTGACAGTACCCCAAGTGTTGATATTGTCGATGTCTTGCTGGAGTTGCAGTTGATCTTCTGTTCCCTTTATGGTGTAGTATACTATACAATCATCAGCAAAGAGGCGTATGTTGGTTTGCATATTGTCAGCTATATCATTTATGTATCCAGTGAAGAAAGTCGGACCTAAAACTGATCCTTGCGGGACTCCGGATGTGACGTTTGCTAGATCTGATGTTGCTTCTCCTATTTGAACTCGCTGGGTTCTATTAGTTAGGAACTCACTAATCCACTGTATCACTTTGTTATCCAGGTTCATTCCCATGATCTTGTCGAGTAAGCGATTATGTGGTACCACATCAAACGCCTTGGCGAAATCGATCAAGATTGCATCCACTTGATCCCCTTGATCCAGTGCCTCAGCTAGCTCTTGAGTGAATACCGTAAGAGACGATTCACACGAATAGCCTTTCCTAAAGCCGTGTTGATTGTCAAACAGCCAGTTTTCCTCATTCCAGGTGGCGTGGATGTAATCCGTGATAATTCGCTCCAATAACTTGCAGACGATCGATGTATTGCTAATTGGACGGTAATTAGCAGGATTATCACGGCTGCCGTTCTTGTAGATGGGTCGTACTGTGGCCGTTTTCCAATCTTCTGGGACTTCAGAGTTGTTGATGGATATGACGAAAAGTCGATGTAGATAAGGGGCAATAACAGATCCTCCGATTTTCAACATTTGTGAAGTTATCCCGTCCGGGCCTGGTGACGTGTTTATTTTCAAGCGTTGTATAGCAGATTTTATGGCACTGATGTTAATTGTGAAACTGTTCTTGTTGTTTGCGGACATGGCTTGAGGTAAGGATGTAGAGTTGGCTAAGCTCCAAATTGTACTTGCACTAAATACCTTACTGTATGTGAGGTTTAGTAAGTTAGCTTTTTCAACATCCGTCGTTGCACTCTGGGCATCTGGACTCTTAAGAAGCGTTGGTATTGAATTATTGTCACCCTTCTTTGAATTTACGTGCCTGTGAAAACGGTTCCAGTTTCCAGGTTTATCCACTTCCAATAATGTATGCATGTAATTATTGAGAGAAGTGCTTTTAAGGTCAAGGAGATCTCGGCTGAGATTTTTAAATTTGTCACTGGTGAATCTCGAGGAGTAAGACTGTCTACACTTCTTTTTCAATTTTCGTATCTCTGTGTTGTAATAATACAGAGGGTCTGGATTATTGGCAAGTAATCGTTGTGGGACAAACTTGGATCTTGCAGTTTCTAGTAGTTCTTTGAAGCTAGTCCAGTAATTATGAATGTTCCCTGGTTGGTTGCTCCAGGAATCGAAAGCTTCTATGAGAAATGAGGCAATTTGTGGTTTGTCTGCTTTAGCATAAGACCACACTGTCTTCCGTTCGTTGCTTTTTTTGCGATTAGTAGGAAGAGTGACACATAAATTAATGAGCATGTGGTCACTTATCCCTGTCTCTACACTGCTTGACAAGTAAATGTCCGGGGGGCTAACAAGAAAAACATCCAGCACGTTGCTTGATACATGTGTAGGAACAGAAATGACTTGTTGGAAGTTAAAGTCTTCAAGCAAAGTGTTAATGGAGGTTTGGATTGTGCACTGTGTAACGATCGGATCTGCATCCCAAACAATATTTGGTAGATTTAGATCCCCTCCGAAAATGAAGCAATGATTTGTCGTTCCTTCCTTGTAAAGTGGGCTAAGATGATCAGTTAACACATTGAGAAATTGGATGGCATTACAATCTTGTGGACGGTATGCACCAATGATATATGCATTGCCTGATAAGCATTTAATTGTTACACATAACATCTCAAACATTGTGTCAGTCCAGGTGATTGAACAAGAGAGATTATCCCTTACACTAATAAATACACCGCCTCCTCGCTTCTCCACTCGGTCACGTCGAAAAATATTATAGTTTCGGGTGAATATCTCATTAGTCGTAATATCCTGTGTCAACCAGGACTCCGTGCCTATGAATACATCAGAGTTATGCAGTTCGATTGCTGAGTTGAATTCTTCAATCTTGTTACAAATGCTTCGGCAGTTAAGTTGGGTTATTTTCAGCGTCAGAGGAGCATCATAGCGCAAAACACTTGGCTCTACAGACAATGATGTTACGTGACTAGTGGCATGCGGTCCCCAAGCCGGAAATTCTGCCTCTGCGATCTGGGGTTGATGAAGAACCTACGGACCGCAGTCCCCTCCGGCCAAAAGTATGGCTTGTTCAAAGTTTCAAGCAGAGATGAGTCTGCACCAACCTTGAAGGTACTCTGTAATGCTTCTCCAGCATTAAGCCTTTCCACGGAGAACTCCCGTCCTGGTAGTTGCTTCTCTAGGTAGCTCATGATCATCTGCGGAGTTACAGACGTACTTAGCCGGCCTAAATGAAACCACACTTTCCTTGAGGCTATTTCTAGCCCTGTGCCCTCAGTGGTTGCAGTTCCAATCACGAGAGTCCGTGGGCGTTGTTTTCGTCGTCTACCGATCCCTGTGCTGTAGCTATCCAATCTATCATTCTGTGCAAATGGCTGGTTCATCTCGTAGGTAGAAGTAGATGCCAGAGTTTCTGCATTGTTTTCCTTCTCCAGAGATCCTTCATTGCCATCTTCAATGCTGTTCACTTTAATCGCCTTTGACTTTGCTTTCATGCGCTCTAGTTGGTGTCTTGATAGGCTATATATGTCAATAGTTATGTCGATATCTCTGAATACCTCTTGCAGGATCGGCTTCACATCAGTC
This sequence comes from Leuctra nigra, assembly GCA_934045905.1. NCBI lineage: Eukaryota > Metazoa > Arthropoda > Insecta > Plecoptera > Leuctridae > Leuctra > Leuctra nigra. The sequence continues at coordinate 15,047,416 of OW203764.1, read as the reverse complement.
CATTCCTTCCTATCGAGACCACTTGCAATCTTCGGAATTGCCAATGCCTTAATTTGCTGCTCTACGCAAATCTTCCTGAGGTTGACGAGACAGGATTTGATAGCTGCCAGCGTGGGTTTTTGCTCAGAATATTTCTTTGTTAACAAATAAAATAATTTTCGAGACATAATTTTTTCGAGACATCATACATAATACATAATACATAATACATAATTACGTACATAATGTATCAATACATAATAACATCATTATTGTCATACTTGCTAAAAATCTAATTATTGGTTATTAATTTATTTCTTATTCAACATTACCATACTACTTCAAATTTTTTGAATTATTTTAAATACTAAAACAATTTCTTCTAATTGCTGTAGCCAAAGCATAACTGATAAGATTAATTAAACATTGTCAACAAAAATATATAAGTAATTTACATTTATATTCACTTGAGGTATGATTACAACAGACAAAATTAAATATTCCAATCTACAAATTGTCATTGTGTCCTCTGTTTACTTCTGTTGCACCGTATCAACCCCCACCTCCCCGCCCCCCATCGCCCGGGGGAAGTTGACCAGTGGGATCGTGCCCACTATGACGGGCACATACAAGTACGCGTTCCTGTGGAAACTGGCGACATGACCTTGGACTTGGAGCTGGTAGTCGACGTCGATGATCTTGCAGTGCGGAAGACCAGAGGGTGGAATCTGAGGGATGCTGAGCAGAGTGGTCCATGTGTTAGAGCTGTGAGCGGGAACACAACCGACGATGGTCTCACTGACGATTGCACTAAATCGGTTGGTGCTTCCTGAGGCGTGGAAGGTCTGATTCTAAAACATGGTGTTAACTATATTATAACAGTGTAAATATTTAGAGATCAACGTTCAATTCAAGTACAGAAAACAAATAATATAGGACGTGTAGATGCGGGCTAAATGTCAAATCCATTAATGTTTTTCCTGTAGTATTCAACATTGTGACACCATAGACATCTAGTGGAGCGGTCGCTCCACCCAGCCAAGTCGTACAGTACACTCACACTCACTCAAAATACAGTTACTGCCTAATAAACTAAGGAGCAGACCAAACACTTTTACTGTAAGCAACAACATAGCATTTTCGGCCTACTGGATCTTAAAATCCGAAAATATCCCATTGTTGCAAAATATCTTAATTTCGAGCTATAGCCCACCCCACCCCATATACCAAATTAGGTAACAACAGATTATGCCATTTGCGAGCTAGAAGGCCGTGAAAACAGTGAAATTACACCCCTTTTAAAAGGTATCTGATTATGATTCAGATTCAGATTCAGATATCAGGAAACACTGTTGACAGGGCCACAGCCTAAACGGCTAAACCGATCGATCTGAAATTTTTACCACATGTGCACTTTTGGCGTCTGATGATACCTTGTCCTTACAAATTTTTTGTGCCGCCATTTTGAAACCGGAAGTGACGTCATATCTCAAAAACGGATAAACCGATCGGGACGAAACTAGCGCCAAACGATTCGGACGGTCATCTTTATAAAATATCAATAGTCTAAATAGAAATGTACTATTACCGAAACCAATTGATGTCATAAAAATGAAAAATCAGACTAAAATCATCTTTTATAACAATATATTCAGAAGGATTTTTATGTTAACATTTATAAATACATACTTTAGGTGGCACTGACGCCAGCCGCCATTTTTAAAACCGGAAGTAATGCCATAACTCGAGAACGGCTGTACCGATTGGAACCAAACTTTTGCTATACTTCATAGCATATTATTTATTATAGCATTTACATAGCAACAAGCACAACTTTTCTTAGCAACCAAATCACAAAGGCGTATATTTTTAAAGGAATAATGGTCTTTGGTGCCACAATATAATGTTACAAGCTGTAAGAATAAACTGAAAAAAGGAGTGATATCCCCATAAAAACACTCCGTGTAAAAATACCAGCCAAGTCTCTTCAACTAAAAAAAATAGAAGAAATCTAAAAATTCAGCACTGAAAAGTAGTAATATCAAAAAATTGGCCAAGTCAAAACTTTTCAAAAAATACTTGGCGCATCGTTTTTTTAGGACATGTATAGATGAGTACTTTTCATTTCCTGCCTACTTCTATACTATTTATATGCACGATGCGCCAAGTATTTTTTGAAAAGTTTTGACTTGGCCAATTTTTTGATATTACTACTTTTCAGTGCTGAATTTTTAGATTTCTTCTATTTTTTTTAGTTGAAGAGACTTGGCTGGTATTTTTACACGGAGTGTTTTTTATGTATATACTACTATGGTGACACAGTCTATGAAAAAGTTGTAAGTAAAGGTAGACAATAATTATTTTAAACGTGATAATGGCATAGTCAATTTGAATTTGATGTCAATAAATAACAGAAACATAGCTCTCCCAGAATTTCGTCTAAAACTCAATTCCCATACTTCGCTTTCGCTTTGCTTTCAGTTAAATTTAGCAAAATGGCTACCTTTTTGCAGGAAAAAATTTCAAACTTCAAATTTAGCGAAACCGAACCGAAAGCAAAAATGGGAACTTAGCTTTATACTAAAATGTAAGGAAATTGGCGAAACACTTACCTACTTATGTCTACCTATCTGCCAAATCATGCCACCACCATTTGTGTTAGTACACTATTTATTATCCTTTTGTGAACATTACTCGTGTGTGACCAGCATCTGCCACCAATGTAATATTTACCTGCATAAGTCTGCACGTCACCTTCTGGACCTCCAGACGGCTACAGTTGTCGACCTCTACAGTGACAGCGGCCTGCTGACCGGGTACAAAGCCTCTAACTGGTAAACTTACTACCAGTGTCAGCGGCCCATTTCTGCAGCAACAACAAGAGAAGTATTTCTCCTCTGATAGCTGTATTCCAGTCTGAGAAAAAGAGACAAGAAACAACAATATCTTTACTCCCTCATTTAAAATAAACAATAAAAAAGTATTATTTTTAAAAAAAAATATTCTGAATTAAAAAATATGTTTATAATTATTATTTGAAAATATTATTTTAATATTATTTTAAAATTTCTTGATTGAGCGAGCGTAGCGAGCGTCACCACGGTTCTCTTATGGCACTTTCTCTGTGTGTTTTTTTTTTTTTTTTTTTTGTGGTCACACCCCAGGTCAAACCGCTCAAACAATCAATCTAAAATTTTGTACACATACTAACGTACTCTATGCGGTCCCTGGGATCGTTTTTGAACGGGATCCCGTGATTGGTTCAAATTTAAAAAAATTATCTTTCGATTGGTTTGCTTTATCAATTTGAATTTTGACAAGTCATTACCACTAACATTTTACCCAATCATACAAAGTTTCAGCCAAATCCTCCCATTGGTTAAAATTTAAAAAAATCTTTCATATGATTTTTGAAATTTAAACTAACCGTACGACCGATCAACTTAAAACTTTGTATGGTCATCATAGGCGTGCGCAGGAGAAATCATTAGGGGGGGCCAACACGATTAATGACAAGTGAAAAAATTGCTACGAGATAAGGGGGGTGTGGGGGGCGCTTCCCACCTTGCCCCGCAGGGCGTTTTTTGGATTTTTGAACTTTGAAATCAATTTTGGGACGTTCTGAGGAGTATTTTGTTACTATTTTTTTTAATTTTACCTACGTTTTCACTACAATAAGGTGCCCCAAAACCTAGCCCGGCAGAGTGTTTTGTAGTTTTTTGGACCTTCAAAATGAATTTGAGACGTTTTGAGGTGCACTTTGTTCACTTACCTTATGCATGCATAGTTAGTTGCAACTAACTATATATGTTAAACACCACAAAACTTAATTTTTTTACGACAAATAAATATAAATTCAAAATTGTGCTGAAAGGGGGTTCGGGGGCGGAGCCCCCGAGAAAATATTCTCTGAAGGAACATATTAGAGCAATTTTGAGGCATATTAAAAATAAATAATTTGTAGGGGAAAAACCTGGAAATTCATGAAAAAATCGTATTTTTGGAAGGTCGTTTAGGCATTGTCTACGTGGTATTTTCTTCAAAATAATATTGTGTTTTTGATCAACCTAGTACTTGATTCCAGTCATGTGGGCAACTTCAGTGTGCCCCGCAGGGAGATTTTTTTGTTTGAAACCCTTTTAAAACAAAATTTTGACACTATTATGACCGCATTATATAATTTTTTAGTTGAGTCTGACCCATTAGGGGGGGCCAAGGCCCCCCCGGCCCCCCCCCCGTGCGCACGCCTATGATGGTCATTGGGACCAACATTATCTGTTTTTTTGAAAATTTTCAGACATATCTGTGTTTAAATCCAAAAGTTATTGACATTTTACTGACATTTTGCGTGTTATCTGTCAAATTACTCGAAAATGTTGATCACGGCTTCTTCGACTCTTTGTAGTTCCAAGGTAGTTAGAGCAGAAACTTTCAAACGTATGAAACTGATATGACCGTTCAACAGATCGTCTAATATTGTGTAGACACACTTATATCATATGAGTGGTCCCAGGTATATTTTTTAAAAATATATCCTATGATTTTTGAATTTTAACAAGGAACATTTTAATCATAAAGGTTCCATCGATCAACTTAAAACTTTGCATGGCTATTGGGACTAATACTTTAAGAATATTTGGAGATTTTTATACCTATAAGTCTGACGAATTTCAAGAATTATTGGCTTTTAATGATATTTTCGATAGACATATTTTCGGTTCGAGGTGTTGCGCGTGTCCGTGCTCGCTCATCAACGCGTTATACAGAGCGTTTTCCTAGTATAACATTCAATACTCCACATTGCGATAGGTAGTTAGTAGTTACGATACGTAATGAAGAGGTAGTATTATAATTTTAGTTGGATTAAGATAACCTACCTCCATTACCCATTATTGTATTTGGAAAGGAATAAAGATTATTGAGCGAGCGTAGCGAGCGTCACCACGGTACTTTTCTGGCTCTTTCTCTGTGTTTTTTTTTTTTTTTTTTTTGTTGAGCGAGCGTAGCGAGCGTCACCACGGTACTCTTATGGCACTTTCTCTGTGTGTTTTTTTTTTTGCCTGCAATCCCCAGGTCAAACCGCACAACCAATCGATCTGAAATTTTGTACACATACTAACGTAATCTATGCGATTCCTGGGATCTTTTCTGAACGGGATCCTGTGATTGGTTCAAATTTTATAAAAATTATCTTTCGATTGGTTGGTTCGATCAATTTGAAATTTATCAAAGTCATTGCAACCAACATTGTACCAATCAAAAAAAAAATCAGTTAAATCCTCCAATTGGTTCAAATTTGAAACAATTTTTCCTGTGATTTTTGAAATTTAAACTGGAACCGATTTACCGACCAACTAAAAACTTCGCATTGTCATTGGTACCAACATTTAAGATATTTTTGCCAATTTTCACTCTAATCCGTCGTTATTTTCAAAGGTGTTTGTCATTTTAGGGACATTTTGCGTGTTGGCTGTCAAATTCACGGTGACTTCGAATCTTCAGTTCAAGGCAAGGTAGTTAGAGCAGAAAGTTTTAAACGATATGAAACTAATAATGACCGTTCAACAGATTGATCTGATATTGTGTACACACACTACATATCACATCATATGGGTGGTCCCAGGTATATTTTTTGAACGAGATCCTGTGATTTTTGAAAATTAACAAGGAACCGTTCAATCATAAAGGTTTAATCGAAGCAAGGATTGGCACCAATATTTTTGAAGAGTTTGGAGATTTTTATACAAGTCTGTGACGAACCTAAAGAATTATTGGCTTTTAATGACATTCGATAGACATAATTTCGGTTCGAGGTGTTGCGTGTATCCGTGCTCGCTCATCAACGTGTTACACAGAGCGTTTTCCTAGTATGTATGTATTTATGTATGTATTTTTTTTGCCTGCACTGCCCAGGTCAAACCGCTCAACCAATCGATCTGAAATTTTGCACACATACTAACGTAATCTATGCGGTCCCTGGGATCGTTTTTGAACGGGATCCTGTGATTGGTTCAAATTTTAAAAAAAAATATTTTGATTGGTTGTTCCGATCATTTTGAAATTTTGACAAGTCATTACGGTCAACATTGTACCCAACCAAAAAAAGTTTCAGCCAAATCCTCCCATTGGTTCAAATTTGAAACCATTTTTCCTGTGATTTTTGAAGTTTAAACTAGAACCGATTGACCGATTAACTTAAAACTTCGCATGGTCATTGGTACCAATATTTAAGGTATTTTTGCCAATTTTCAGTCTAATCTGTAGTTATTTTCAAAAGTTTGTGTCATTTTAGGGACATTTATTCCCTTATCTTGAAATATTTACTACATTTGCATCCCTGCCTTCTTTAAGCTTCTGCTCCAAGGCCTGTAGAGCAGCCAAGCAGTCCACAATTTACAATAAAACTAGCGCATATGAAATCGGATGCAGTACGAAGGCCAAATCCTCCAATTGGTAGTTTAAATAATATCTTCTGATTGGTCGACAATCAAAATGTTCCGATTAAGCTCAAATTTTCATGGTGATCAAGACCATCATATAAATCTAAAATTTTACACATTGTAAGCCCATCAGTCAAGTATTAATTGTCATTTTACAAGTTTAGTATGGGTTGTCAAAAGCTGGAAAAAGTATGTAGGAAAGTCACGACACAATGGATCTGATATTCATCCAGAGTATTTATGTGGAGTTTGGAAAGTTGCAGAGAAAAAAGTCTTGTGACGTGTCGTGCATCGTGACTGGGGATGTTGCATGTTCTGTGCTCGCTCATCAACGCGTTACACTGAGCGTTTTCCTAGTTATATAAATAAGTAATAATATAGTTGCAAATAGTCTGTAATGTTTCATAAACTACAAGTCATTGTAAGTTTGTAACAGAGATTATACCCACCACTGCCATTGGTTCCTGGTTCAGATCAAGCGAAGACATGACCGTGAAAATAGCCAGAGCTTCTTTGTTTTTCTTCTTCGGTATGTTCATGAGCGCGTGTATAGTGTACTTAACACTGCCGGTGCTTGCGTGGAATGAGCTGGGTATGTTGTGTGGCAGGGTGAAGTTGAAAGGGAAGCTGTATTCGCCCACGTCAAGCATTGGCTCGCCACCCTCTGGATTAGATTAGTAGATTAGTATTGTTTAATGGCGCGTCAACGACGAGGTTATATTGCGCACATTAATGTTTACTTTTAACTTTATTGATCATAAGTGGAGGACATGGGGAGGGGTCGACTTAACGGGCCTGATCCGGAGGAGTCTGAAACTGTTGGGAAAGCCAGCACAGAATGGTGACAGACCGGGGGGGGGGGGGGGGGGGAGAATTCGGGCCGGTGGGACCCGATTTCAGGGGGATCACCATCTCGAGGGGGGAAGCCGGCCCGAGGGCCCGCCAATTTGGGGAGGGCATGGGACTAGGTCGACCCTGGACTGCACTTAGTTGGACCCACACTCGTTATGTGAGGCGGCCCTTTAAGCCCCACCACCGCGTCAAGGTAGCAGTCCATTATTGGTGGGGCCACCCTCTGGATAAAACATCGTCATTAATGAAAAAAAGACACATTATTTTCTTTCAAAATTAAATTTATTCATACTAACATTATGTTAGCATGAGAAATTATTGCATAGAACAAATGGGTATACAAAATGTATAGGGGAATAACAAATCTGACATCGGCCATCAAACGTTCATCCAAACTCATATTTAGAGTGATTATTATTAAAGAAAGTAAAGGCCATAATAATACATAATACACTAGGAAAACGCTCAGCGTAACGCGTTGATGAGCGAGCAGAACATGCAACATCCACAGTCACGATACACGACACGGCACAAGACGATTGTCTCTGCAAATTTCCAATCTCCATATAAATACTCTGGATGAATATCAGATCCATTGTGTCGTGTCTTTCCTATATACTTTTTACAGCTTTTGACAACCCATACTAAACTCGTAAAATGACAATTAATACTTGACTGATGGGCTTACAATGTGTAAAATTTTAGATTATGTTGGTTTAGATTATGTTTAGATTATTTAGATCATGCCAAATTTGAACTTAATCGGAACATTTTGATTGTCGACCAATCAGAAGATAGGATTGGCCTTCCTTCGTACTCCGATTTGATATGCGCTAGCTTTATTATAAATTGTGGACTGCTTGGCTGCTCTACAGGCCTTGGAGCAGGGATGAAAATGTAGTACCTATACATTTTACAAATACTTCAAGATTATGGAATAAAATGTCCTTAAAATGACAAAAACCTTTGAAAATAACGACAGATTAGACTGAAAAATGGCAAAAATAACTAAAATGTTGGTCCCAATGGCCATGCGCGAAGTTTTAAGTTGATCGGTGTCAATCGGTTCTAGTTTAAATTTAAAAAATCACAGTAAATCTGGTTTTAAATTTGAACTAATGGAAGGATTTGGCTGAAACTTTTTATGATTGTGTACTATGCTGGTAGCAATGACTTTGCTACATTTCAAATTGATCGGACCAACCAATCGAGAGATAATTTTTTTAAAATTTGAACCAATCACAGGATCCCTTTCAAAAACGATCCCAGGGACCGCATAGATTACGTTAGTATGTGTGCAAATTTTCAGATCGATTGTTTGTGCGGTTTGACCTGGGCAGTGCATGCCAAAAAAAAACACAGAGAAAGTGCCATAAGAGTACCGTGGTGATGCTCGCTATACGCTCGCTCAACAATATTTATCGATAATTATCTAAAAGTGATACCTATTATTTACGGCCTTGACACTTCCAGCCCTCCAGCCTTTTTATGACGTCACACATATATATATATATTTTTTATGAACTTAACTTACTTGTTTCAATAAGAGCAATGCGTTTCTCTTCACAGTAAGTTTCTGCTGCAGAGTATGTGTGGGAATGAGAGTGGCTCTTGCCGTCGCTGTCAGTGCTGGTGGTAGTTTCTGTCCAATACACGGTAGCTTGCCCTTTCATTGTTATCGTTAGTCCTGCACAATCAATTCAAAACACAGTTTGAGGAGCATTGTCACAAATCGCAATAGTCTATCGAGTAAGTACATAGTTTTTCTTTGTTAGAGGTGGAAAAACATGAACAGGCCAATAATGTTGACCCAACCTGATACTAAATCAGATACAAATAAAAAGATCCCAAAAACAAGGTTTTATTTCACTTCTTCATTGCTCGTAAGGATTAAATATTCAAAGCTATAATCTTTATAAAAATTTCCTTCTATCTCTGATATTTTGGACTGCACATTGCAATTTGATACTATCTCGCATTGATATAAAAAGGGTACAGGGGAAGAAAAAAAAATCAAGTTATAAGTCCATTTTCGGAGAAAATGGGATAGAGGTGTAAATTAGCTTTCAAAATATTCTCTAGGATTGATGAAACCAAATATTTCTCGGACTTCCAAATAAATAAGCATGTGGTACATTCGAGAAATTTAGTGAATGAATGTGGCAAAAGGTGTAAATGGTGTAAAATACAGCTTCTGCTCATGATTTGAGTACGCTATCAGCTCAGAGATAGTTTTATTATTGTTACATACAAAGATCATGTAAAACAGTCACTTTTAAACTTACCGCGTAGGTTGGTTAAGACTTGATTGACAGATGCCAACACTCTCCCTGATACGGTATCACCAGAATAGTAAATAGTGTCCCACGATCTGTCAAACACTATTTCAAACATTGAACATTCCATATTTGACACGCTGCAGCTGAAAGAGGGAATACAATAATGCGACTTGATTTACTGGAGGATGTACAGTTTACTGTTTTAAATCGAGTCGTTGACTGATTAGTGATTTGTCGTCGACTCGGCCAAATAATGAGATTAGAGAAACTCGCGTTTGTTATTTGAACAATAAACATAACTTTTACTTTCCTTCCTTATTGGTATTGCCTCTTTTCAGTGTTTTGTAAGAATAATGCCTTTATCAGTTGTAATTCAAGGAAGGTGTTGCTTTCGCATTGTACGTAATAATCCACATACAATACATTAAGTTTATAAGTTTAAAAACATCAGCCAAGTCTGCTCTTTAAAAAAGGAGTGAAGTCTAAAAGGTGAAGGTTATTTAACAGGTTAAAAATATTGGTTAATTAAAAAGTACATGACTCACCTTGTATAAAAACAATAGGGCCTATATAGACGTGTATTTGCTATATTAAATCTCGACGCAAATGCACTAAAAAAGCGATGCGCCAAGTATTCATTTTTAATTTTAATAGAATAGGTATACAGTAGGTGTACCTAGTTAATTACCTACTTTAAAAGAATATGCCATTCTAATTTTGTTACTACAATAAAATATGGCTTCATCTAAATTCTTGAAACACTATCGGTTTCAGGATAAGACGTCACTTTCAGGTTCATAATGGCAGTACTGAGATTTTCACTGCCATGGTAAATGTTGACGGCAAATTTGGTTGTGGTCGGATGGCTCAAAATTGACTCCAAATTTATTTCACAACAATGTGAGATTTTCTATTTTTGAGATCAAGCAGCCGAAAATCCCACAAAAATAATAATCCCATGTCCCATGTTTACGGCAACAATATAGTTTGTAGCATCACAGCAAAGCTAGGTGTTTACTTTAGTCATGACTCATGTTTTATAGTGTAACTGCTTGGCGGTGTAGTGCGACCTCACAACTAGATAGGTACCTACTCTAATCTTATCTCGCCTGACACAGAAGAAGGAATGGAGGTATGAGCCAACTTTTACAAGGGCACTTATGTTTGTATGTTTGTGTGTATGTACCTGCGTATTAGGTTGATAGAATTAGAAACGGCGTGTGAAACATTTAAATTTATTATTGAAAAAACTGTCATAAAAAGGAGCAACTATGAGAGATTGATAGGAAGGGAAGTCATAAAATGTTTGTGAGGAAAGTTTTCTTAATTTTTCAAATAAATTAGTTCCAAAATAAAAAATTAAAAACGGAAAATGAAAATAAAATAATGATGAAAACCATTTTATTATAATTTCATGATTTTTATTTTGAATCTTAAAAATATCCCTCAACATTATTCTCTCAAACCGGAGAGAAAATGAAGCATACAATGTGTCTATGAATGAATGATATGGAGGGATGATCACTCACCATAAAATTTAGCCATAAAGCTTTATTTATTTTGCAATAAAATTTGTTCAAAAATACTTGTTTTATTGTAATTAAAGAAATCGAATGATCACAAATAAAGTACTGAAAAAGTCGTATCATAAACGGGACTAAGTAAGCACATTATTCAAATACGATATTTTCAATTTTGTATTTTTTGATGAGTTTACAACGTTTCAAGGCTCGATCGAGGCTGCAAGGTTAACAAATATAATTCAAAATTTTTCCGCGTGAACAGGTACGATGGCTCGGTCGGCTTGACATTTGATTGGAAAATGCCTTGTTGCCATATTTACTTGCCTTGGTTCGGTTCAGCTGTCAGTCAGTGTCAAGGTCAAGTGCTGGTGTTGTCTGTCAGAACCATTGTCCTTTTGTTTAGTTTGTTTAGATTTAGAAACAAAACAAACAATTTTCTAGGATCTCATCCACAATATTTAGGTAGGTATGTCGGGGTTGTTAATTAAATCGTTTATTATTTCGTCTTACGTCGATAATTTAGAATAAGAGCCAAGTTTGAGTGTTTTGATTTTTACCATAATATGGATTCATTAATAGAACACCTAGGTAGTAGTAGTTTGTATCATAATATTATAATTCTACACCCCACCAAAAAGTAAATAACATCAACGAGCTTGATTACCTAAAATAGATTCAAGCTTGTTGAGCCTTGGTCCTCTAGGTTGATAGGTAGTATAGTCGGTTAACGTAACCTAACAGGACTCGGCCAGCTGTCTTCATTGCAGTGGCGGTCTGGCCCGGGATGCCGGGATGCGATCGCATCCCGGGCCCCTGTCGTTTAAGGGCCCTTTTTCCCATATTACGGGCCCCTAAATACATTTTACTCTCGATTTTCATATTTAAACAGCATTTTTACTCATTTTACATACGTTTTTTCTATCTTTACTTTGTTTTACGGGCCCTGTCACATGTTTATTCGGGCCCTTTGCCTCATCGCATCCCGGTGCTTTTCATCCCAGACCGCCCCTGCTTCATTGTATGATTGTACTAACTACTAGTACCTAACTTATTTTATGAGTAAATTTATTTCTGAATCAAGTACCTTCTAGGAGTGTCTAGTACATAATAACTCTGCAATAACATGAGCACACCTATACCAGTAGAGTAACCTACCTACTTGGATTATACCTTGTTAAATACGGATTTGGTTATTGACGTTCCGAGTCAGCGTGGCTAATTAGACTACACCACCACCAGTGTTTCAGTTGGTAGACCACACAATGTCTCTTGAAGATGGTGAGCAGTACTCGTTGCGATGGAATAACTTTCATAGCAATCTCTCTGGTGGATTCAGTGAACTAATGGAAGATGAAGATCTGGTTGACGTTACACTTTCGGCTGAAGGACATTTCATAAAAGCTCACAAAATGGTTCTCGCTGTCTGTAGTCCATATTTTAAAGAGCTTTTCAAAGTATGTACCTATCTGCTATCCTTGCTATTAGTGCTGCAATGGAGACAATGTTCACCAATCAATTATGTTTTGCATTATAGAGGAATCCCTGCAAGCACCCAGTAATCATTTTAAAAGATGTTTCGTACAACGAACTAGAAGATATTCTACAGTTTATCTACAAAGGTGAAGTCTACATCCAAAAAGAACAGTTGACATCATTTCTGAAAACTAGCAAAAGCCTTCAAGTCAAAGGATTGACAGACGATTCTAAAATCCCACCTTGTCCACTGCCAACTAACGATGTTTCATTGGAGCCATGCCACGTTGAGACACCTGCTCATGAACAAGTGAGTATTTCTTGTAGGCTACTATTTAAGGATATTTTGCAGTGTGTACCTCTGACGCTTTTATCAAATTATGAGCAAAAACAATTTAAAATTTAAATACCTACATTAGGTACTTAGTGAAATTTAAATCAAGTCTCTATCTTCACAGTTTCCAACTGTTTCTGTGGCATTCCATTGTGATGGGAGAAACAACTCATCTTTAGAGTACCAGACTCCACATAACGATGAATCAATGGTGACTCCAAGCTCACGTAAACGGAGGAGAACGGAGCCATCATCAGCAAATGTCTACCAGTCGATGACCAGCAACGAACCGCACAGTTTTGTATTAAACTCAAATTCTTCGGATGATGTGAAGTTAGAACTGCCAAATTCCGAATTAAGTGAAAGTTACCCCTGCAATGTGAAATTAGAGCCGGACTATTTTAATTCAAATGATCTAGATGATCAAAATGTAAGACTCTTCAATAGTGTGTTTTTCCAAGAAGAGGACAACTCAAACTCTCAAAGACAACAATCCTCAACCAATAGCTCATCAAACACAGCACAAGGTAATTCTAATTTACAAAGTAAATAAACATATTCAAGTAATGCTTCCTCAACCTGGCATTAGGAATGGGCGATACGATTCTTGTGTACAAATCAATTTTTTAACCGATTAGGTGTGAATTTTGAATAATCGTTGAATCATTTTAAGACAAATTTTTTGTGCATAATTTCGTATAACTACAAGACCTACAAGTACCTATCAACAATTTCCTGACATATTCTGCCGAATTTCTAAAATATTGCATTTGACTTTCAATTTAGGCATGCAGTTTGCATGTAGCGGCAAAGTAGTGACAAATCAGAGCTGAAGGTCGCTGTGTTGCCAAGGAAATTTCCCAGTCTTCATTAATTTGAATTGAATTGAATTTTTCAGAACATTGATGTATCGATTATTATATTTGGATCGCCCATTCCTACCTGTGATTATCATTTACATTGATTTTCCTGGTTTCTCTAGCACTGCTGTTTTGAAATTGTTACTTGAGAGTCTGCTCCCAAGAAATCCTCCAACCTTAACATTGTAATTTCTTTGTTAGAGTTAACACTTTTTTATTGCTCAGAATACCTAATGTCTTGTTACAAATAGTTTTGGAAGCAAAGAGAGCAACTCCTTTTGGCAGGGTCCTACCTTTTTTTTTTTTTTTTTTTTTTTTTTTTCGTATTTTTTTCTGTTACTGACGATATACAGGTCACATTTTTCCTCCGATCGAGCTGAAATTTTGCACACATGTACAGACCATCTCTGGGGCTTGCAGACCCAAATTTTTTGGAAATCCGTTGATTGGTTAATAATTAATATTTTAAGAAATTATCTTCCGATTGGTTGGTCCGATCAATTTGAAATTTTACTAAGTCTTTGTGACCTACATCGTCTCAAATCTTACAAAGTTTCAGTCAAATCCTCCAATTGGTTGACATTTTTAAAAAAATCTTCCAACTGGTCGAAAATAAATTTGTTATATTAAGTTGAAATTTGGCATGGTGATCAAGACCAACATTATCTCATACTTTACACATCAACCTAATTGTTAAAGTAAGATTCTTGGAAAAGAACCAAAGTCACGACACATGGATCTGTTATTCAGTTCATCCAGAACCAGAGTCTAGATGGCGATTTTAATGTTGCAAAGTAAATCATATTGTGTATCGTGTTTGGCTGGAGGTATTGCACGTATCTGTGCTCGCTCATCAACGCAGTACACCGAGCGTTTTCCTATTAAATTGGGATGGGGGCGGGAGGGGGGGGGGGGGATTTCATGTGTCCTCTTGCATGATTACTTGGGCTGGTGTATCAGAAAAGTACCCAACTGATTGAGACTTGCAGACATAGTCTGTGTTGGACTGGTTTAGATAACGTCCAAGCAATGACCTATTAATACTTTCAGTAGACAGCACAATGTAATACCAGTGCACGGGAGGGAGTGAAGTCGGCCGGCCGGCGTGTGAGTGAGACAGATGCCGTGAGTCAGACAGAGACAGAGATATGCGCTGTACCACGTGATGGTTGGCCAACAGAAGACGCGCGCTTTGTAATATATAGCTTTGCAATTCAGTTTGACACCTTTATTTTGCTCCAATAAACTTGAAAAAAATATGTAAAACATCCTGGTACTACTGTATTCTTGATAGTAAGTGAATAAAAATTGAGGGTTGTTGCTTTAAATTTTTCGGAAGAGGCTCCCAAACGTTTTTGGACTATTCTGTTAATTTTTTACTTAATATGACTACAAAATTTAAATTGAAAAGTTTTGAGACTTCACTTTTGTATATACCTTATTATTCATCTACTGCCTTTAACCTGTATTTATTTTATAATTTTATGATGCGTACTTTCAGAGTAAATCAATTATATATCGTAAAGTTTATTGTTTTGATAAATTGTCATTCTTTTTATTTTTTTTACCAACTTCCGGAAAAAGTTTCTTGTTGAAAAATCATTGGTGTGGTGGTAACATGGTTTAGAATAAGTGTGTAAATTTTCAGCTGATTATAAGACTGATGTGACAAATGCCGATTTTAATTCTGTTTTTGCTGGGCTATTCGCTGTGCAGTAGTCCAGCCATCACGTGACTTACGCGAGGCTTCACTTCCCGCGCAACTGAATTTGTCTATAGTATAATAGGTCATTGCGTCCAAGTGGTTTTTGTACACTACATTAGGTACCTAGTAATTGCATTCTAATTGATTATAATTAGCATGTAATTTCCTCTTTAAAAAAAGTGAATTTTTATCTTTCAGTGGCGCTCAATAGCACAGACCCTACTTATAATCGATTAAGTCTTGATGCTACAATTGACATTAGTAGTAAGTATCCACATCATAGAGCTAGTACATAATCTACTCATAATTAGAGCCCCGTAAAAGTGGTTTTATTTTGTAACAAATTTCGTTTTAAAAATAAGAAATTTCGCGTTTTGGCGGTGTTATTCAAATAACCCTCTATTTTGTTACCACAGCCCTGAAAAATTAAAGTAGTGTAGGAATTGGGCCTATAAATTTATGTCATTTCGGTCTATATGGAAGGATAGGTTCAAGTAAGTAAAAGTTAATAGACAGGACTCAGGATACTAATTGCATTAGGAGTCCGAGTAGGAAACCATTTTTTATATTTTTTCTTGTTGCATTTTTAAGGTTATTTTGGAAAATATGGCGCGATTTCGTGCTTAATTTAGCAGTAAAGTAAAATGACCTATTTTGTTTTTATTGTTGATTTTTCTTCAATTTCGTTTATTTCGCGAATAAATTCTTACATATTTGAACTTCAAATTACATGACTCGTGCACATTGAGCAAAAAGAGAGTTATCTGAACAACTTTGATTATTATCGCGATATTGCGCCTCGCGAAATATACGTGGCTCTAATCAATATGTTTAAGCAACTTTTTGGACTGAAATAAGCTATAATAGGTACTTTGTCTAATTAATTAGGTAGTACATATACAAATATTGTAGCATAATCAATCAATCACTTATTTTCTTTTACCCAAAAGAAGTCGGTGTTATGTTAAGGTGCTGCAAGCGCGAGCGATTTTGATGCTTTTTGTAGACACTTTTTGCGATACGATTGGAGACGAAATGGGTTGACCAAATTATTTGAAATTTTAATCGTGATTAGATAAAAGACAAACTTAGGGTTATCCCTTGGTACATTTTTAATTTTTTGTTTTGTTAATTAGTAATAATTAGTGGATTTTTGGTGAAAAATTAGCTATTTTCTTGTCTCCCTGGGCGCCGTACAAAAATGTGCCAAGTGATAACCCTAAGTTTGTCTTTCATCTAATCATGATTAAAATTTGAGATCAATTGGTTAACTGGTTTGGTCCCCAATCGTATCGCAAATTTCATAGTTTTGCGCGGTTTTGTTGAATAACCGGCGCCTAATTAACGATGCAATAAGCAAAAATGAAAAAGTGCTACTAATATACAATCAGACTGATCATGTCAACATGCTGTAAAAGTTACACTCACTTATGAAACAATTTTTCTCTCTCAATTTTCTAAATCGGCCGAGCGCTAGTATCACCTTAATGAAAACATATTTTATACCTATGCAACAACTAATCTTCTTCTGTACTTCTAGGAACTGACAGCTTTCAAAATCGTAAATTTATTATGAGTTCAAGAGGATTGTTCCAACTAGTATTTGAAGGATATGTTTTTAATCGGAACACTTCACATAGTGACTGCACATATTGGCGGTGTATGGACTACGCTACACGGGGCTGTCGGGGGAAATGTAGAACCACCGACAACGCAAGACTTATTTTTTCTGGCCATCATAACCATGACCTACATACAAAGAAACTGGCAAACAAAATTCTCTACTCTGCAAAAGATGTTGATAAATTGCTTCAATCCAAGTAAAGACAACTGTCGGGAGGGCTTGGAAGTTAAAAATACAAACATAATGTTCTTTCCTTATCTAAAACAAGTGACCTCATGACAAGTCTGAAAACAATCTGGTACTTAGCTGAATTTACTCTTTTTTAAGCTCTTAATGATGTTTCAATTTTTTAATGTAATAAATACTACCGAACATGTAAAATAATAAAAATAATATGTAAGAACATATTTAGAAATTGCGTAATTGAAACACATGTTTTTTTAGATGCAGTGTCTATTTTAAAAAATACAATGAAGTAGTGAATTTTGGGAACGAAATGTGTGAGTGTGACTTAATTATTAATGAACAAGTAACTTCGATGACATGTTTTTCACATTTTGATCTTCCAGTTGGCTGGACATGATCTGCCTTTGGAAGATTGTCAAATTTCATATTGACCTCTTCAGGTGATAATTTGGACTTCCATTGTGGATGTAATTGCATTGATAACACACACTATTATGTGGGATTTTTTTTTCAATTTCAAAAGTTGCGATCTGCAACTTTTTGTACAATGTATAATTTGAGTGAAATAAAAAATCTCGAAACATGTTTCAATTTTTACTCAACTAAAGTGACCAGCAGTTGATCTGTGGATTGGAAAAGGGTCATTTTACTTTCCCGTCACCTACTTTACCTGCGTGCACACCATGCCCCATTGTTATGCCGAACCTTCTCTTGGGTTGAGCTCACTAAGGGGTTCGTAAAATACCTGTTTTTCAAGAAAATCCCAATCCGCAGATTGGTTGCGGGTCACTTTAGGTGCTAAAAGACTTATTTGTGTTGAGTGGTAAAATACTTACTTAGAAATTCAGAAGAAAATGTTATTAGGTGTAAAAAAAATCTTTCTTCCCCTTATTTAGTTCGGATAGTTATACTAATAAAACTCTTAAGACTTTTCACGAACTATTCTTTATTTAAAAATATATTTCGTCCACCCGTCTGTGGACTTCCTCAGGAGTTACTTAACAAGTAACTCCTGAGTAACTCCCTTGTTAAGTAACTCCTGAGGAAGTCCACAGACGGGTGGACGAAATATTGATTTAAATAAAGAATAGTTCGTGAAAAGTCTTAAGAGTTTTATTAGTTATTAGGTGTGTTGTAATAAATAATGATAATGATTTTTATGTCATATGAAAAATAATATCTTAGTAATCTTTTAGTATTGTAAGTGAAAAAATATTAGAATTTTTATTCAACTGTATTTTTGCTACGTTAACCTACCTATCCATAATTTTTATTTACTGTTAGTCATTCCATGATATTGAACACTGTTTCCAGGATCTGCCCCTCGGAGAAGCCATTGTGAATGAAAATGCAGCGGACAACTATCTGCGAATCAACATTTGCACCGTTTGGGAATAAGTATTCCAAACCGACAGCAATCTTCCCAACGCTTATTCCGGTGGTTCTCCATGCAGGCAATATCAAGAGAATTAGAGGTTTTGAGCAAAAGCCATAATCAATCTCAAAGTCATCATGAGAGACCAGGCGTACAAAAGAGAAATCCATCATGTTTAACATGGTGAAAATAAAACTGGTATCCTGCAAATCCCATAGTTTCCAACAAGAAATAAAAAACTGCAATGTTCACGGATTTTTCTTTATTATTAATTATTTACTACATACATTCATATTTTACATTGGTCATTATCATTCGTCCTTTTGGATTACCTACTATACCAGGTCCTACAAATTGTACGTAATAAACAACTTACATCAACATTTTGTATTCCTTGTTTTAACAAATAAAATAGACCATGTTCATTTAGTTGTAATTATTATTATACGAAATTGCATTTTCATGTGATCCTTCCAATTTGAAATTGATCTTGTAATTTAACTGGACAATATTCATGGAATTTGAACATAATGTATATAATGAATACATAATAATAAGAGTCTGATACTGTGATAGTCAATGAAGTACATAACCACAGTGATCATATTTTACAGAAGCAACCTGGCGGTCGCACAAGAAGGTGGATGGCCGAGTGTCTTGCCAGTACTGCGGCGCTACCTACTCGAACAAGAGCAACCTGGGAATCCATATTCAAGATAACCACATGGCAGATTGCCAACTCTGGGCATGCAACCACTGCAAACTAATGTTTAAGAACAGGAGCAGTTTACGATCACATCTTCGCAGGTATCACCAACAACGCCTCGTAACAACATAAAACTTTCATAATAAATACTAACATTTATGCATGCAAGAAGATCAGCTACAGAAACAAGGTCCCCATAAATGTTAGTTAATTATCAAATTAGGTAGGTAATGTAGTAGGGATATTTTTGAAACAATATCTGTAATGAAGTGATCAAGTAAAATTAAATTACGTGTGTAATTATGTGTAGGACACAAAGATACAGCCTAATTGTTCATGTATCAGTTTACTTATATTCTTTTTTATTTGGTTCAATATAAATTATAAACTATTGTGTCCTAATGTATCATTAAAAACTAATGTTCTTAACTCTTGAATTTTATCAATATTGAGTATAGTCCGTCGATTCTCGGTATACCTATTTGCCAGGTTTCCATTGATTTCCACTCGGAATTTGCAAAATGGAGCTTGACAAGAAGCAAGTGTCTGTGTTGGCAGGTTGTAAATTTAGAGATGCCAGGTATTAAGTCAGTGACTGGAAGGGCGATTTTTGCTTAGCTTTGCATTGATGCCAAGGGTTTTACGATTTACAGATCATAAAACACGGCCGGCAGCTTGTTTGTAAATGTCTTGAGCTTGAGCCATTGACAATGGATGAATGGCAATTGTCACTGGATACGGCAGTTGCCGATAGGTATAGCGAAAATCGACCAACTATACCTAATGACTGAGAAACGTATTTTGTAATTACCTACGTACACTTTTAATATTGAAGAAAAACCTATTTCTTTTTTAAACAATAATAAATAATACTCTGGCAATACAATTGTATCAAAGGATGCCTCCTTGCACTCTACTGTGAAACATATTCATGTTTTTTTCCATTGTTCAACTCATATAAAGCCTGCACTAGTTGCTGGCCACGTTATCGTTGATAAGTGTGAACAATGAACATGTTCCAATGCAAAAGGGATATCACAAAAACTGAATAAAATAAATCTACCTTTTGTGGGTATGTATTGATAATTATTTCTTTCTTTTACTTCTCCACTGCGCACTCCTCAACAAAGTATTAAGGTATTTTCATAGCAAGTTAATTAACAATATTTTTTTGGGTGCTTTTTGGACTTTTGATATCTTTAAAAATGTATGTTATACACAATCTAGGGGCCTCAATAGCCAGGGGCCAGTCCGGCCCTGCATATATGTACTTGCTTTTATATGCAACTTGTTTTTTGAATGCAAAAATTAAAAAAATTCTTGAATGTTTGTTTGTATTGAAAAACTTTGCATTTCGAATTCTGCTAAATCCGCCTGATTAAATTGGTAGTACCTTTTAGTACCTACCTACCTAATTATGATGTAGGGTCAGTGTCAAAAGAAGCCAGCCAAATCCCCATGTTTATATGGGAAACCGGTCTAGGAACATACTACATATGGAAAAATAACATAATAATGCTCTAGAAAAATATCAGTCACCATTAGCTTTATACAAGCTTACTTTATCTCACCTCACCCAATGTTTTACAAATCAATGACAATTTGCATTAGGGACTCGGTGGCCAGCAATCTACTCCTTGACCCTTACCTCAACAAAGGTACTACAAAACCTAACGGCTTGTGTATTCAATCCCTTGGTTCTCGTAAGATCATTGAGGTTAAAGCAATATTGAGCGTAGTCAGTAATTGGACAGGTGGCCGTTCAACAATGGCTAGCTTGTTTCTTCCGTTGGGCCAGAGAGACTGGGGTGAGGGGATTTGTGTGAACTACTTCCTTCCACCTGTTATCAGTCTCTCGACGACGCGGGTTGTGGAGGCCCGTGTTTTAATTTAATATTATGTCCATCTTTTCAGTCATATTTCCTCCAATTATCTATTATTTTGTATGAAGTAGATTACCTTCCCTAATCTTCTTACTGTGTGTGCTTATAATTTAATTACTTAAGTCTGCATTAAGCTAATTATGAATGGAATTAAGTGATAGTTACTTAACTACTAGTTTCAAATGCTTTTTTGCCCAGAAAATTGATACAATTGTTGGTACAAAAGACAAGAGGTCCAGGTAGATTCAAAATGTCAATCAACGGTTATTTATTAAACATACTTTACTACCTACTACGTATTCTAGATAGATTTATAGATATTAGATTGAAGTAGAAGAATTAGAATTGTTCATCAAGTACCTAGTATTACTTTCATTTTCAAGTATTGTAGTGCTAAAATTTGATTTAGAACTACTTATATTGAAAATACGTTGTTTTACAATAAATTATAAATATCAATATTATTTAAAAAGAGACTAGCTAGATTCATTATGTCGATGTACAATCAAGTCGCAATTTCTTCGAGTACCTATAGAGTATAGAACACTTCTGATGAAAAGTGTGGCCATTGAAATTCAACCATTTAGTCAACACGAGAAATGTTTTAGCAAAGAGTGCAGTACCAAATAATTTCCAGTAAAAAGTAAATATTGAGATCTTAGTCATGAATGAGGTATCACAATGACAATCAATTCATAGCATACAATGAGCTTGTATGAACGCTCATTGTAAGTAATTCATAGCATACAATGAATTGAATGATTTCAATGTGATTACTGATTACTGATCAATATGACATACCTAATCGTACATGCTCTTATCTTATAAGATAAATAGAAATTATAGTATTGAAGGAATGAAGAGTTTAAAATGTATGATGAATAATCAAATGCTTAAATTTCAAAACGTTGCTCGAGACATTGCATCTAAGTATTCAATTTGCATAGATTCATAAGTGCATGTACCACACATAATATAGGAGAACTTGGAGAAACTGTGTTACATACATATACGTATGTATGTTTTACATACGTTTTAATACGTTTCGAGCTCACAATTGAGCTCGAATAACTAAATCAATGCTTCGTCCCTCACCTGGTCGACACTACTAGCTTCTAGGTTTGTCAGAACGTTGGTCAACGAAGCGTGCTCGCTCAGCCATCAGTCGTACTCGTGACTGCTCTCGCGTTTGGCCAGCAAGTTGTCTCGCTCCTCATCCGACTCCTCATCGATCGGAGCCGACTTGGTGTGCGAGATCTTGGTGAGGCCTTCGGTGAGACCCGTCGGACTGACACTGTAACATTTCGTCAGTCGTCAACCATTGCAAATCAAATAAAATTCCACAAATATACAAGTGAGGCACAAGCTGATGGAATATATTTACATTGAACTTGATTTATCCAAAGTTAAAATCTACATTAAATGTACGAATATGGTATGTTACGTTTTTGTGTTAAACGATAAAGAAAAAATGATAATTTGATTTTAATCATATTCATCGCGACTTCTCCTTTTTAATATTGTCTAAAATACTCACACAATATCCATGTCGTCTTCTTCCTCGTTGATGGATAGAGCGAAGTACGGGTTTGCCGAGGCCGGCCTGAACTTGTAGCCCGTGAGGACAAAGAACACATACGTTGCCATCTCCCTGAACATTTCATCCAGCCATTCATACTGGAAGGGCACTGTAATCTGAAAAGGACAACAAAATTATAATGGAACCAGAGAAATCTATCGACTCATCCAAAAGTAAAATTCACATTTGTTGTGAGAGGATATTTAGGTCAAGAAGCATACCTTCAGGAGATATACAATGATCCTCGTAAAGTAGATGTAGCACACTATCATAATGTAGAAGTGGCGGAAGAGTTTTAGTTTCCGCAAGTTCATGGCTGCTTTGCCATCTGTGTGCGAAGCTTCTTGGAGGTGACGAATTGACCTTTAAAGAAAATTTTTAGTTTTAAATGAGATATTTTAGTGTCACTACTATACCTGGCACATAAATTGCTTGCCAAATTCTAAGTCCTTTTCAAAACTTGATTAACAAGACGAAAACACAGGGGTCAATGGAGATTTCGAGCATGTGGGGTTTGAGGGTTTGTTATAAGACCCAACCAACTACACCACATCAAACCCAATTATTATACTTCCATTTAACAAATATTGACGGTAAATCAAGCTCCAATTTAGCCATTTACCCTCAATTTTTCTGACCGTGGGTGGGTACAGAACTGGCTGTTTGTATGATTTTCAAAGAATTGTGTAGTATTCAAAGTGTTTTTTTTTCTGATGACCTCAGTAAAAATTATATTCCCTTCAGCTAATTATAATTAGCTAAATATTAATGGCTTCAGTCTTCGTGTATAGGTCAGATACTCGGACTCGCAAGAGTTGTATGGCAACCCAACCTGCTGATTAAGAATGCGTCCCGATAGCTTAATGGTTAAAGCATAGGGCCGGAAACCCGAAGGATCTGGGTTCGATTCCCAGTCGGGGTGCGCGTTTTTATTTCGCAGGTTACCTCCAAAATATTATTGGCGTTTTCCATTGGGCTACTCTTGGCTCAAGCCGGATTTTGCCTCTGACGTCATGCTCCGGATGCTCTAGAACTGCTCCCAATGGAATACAAAATCGCTTTGTAATGGCAAGTTGATGTTTCAATTAATTATATTTACTTTAACATCAATATTCATGTAATTACATCACTAAATTGTAATACTGGACGAATATTACGTAGTTAAATACAATAACATTAATGAACTGTATCATGTTATACCAATGTAGTGGATTCATTACTAATTCTTGTTAACAACGACGTTCAGATTTTGAAACTTTCTCGTTTACGCGCCTTGATCTCGACCGCTCCATCAAAATAATATCGGGAGCAAGAAAAGTCGAGCCAGGAGTGAGCGGTTTGCCAATGGAAAACGAAAAAGTGCTCCGGTGCGCTCTCGATTTCCAAATAGAAATTGACTACCTGCTCCCAGAGCGAGCTGGGGCGGTATGGAGCAGCCAATGAAAAACGTCATAAATGTTTACAAGCATATCTTACTTATAGTTACGCAGTTCTGTCTGTGTGTCAGGAACGCCTGCGCGCGCATCCTCTCAATTTCGCGCGCACACTCTCTATGTTGTATTTAAAATTAAAATGGTCGACGTTACATTGCCCAAATCATGTCCAAAATACATCTTCTGCTCTTTGTGCATAAATAAATAACTGAAACTTACCTAAATGGCAATCCTTATCCCTTTGTGTTTATAAGAAATGTATTTTAACACAGAATAACTGTCCAAATCTTTACATTATATTGAAAACGGCACTATTTTGTATTTAAAAAGGTGGCCTTTCATTGCCAATCGTGTCTAAAAATACGTCTTTTGCCTTCGCAAAGTAAAGAAATAACCATAACTTACCTAAAACGTAATCCTTATCCATTTGAGTGTGTAAAAAATCTACTATAACACATAATAACCGTTCAAAAGAGACATTACATAGAAAACTTCTTTACTCCAAGAAACGTCAAAGTGTAATTTTTAAAAAATTTCATTTGATCTGTATTTTAGAGGGCCATGAAAACCAAACAAAGCCGATAGATTTTTAACATTGGCCTCAAGATGCAATTTGCAAACGATCAAACGTATTATTTTCTTCCTACATTTAATCAACACGGTTCTGTAACCCTCAAACCAACTAACCGACGAAATTTTAAATAATGTTGTTAGATTAATCATTTTCAGTCGTTTCTTATTTCGTAGAGTGGTCTGTATTGAGTCATGTATTGACAACGAATTCATGTTGCTGTTGATAAAGTTTGAAGCACCAATGTTTAAGTTTTACATTGTTAACTGAATATCTATACTTTAATTAGTGGTAGAACGGCTGAAGTCCATTTCAATATGAACAGTATTTCTGACATCAACCAATCATTTGTAATGGTGACATGAGTTATTGCAAGAGAATACTTCAATATAACGTTATGTGTTAACATCAGTGAAACGGTACTTGATAGAGCTTGATTACAATCCAAAATTGTGCACCGCAAATCAAACAAATTTACTTCCGCCCTACATCTGAGGAACGTATAATATAATGAAGCCGTAGATAACATGTAATAGCATAACAAATGAAGAAAAGGCCGTGGGCATCAGGTCACGGTATCAACGTAATGAATATATATATATTTTTTTTTTTACGGCGCATACATTGTTTTTCTTCTTATTTATACTTAGTACGAATACTCTGGTGTAAATTTGAAAACTTATATGAAATTGTTTTACCATAATAGGTATGATCAAATTGCTTTTCTTCGTTCCTCATTTTTTAACGTTTTCTGTTAAGATTGGGTCATCAACGACGTCAAATGTATTAACGACGCACACTCTGCTGACAAATATTGCTGTCGTTTTATATTTACGCATAACTCACTGGTGCACATTGGTCATGTTTTACATGACGGGTCCCTCTAGTTTAAAATAATTGTAGAAGCAAAACATGCAAAAACCTATCTGGGCCTAGCTACTCGAAAAACTATTTTGCCAATTCAATTCTACAATTCAATGCTGCTCTTAAAACATGTTTTTTTTAGTTTATAATCTGCAATTGATAGATTATATAAGATCAATCTTACCAAACAACAGGGAACAGAATCGCACCACAGCAGAGCAGGTCGACTAGAATGAAGACGTCTCGCCACGTGCGATGCTCAATCGCTCCTTCCTCAGACTCTTCGATGATTATCTCGGCTACGTTGGCCAATACCTGCACACAGCCAGTAGTGTTTCATTATACATTGCACACAAAAAACTTCACATTATTTGAGAAAACTCACCTGCAATGGAATAACTATCATAAATAGCTTCTTGTCTTTTTCTGATAGAATGTGCTTGATAAACGTCCATCCAGTGCCCACAAGAACGATCGTTATGAACAGCACAGCGCCCTTCATCCTACAAAGTAACAATTTTATTAATTCAATTAATTATAGAAATAAACAAACTTTTGTTTTGCAACAAAAGAAGAACAACAGCTGCCGAAGAAATGGATCGGCAGCTGGTCAGGTTCCTTGACAACCAATCCTTGTATCTACCAATGAAATCGAAGATCACCTACTATTAGATGATGCGTGAGTATAGAATACTATGTGATGGTGCATACAAATCTTTTTCATCCAATACGTTTCTTTCATTGTGAGTGTACATCTTAAACCAACCTCACCAATGGACTGCTACCTTGACGCGGTGGTGGGACTTAAGGGAACACCTCACATTATGAGTTGGTTCCAAACTAAGTGCAGTTGGTCGACTTAGTCCCATGCCCTTCCCAAATTCGCGGGACCCTCGGGCCAGTCTCCCCCTGAAATCGGGTAGCACCGGCTCAAAGCCCCCCCCCCCCACCCGTCTGTCACCATTCTGAACTGGCTTTTCCATCAGTTCCAGACTCCCACGGATGGGGCCCGTTGGGTCAACCCCTTCCTATGTTCTTCACATATGATCAAGAAAGTTAAAAGTAAAAATTAATATGCGCAATATAACCTCGTTGTTGAGGCGCGTTTAAACCATAATAATCTAATCTAATCTAAACTAACCTTAAACCAAGAGGGGTGGTTTAAATTTGAGAAAACTTACAAGTGAGTAATGTAGTAGAGAATAGCCCATGCGGCCACATGTTGGCCTTCAGTTTGGATGAAGTGGTAATTGATTCCATGGAACATTAACGACAAGGACTTCAGATAAACGAGGATAGCCATCAAGTAGTGGATCTTGTAGACCGGATGTCTGTAATTCAAGAATTTGTTATTAATTATCAATTCTTATTTTGCTCTTTGTTCAGTATATTTTGTTCACAGAGGATCTAGTACGAACTTGCTCTTCCGTAATATGAAGACCCAAAAGCAACCCGAAAGGAAGAAGAGTAGCGACATCATGAAATAGAGAGCCGGAAGTGGCATCTCTCCCGCCGACAGATAGTTTTCACTGTTCTTCTCCTCGATTTCAATCTAAGGGAGAAAATAAATTAATAATAGGTAAACACAAAATAGAGTAATTATAATTCAAAGAAAGGCTTTTAATAGGGGTGTGTGTATCCAGAATCTTTAATCCGAATCTGAAAAGGTACGAGGATCCGAATCTGCAGAAATCAATGATTGAATTGAGTGACTTTTGGGACAAATAACGTCCTTCCTAGACTGTAAAGCCGCGTTTACAAACAACTTAACGTTCAAAAATTAACGTAGTAAAAGTTAACGCAATTCCACTTTCGTTCACAACCACTTAGGAAACATAACACACACGTAAAACAAGATGTCACCGTCTAGCGCGATCAGCTGCTATTTGAGGTGAGAGAAAAGTGTTGGTGCGCATGCGCCACTTTCTCCACTTAATGTTCGACTCAGAAGTTGAGAGTACCTATTTCTACTTTGAGGTGAAATTGGCGTACGTTAATTTACAAAATTTAGTTGTGAACGAATCCATAAGTTTACATGGGCTTGGCAATTGAAATTGCATTAATTTTAGATGTTGGTTGTCCTAAACGTGCGGTTGTCATTTGTATCATTAAATAAAGTATCAATATATTGTAAATATACATGAAGTTCAAGCGGAAGCGGGAGATTAGAAAAATTCGATTCTAAATCTGAAATTTTAAGAATTTTATGGAAATTAAACCCCTAGTTTTCAATGTGGATACTCACTGTAAAGCCAAGAGCTACTTGTGAATTCCCATCTCCATAATTGGGACAGCTGTGGAAGTACAAGTTGTAGAGCCCTTGTTCACTCTCAGTTGCTACGTACATCACGAACTGGAAGCAATTCATAGAAATCATTATTTACCTAATCTAGATGAATTAGCCACCTACAGAACGTTTTCTGTCTGAATTAAAAATATGTGCATGTGAGGAAGTGGTAATAGAGTAAGGGTTCTCTCTTTTATGCCCACGGACACATCCACCCATAAATCTAATTGTAACATGCATACATACTACTGACTGTCACTCAAATTTAAAATACATAGACCCTGATCAGTGATCTTCTTAAAAATATTCTAGTTACAAGTAGTACCTCTAGGTATATCTATTCATTTTATTTACTTATATAAATAATTAATATATTATATATATATATATATGATGGTGTAGATTTTCGCAGCAATTATTATGTTCAAAATTAAATTCTGGATTGATCTGCGTCATGTTATTTATTAAAACAACGTTTTAATACACATACGTTTTATGTATGCTTTACATACATATACGTATGTATGTTTTACATACGTTTTAATACGTTTCGAGCTCACAATTGAGCTCGAAACGTTGTTTTAATAAATAACATGACGCAGATCAATCCAGAATTTAATTTTGAACATATATATATATATATATATATATATTGATTGCATTTTATAAGGTATTACTGCGTGAAAGAAATAAGACTGATTTAACTCGGACGTTTCGGTTTTATTTTAAAAACTTTCCTCAGGGAGCAAATACAGGAATATAATGAAACAAAATCTAATAAAGTCTATCTGACATTTGAAAATTAATGAAAACAAATAATATTTCACAAAATATGCAGAACCAGTTGGATTAAAATGAAATAAATTAAAATAAAACCGAAACGTCGGAGTTAAATCAGTCTTATTTCTTTCACGCAGTAATACCTTATAAAATGCAATCAATAAATAGCAACTGCGAAAATCTAACACATCATATATATATATATATATGACAAATATGGTTTTTTCTGATGACCTCAGATAGGGTGATGATAATTAATACCAACTGCAAATTGAAAAGATTTGCCTACTGTGGGGATCGAACCCACGTCCCTGAATTGCCGGTTCAGTGCTCTACTTAGCATATTAGCATACTTATTAGCATACTTAGCATACTTAGCATATTAGCCTGCTTAGCTTAGTGGTTAGAGCACTGAACCGGCAATTCAGGGACGTGGGTTCGATCCCCACAGTAGGCAAATCTTTTCAATTTGCAGTTGGTATTAATTATATATATATATATATATATATATATATTATATATATATATATATTAATAATATTAATAATATATATATATATTATAATATATAAATATTATATATTTTATATAATACACTGATGATATTAGTAGGTAGTGTAGGAGGTACGTTGATCACCACAGATCAATCGCCATGTCAGCTCAAGATGATTGCAAAAAATTAGAAAATTCTGTGATAACTGATTGTCATTTCAGAAGAGCATGATAATTTTTGTGCGTAGAATAGAGCATGGTTTGGACACAGTTACGTCCCGGCCCAGTAATCTTTCCTAGAATACTACTAAAACTTCCATGCTTGTAGTACTATCTACTATGAGAACATGGCAAAGAATGTATACAAAAAGTCCCTTGACTGTAAGTACCTATACTAATACAAGTGACTAATATCTACCTTCATACTGTAGAGAGTATTGCCATTCACATCGTTCTGAGACCAAATCGGAAGTACCACTTTAGAGCAAGACGGAGACGGGTTGTAACCTTGAGTTTGTTCAGCCGGCAGATTGCGCTTGCGCCGCTGGTGCAACATTTCGGCGTCGCCAAAGTGATTTGCGAGCACAGGTATTTCGTGCTTGTCTCGGTAAATGCGAATAGTTTGCAGATCTCGGCTACAATTCACATGAACGCTGCAATCAGAATTAGGCAAAATTTGAGAGCTTGTTGTAAACGAACATACAATACAAGAAGTAAGTTAGCTAAATTACTTGATTCATTATTTTATATTAATTTTGTGAAAAATCGTCGAGGAGTTTCCGACTTTTTGTATCCACCAATTAGGCTTACCTATGTACAAGTAAATACCTACGAAGGTAGGTAGTCCTTACTGTAAGCTGAGCTGAGCTAGCACATATGATACCTATTGATAGGTACAATGTAAAAAAAATGTTAAAGGACATTCGATCAGATAAAGTTGAAATTGGTAAGATGTTCTTCCAGACTTCCATACAGTTTTCAAAGCAAGACTACTAATCATACTTCAATACAAAGAGATGCAAGATAAAGTGATGACATCCCAATTACAAAGAGCTGTCGTAACAATAAATCTTTCTGTACTCAGGTCAGTGACGGTAGTACGCACATTTTCTTCTTCAGATCCATAGTAAAGTAGATGACATCACCACTTGGCTGTTGGCCTACACTAGTACGCTCCAACAGACAACCATCTTGATGGCTGTCCAAGTACGGGTTCATTGCATCACTAAGAGTCCGGTCCAGAGTAAACCCGTACTAGAAAGAAAAATTCCTCAATTACTAAAATTAGAAATTGACATTGATTCCTAACTTAACCTATCTACTGAGCTACTCTACTTCAAACAAACACACTCCCAATGATAAATTTGATATTTTGCATTTTTCAGTCCTAAATAAAGGTACCTACCTTTGCATTTTCATCCGATGGGTTTGCTCGGAGATTTGTCAGGTTGACCGACAACCAACCGCCCTTGTAGAATCCAAATGTAGTAAGAGCAATATACTTCCGAGTATCATCCTAAAATAGAACATTTTATAGATATCTGCACTAGGATCGACTCGAGTTACTTTCACCAACTGTTGATTTACAATCCTTATGGGAGAATAACATCCACGTGTCATAATCAATCGACTACAATGTTGAGTCAATGGTAATCTCTCATAAGAGTAGTGAATTGACTGTCGTGAATAGTTATTGCGGTGCTGGTATGCCTACTTCAAACAGAAATGGCATGCTCTAGTTATGAGCTCAAACTGTGCGTTGGTTTATAATATAGGTACAAACCGACGCACATATGGGTATAGCTTATTTATGTGTTTTTATAAGGAGTAGGTACAGTAGTTATAGCATTTTCCGTCTAGGTAGGTACTGTCCTGTAATGCACAGTGCTAGGTATAGGAAAATATGTATGACCTAGGTACTAGGTAAAAGTAGGGATGTGAAACATCTTACCCTGACTTCCAACGTATGTCTTCGCCCCAAAACGCATTTTATCAAAAGAATTGAAAATACAAAAATAATTGTTCGGATTTTCATGGCAATTGTTAATCAGTTATGTTTTTATATGAAGTCTACCAGACAATTTAACATAATAAAACTTTCAATCTATCTGCTGTCAGTTGTCACTTTATGTCACCTCACCACAGTCACCAACAGCTGACTACGAGAAGAAAACGCCTCGAGAATTTCATATTTAGAAGGCTGTGAAAAACTTGATTTGGCTGGAGGGGGGAGAGGAGGAGAGCTCTTTGGAGGGGAGGGGAGAGAGAAAAGTGCGTGCGCACTTGCACCACCACAGCAATTATTTTCCGACATCTTGAAAAATTCGCTTGCATTTGGGAATAATAAAATATCAATAATTTGCAACGAAGAGTTTACTGCAGGTGAAGACATTAGTGAGTGTTCTAATGAACACTACAATATTGGGAGCAGGTGTAGCCGAATCAATTTGAAGCACGAGCTCTTACTTGGCATCAAACTGGAGTCGTGGACTTCTTCAATGCAGGCACAACCAAGTCAGCAGCAACCTCAACATCAGCAAAATAATAATATAGCAGGGGCGAATGTCATTCTCAAAATGAGCGATATTCAGCAAATATCTACTGTCGGTATGTTCAATATGACGGGTGTCATAAATTTCATTTATTCTTATTTTCCATAAATTTAGTTGTCCCTACCTAGGTTATTAAAAGTACTTTCTGGCATAAAGGCGCATTCACAATGCACCGCTAACTTAAACTTTAACTTAAACTTATAACGTTAACTTGTAACTTAACTTGACACTATTCACAATGACAACGGCAACGTAGAATCCCGAGCCAATCAAAACTCTTCAAATAGAAAACCTCGGGATGCTTCGCCTTCCCCTCGGGTATCTTCGTACTATTGCCCGATTTCTATTGGTTGACTCAAGGTCGACCGCTAACTTAAATGTGAATGTTTGGAGTTTGTAAACTTTCAAGTTAACGTCGTTAAGTTAGCGTTCTGCGGTTGTGAATGCTACCCAGTGATCCCGTAAAACAAACATTCTTAAGTTAAAGTTAACGTTTCAAGTTAAAGTTAGCGGTGCATTGTGAATGCGCCTTAAGCCCTAGGTAGGTACTATCACTCAATATCGTGTATTGTATTTTGTGCATCAGCACTGCGATCGTATAACCTACTTTGCTCGACAAACGATCGACAACTCTTAAGAGAGATTAGCATTGACTCGAATTTGTAGTCGATCGATTATGACATGTCAATGTTATTCTCCCATAAGAGTTGTCGATCGTTTGTCGAGCAAAGTTATAGGTACGATCGCAGTGCAGTAGTGCATCAGTAGGATAGTAGAAGTAGGTAGGTAGGCCCTTACCCAGTAGGTTCTACTGCTACCTGCTACTAGGTAGTACCTAGGTATTGGTACATACCTACCTACTACTCTACACCATCTCTTAAATTAAAAGTTATTCCTACTGCGACTTGTGACTCCCAAGTGGTAAATCATTTGAAAGGTAAATAATGTCCTGTCAGCATACAGTCAAAATACCTAGAAAGAAACCTGTAGGTATAACATGCTAGTTTACTTCGGCTTGGCTATACAACAACTTGCAGACATTTCACTAACGACCCCTTTTTTAGGTTTGCTCGAACTGGCCCATAGAGAATATCAAGCTGGAGATTATGAAAATGCTGAACGACACTGCATGCAGCTCTGGCGCCAGGAAACCAACAACACAGGAGTTCTTCTTTTACTCTCATCGATTCACTTCCAGTGTCGCCGACTGGATAAGTACGAAACCTCATATTCATTCAGTCTTCACTCAAGTTACGTACCTACGCCCTCTAATTGTATTAATAAATTCTTGTTTCATTTTAGGTCAGCCCACTTCAGCACACTTGCAATCAAACAGAATCCGTTGCTAGCTGAAGCTTACAGTAACCTTGGTAATGTGTACAAAGAGCGAGGTCAGCTCCAGGAGGCTCTGGAGAACTATCGTCACGCCGTACGTCTGAAACCGGACTTCATCGATGGCTACATCAACTTGGCGGCAGCGCTGGTTGCTGCCGGAGACATGGAACAGGCCGTTCAAGCTTACGTTACGGCCTTGCAATATAATCCGGTAAACACTATTCTTGACTTTCAACTGAGTGACAATATAGCGAGTTTGTGATAAATGAGAAGATGCCTGCATAGCTTTGATAAAACATTTTCTGATGAGTGCTTTTTGGATTGAAGCTAATAATAATATTATAATACCTATAATTTTATTATAATGATTGATACTCTTTTCCTTACTACAACAGGGCAGGGGGCCAATACTCGAGATTCACGTTTTGAAACCGTGTACGTTTTCACTGTTTAAAACGTAAAAAAGTTGAAGGCTAAGCAATAGCTTGCAGCTTTTTCAAGTTTTATTTTATACAATGCAAACGTAAAACGGTTTCAAACGTGAATCTCTAGAATTGGCCTTTAAGCTCTGGAGGGTACTTTTCTGTATCTTTTTTTTATCTCATTTCGACCGAATTCATTTCACTGCCATTCAGGTAGTTGTGTTTCAGTTGAAATGAGATAAGAAAAGAGTTATCACAACAAATAAAAATTTATCAGTTGGTATGAAACCACTTAGGAAGCACATTGTTATTCATTCAATAAGTACATACTTGACGTAGTGGGTACTATTCTAGGAAGAACGAGGACTAAGTGAATGAACCTCTAATGTCAATGGCCAAGTAATGCATTGCAGTCTGAATATTATCTACCAGTTCTAGCAATGTTCTGTTCTCTCTCTGCTTCTAGGACTTGTACTGCGTGCGAAGCGATCTTGGTAATCTCTTGAAGGCTTTAGCCAGGCTCGACGAGGCGAAGGTACGTCTTCCTCTGACCACTAATCCTTCCCATCCTTCACTGCCATTTCATTTCAGGGACATGATTTTAATATCAAATGAATTATTAAAAAGATCTAGTTATTTTCTACTTTCAGTGTTGATATGTTTGTACCTAGTCAACAAACATCACTAGGTACTCTTGAAACCACTAAAGTCCCTATATTTCACGTAGTACAAAAATAAAATGCAGTAAAACTTAAAAGTAGCATTAAAACTTAAAAGTAGCATTAAACGAAAAATATTTTTAAGTTACTGCTTCTTGCTTAAACTCGAGGGCTAATTCAGTACTTTCTTCTCAGTTTTTAATCATTAACTAAATGCCATTGCATTTGCATCAGAATAGGTAGGGGAGAGTTCGGTACATGTATCTGCGGACGGCACGCACCGCCGGACAGGTTGAATTTCAAGTATTTGTCACAATGTGGACCCAACATAATGAAGAGGTTTTGTTTCAAAACATAAAATTCAACAAGTCTGTAGCTACTAATCTCTCCTTTCCTGAAGAAACTACCTACTACAAATTTGCTCGTTTCACTTACTCGAAAGGAGAATTCAGATCAAACAATCGATTTTAGGCAGAATTTCATTTCATTTCAGAGTTAATACATAAATAAATAAATACAATGTTATTTATTTATTTAGAAATTGTACATTCTGCTAATTGCACAATATTTTGTCATTCATTTTTACTAAATATTTTAATGCAACAAGGATTTAATGATGAGTGATTATTTAATATTTATAATCTTATAAATTTATTTTAAAAAATTGTTGATTATTTAAGCAACCAACCACCATTATGAAACCTTGTATCATTAGAAGTTGATAACAAATACGTTTTATGACCAGGAGCTCAAAGTCTTGATTATAATTAGAATCAAACTAAACGGAATGTGCTCTGTAGATGCAAGCAATATCCTAAAATATTAATCTTATCAGAGGACGAGATTAATCAATCATGACAAGAAGTGTGTTAGCAGAATGTACACGCATGAAGCCATCTGGAGTGGGAATCACGATGGCTTGCGAGTGCCAGCGTGGCTGTCGCTCGCTTTGCCTCGGTCACGCTGGCACAACTGCGCTGCGACGCTAATCTTTAGAGGTGAAGCTAGCTGCAAGACATTATTACCAGTGTCGTAAGGATCCTTGTATCTTGGCTTCGCCTCGACGCGCACAATTTCAAAGATTATAAACGGCATTGATCGGTGGCACAACGAGGATAAGCACAAGGAAGGAGACTAGTGCGTGTCAAACTCGTATTGGAAACGGCATTAAAAGTATCGGTCGATTTGTGCAAAAGGGTACCTTTTTGTTGGCGCTTGATGATAGGGTACATTTTTTCACAACGGATACACATTATAATTGTTTTTAGTATGTTCCAACTGCTAGGTATTGAATAGTATAGATTCTTTTTCATTTTAGAATTAGAATTATTGCATACCACAATTTGTAACCAATGTCCAATAATAAGTTGCAAACCTAGTGATATGGTCTTTGCTCCCAAGAAAGATTCTAAACTCCCTCGTGCCCATTCTTGTTGCGCCACTGAGAGGTGCATGTTGCGCTGCTGCGAAATACAGCAAAGTTTTGTTCTGCATCTCGGTTTCCAGTTATTCATCTTCAGCTCTTGGAAATTGTTTAGCAAAGTGGTGCGAATTTTACCAGACCAATCTTGTCGCAATTCAAGATGGAAGAAACCTATACCTGAGCTGTTGCAAGGAAATTTGTCTTAACTTGTGAAACGATGGGAACAATAACTGAAAGCAAGCAAAACTATTCTGTAGAATGCATTACAAACTATCGGTGTTTATGATTTCTATGGAATGTTGTCTGTGAGATGAGATATTTTTGAACCAATGTAAAAACTGTTGCTATGAAACTTAGAGCCTTGACTTCCATCTCACAAAGACCTTGCCTGTAATCACAAACACCCATACATAGCCTCTCGCTTGAGGTATGTCCATGCTTTGTTATTTAGAGTCCGAGATAAACACTAGTGACTGATTATTTTGTCTTGCTGTGATAATAATGTGACTATTTCACATTGAGCAAACTATTAGTTCACTGGCGTGTATTCTTGTTATCAAAAAATATACTGATACTAAGTTATACTTGTTGATAGTTAAAACAGCTTTATGTTTAATTTGTCATGAGTCACTCAAAGCGACCTTAGTTATCTTCTGCATGATATTGATATTAGAGCTACTTCATATTTCATGGAAACATTTACAACTTCTTTATTTTAAATTTTCTACATCTGCAAATTCTCTCCATCAAACGCAATGTGTTGAAATATGTAATTAATAATAACTTATAAAGTTAATTTAATTGTGTTCTTATTAACAGACAAAAGCCTTTCAAAATGTGGTTCTTTGCTTCTACAAATTTGCCTTGTCGCTACCTATGCGATTTTTAATTTCAAACTTATTACTTGAAATTGATACCTAGTAAAGACGGGGTTCACTGATTAAATGGGAACTACATGTGGATGCAACTCATTATTTGGAGTTTTGATGCATTACTTGGATTACAGATATGCTTGTTGATGCCACATGACCTATAATCTATATAATTGAATTATTAATTCTATACTGTTTTAGCTATCAATGCAAAGTTAACTTATTGATCGCAAAGAGTGAAAAAAAAATCCGTGTGCAAATTTTGTATGCAATTGTATTAATCATTGGTTTATTCTTTTTCCATTGCTTGGCTACTGTTAGATGATCTGTACTCATCACTTCGTCGGACCCGACCAACGCTTCAAATGCAGATCTGATAAATGTAGACATTTGATAAGCGACAGGTAAAGTACTATTACAATAGCAAGTGTAATCCATTTTTAACAGGTTGGTTTTAATTCTCGAACCATTCTGCATAATATTCTTGTGTGTTTTAGCCAGAATCACGGCGAATGCATTTATTACTATTTATTACTGCCGACTCTCGCGCGCTTGCGCTCGTTTTAGGATGCGATATGCTGCAGATGTTGCGTTTTCTCCTTCAGTCGATAATTCAGCTTTTTACTATTACAACTATTTCAGCATTTACTAAAATTTTACTTAAAACTTAAAAGTAAACTCAACAAATAAACATTGTTGATTGCCCATTCCATGTCAACTTTTGCACATACCTACAGTTATTTTATGTTACTGTAATTTTTAGACTACTGAGCTGTAGTTTTTTAATTTGTGTTGCTTGATTTTTATTTATAGTTATTGAACAAGACTTGCAAAAGCTATAATTGAATGGGTTAAGTTTTGTCAGATATTGAGCTGAAGGAGGAAGCCAATATTGTCCCTGATCTCAATTTAAAGCTTTCCTGGAGTTCAAGGCTAACTTCAATAGAATACATGCATTGGTGTAAAGTAATTGGTTCTCCGGATGAAGGACGGAGCCTTGACTCCAGTAGGGTTGTCGCTGAGATTGCGTCCCTGCTCCCGCACCCTTGCGCTGCGAGTCCACCCTGCGCCGCCCCCCTGCGCTGCTCCCCTGCTGCTCCCCTGCTGCTCCCCCGCGCTTGCGACTTCTCCACTCGCACCTCTTCTCTTGAAGACGTGCGACTGAAACGCGCTGCGACCGGTGCTCTAATCTTTGTTTCTAGTTATTCCGGCTACTTTTTAGATTGGTGAGATGTGATCTATGAACCTTTTTAACTTTTAGGAGCCTGGTATAAAGCTACCAGGCAGTAAGGAACATTCAAAATAATCTTACAGAGTAATTAATTTTAATAGTTCCTGTAGACACTGCCACAATTATTTAGAGAGCAAGTTTAGCTCCGCGTATTTTAACCAGAGAGTCGGCTTGCTGCGCGCTTCGCAAACACATGTCCTGTAGCGCGACTTGACCTCGTATTGTGTGTTTGGAAGGCGTGCTATCTCAAGGCCATCGAGACTCGGCCGGACTTTGCCGTTGCCTGGAGCAACCTTGGCTGCGTTTTCAACGCGCAAGGAGAGATATGGCTGGCAATACATCACTTCGAGAAGGCCGTGGCACTCGATCCCAACTTCCTCGATGCCTACATCAATCTCGGCAATGTGCTGAAGGAGGCGCGCATCTTTGATCGGTGAGTTCTTATCTTGATTACACGTCTTCGATGGTTGATCACAAGAGAGCAGGAATTTTGACTTGGGTATCATCAGACCCAATCTAAATTTTCTGGTTGTTTGATTTTCAATTAGTACCTATTCAATGGAATTGGCTGTAACTTAATTTTTGGTAGATAGATACCTTAAAAAATGTGCAGGTCAACTGTTTCTTTGTTTGAAATCCACCTACCTACATTACAGTTTTAAGAAGCTCTCCAAATGTAAAGGCCCATGCACAATTGACATAACCCGCAGCCGCAACCCGTAACCCGCAACCGCAACACGC
The DNA here is from genome assembly GCA_934045905.1 of Leuctra nigra. Taxonomy (NCBI): domain Eukaryota; kingdom Metazoa; phylum Arthropoda; class Insecta; order Plecoptera; family Leuctridae; genus Leuctra; species Leuctra nigra. The sequence goes on along the minus strand of OW203764.1, from coordinate 15,008,956 downwards.
AACCCGTATCACTATCTGTTCACAATTGACATAACCAAGACGTTACGGACCAAAGAAACCAAAGCATATAGAGTGAAAAAATATGACGCACACATCACGGCATCATTGTTCGCAAGGCATGGCTTCCTCTTCGTCAGACATAAATAAACAAGAAAAGAACGAAAAATCCAGGAAAAATAATGACAACACAGTTTTGACGGCTGGGTTAGGTTATGCTGTTGTAAGTAGAAGCTAGTTTGACTTTGATTTTAACCTGTGATATTTGTCTATTTCCGTTTCCGGTTTTGTTATCTCATTCTGATTGGCTGCCCGTCAGAATGTGGGCGTGGCCTGACGTAGCTTACGTAAAATTGTTGAATCTTGGTCAAGTCTTGCGGGCTACGGGCTACGGCTGCGGGTAGCGTGTTGCGGGTATGTCGATTGTGCGCGGGTGCATTGGTATGCATTGTTTCAACTTTTCACGCAGTTGCGCTTACGGGTTGCGGCTGCGGGTTATGTCAATTGTGCATGGGCCTTTAAAAGTAAAAACTGAATTTGCAAAGAAGAATTGAGGAAGTGTTTGGGTAAATTGGACCAAGTACAGACACTCCTCAGTAGCAGAACCACCCATGTTTCCCCCCACCATAAGTTAATGATGCTCTGTAGAAGTATACTTTTAGATGAAAATAGTTTAAAAGTTCTAGATGTTTACACTAAGCCTACAGGTAGTAAGTAAGTAGTAATTACATGTCAGGTAAGTACAGACTACATCTTCATATCTTGTACGGAATAATTCTATGTCGTGTGTTTTCCAATCTTGTGGACTACCTACTCAATATAGCAAATAAAAATGATGTCTTGGACTTGTGAGTCAGTGAAGAGCTTATGTTTCCCCATGAAAAACCTTGCATCATCATGGCACAACATTTGCAAACAGTGATTCAAAGTCTTGCAAGTAAATGAACATTGCAGATGAAGTAACTGGCATCAGATTTCAAGTTCTTAAGAATAGTACTGTTGGGAGGAAGCAAGTTATGGCCATTGAAGCTTCTGCAGTTAGTTGCAATGAAGAGAAGTGCCTGGAATGGCTCCAAGATGAAATTGTGTAAAGAATAAGAAGTGAGGGAATGAAGAGAGAAGAACTAAAGAAGATCCAAAGGAGAAATGTCAGCCTATGTACACTGTTCATAGACTCCACTACCATACTGCCTTACAATGTCACTAGGAATTAGGAAAACACTTTTTGTAACGTGTTGATCTTTGTATTGTATAGTACCTATGAATCAATATTCTTGTGAAAGTTGCTGCTCTATAGTAGGCCTTGGAAATAACAAGAAAACGAACTAACAAAATGTGTCCATGGAGAAATGATAATTTCATAGAAATTTGAATAAATGGACAAATCTCACAAAACAACGATAATGATAATTAAAAAAATATTTGTTGAAATTATTATTTTGATAGTATGTAAGTATTTAATTATTATTTAAAATCGTATTATAACACTTAGAGGTCTCATCCGAGGTCGTTATGTACTCTAGAGTGTGTCATTATTTAGTATAGTGAGTTTAAATGGGCATTGGGCACTTACTATTTGCTTGTTTAAAATTATGTTTACATTCAAAAAATCTCTACTATTCAAAAGTGATCATTGAAAAATTGGTCCTTAGTTGTAAAGGTATTCTTGGATTTTTGTACCTATGGGATGGCAAATGATAATCTAGTAGGTCCTACACAGTAAACTCATATTTTTCATTTTTGTAACAGAGGAACTCGTTTTGGGCTAAAGGTTCTGTCTGCTGATTTCTAGATGTTATTATAACACTGCACTGCATGCTTCGATTAAAAAAACAACACGTTTTTTGGTGATTTAATAATTAATATTCCTCCATAATCAATATTCCAAAATCTGAATAAACGAACTAGGTACAGCAAGCCAACCCAATAGCAAGCTGATGTTATTGTCCAGTATTAGCATACAAACATAATTGATATTGATATTAATGATGATACTGGCTGATAACATTGATGTCTGCGTTAGGGTCCATCTTGTCACATTCTTTTTTCATCACTGAATAGTTATAGAATTTCAATGGGAATAAAAGTATAGTATATATCAGGTTTTGATATATCAGGCTATTGATGGTTATTTTTGCCATAGTTTTGAATTAAATCTGGTCAAATTTTGAGGGGAACCTTTTATTGTGTTTAATTACGAGACATTAGATATTTTGCATTTGAAATACCTACTTCGTAAAGTCGTCATTATAATGACCTTCCATAATTTTATTATTGTGATGTGTTGTTTTTTAATTGCAGTGTGACAGTTGAATTCACAGCTTGTAATTGTAACACAGAATTGGTCCCACGATTTATGGTACTGGTTGCTGAGTTTACGAGCTATTTTAGACGCAAATCGCCTATTACAAAATTCTAGTTCCTAGAATTTAATTTCAAGTAATATTATCAGGTACCTACCTACCTACATTTCACTGAGTGATTAGTTTCTCCCCAGAAATGGTTCGTCTGTCACTATCATCATTTTATCCACACGAATTCATTCACCACTTCAAATATCTCTCTCCCTCAAGATATTGGAAGGAGTAGTAATGAAAGTTTCAAGAAGGGAACACATTTCCATTCACGAGGCAGAGTGCTCAAGAATAATTCGTTTTCGCTCTCGCTCTGGCGCCGCTGTCATTGTTCTATCTGAAAATCAATTCGCGCTCATTGAAAGCATTCAACAGTGATGATAAATGTCTCCGAACCACTTTGTTGAAATTAATCCCTCCCGCCACCCCCCTAGCGTGGTGGGACGACCCCTCGCCACCCCCTCCCGCCCGGGTGAAGGGACATACAATCCTATTAGCATGCACTACGCAAACATAATTATACGGGATAGGTAGTGGTAAATAAATACCGACTACGTTATTAATCAGTAATTGCATGCATATCTCTGTGGCGCCATGTTTGACTCTTTAATATATATGGCGCCGCTCGAATGTTGCCTATGGTCACATAAACTTACTATATTCAGGGCAGGTCATTTATTTCACGAACAGTCGTTTTATTTTAAATTCGACTTTTTTTTTAAATTTATAACCATTCATTATTTAATTATTACTTTTTTGATATGGGAATAAAATGTGTTGTACTACTAAATATTTATGATCATTTTGATTTTACGGATGGAAAATGGTGCTACAGCTTGAAGTTTTACATATGATTGTAGTTGAATTAGGGATAGAATTCGTTTTACGAGACGTAGACATTTTATGTGACGTTTGACATAGATTTACTGGATCAAGTAAATAATATATACTTCTTAAACTGCCTCTATAATTCCCAAACATCTATTCATTGGATCAATTGGCCACATTTCTATTTCTAAAAATCACTAAATGTTGGGGCCCGGTGTAGTGTATCCACGTGAAGAAATTAATATGATTGATACATTACGTGAGGGTCAAGAGTGATATAACTTTACTGATATTGATGTTAGTTTAGTTCGACGTTTTGAATATTCTTGATAGGTTTTTCCTTACAATCTCTAAACAAAATCAGTAGTAAAACGGTATAAACATAGTAAATTGATTACTATAGTCCGTCCCACCCTAACCAGTAACTTCTACAGCACTCAAAGAGAGCATGTCCTTCATATCCAATTCGAACAACGATATACAATATTGCTAGTTACTGCTAGTTACTGGGGGCTAGGAGGCTATTATTTTTTTATTTGAGAAAGGTTTTAATAACTGCTTTGCTTGTATGAAGAAAACTGTAGGTTTTTTTGGAACTAATTATTCTGATTATCCAGACTTTGTAAGTGATGAAATCTTCGCACGTATTTTCATGAACAAAAGACGTTCACGGTGGGATAAATTGTGTGCCCGGGGGTGGGTGGGGATTACTTCGTCCTCGCTCCATTGCTTGGTTGCTTGGAGGTTTTCATGAAGATAAATACATTTCATTCCACATGAGGAATTAAATTTAATACAACACTGTATTAAACCAAGTACAACCAAGATTAGTAAAGTTCAGAGGTTCCCACCCAGCAAACACAAGGTTGTACCTGGGACCTCCCCAGTCCCTCCTAATTAAGGATGTAGGATATCCCCAGTCCTTCCTAAAATGATCCTAAAAGCCTCCCCACAGCTTCCTAATGGGGATCCTAAATGGCTCCCAGGTACATCCTGGGGAGGGAGGACCATCCTAAAAAAAGGAAGGTCTGCCTTTTTTTAGGAGGTATTCTGCCTTTTTTAGGAAGAATTCTGCCTTTTTTAGGATATCCATCTCCTAAATTAGGACATCATTTCCTAGATTAGGTAGATCATTTTCCACGATATTACGATGAGTGCCTTTTCAAAATGCCTTATTTAATATATGTAATACACGACAGAGCGATATAATATATAGATCGATAGATATACACTAACACTGACAGGACAGGGGTAGGCTTACTCCACCAAAAAAGTGAAGCATTTTTGCATCACTTGCGGGACACCGACAACAAACACCAACATGACAGCGTCAGATCAGCTGCTATCATTCATTTCTTTGAAGGAATTTATTCATTTATAGTTTGAATGCATCATACCTACAAATAATATGGATCGGAGTGCAGGGGACAACTTGCAGGGGACAACTACTAAAGAGGAAATACACATTTGTCCTATCATGTAAAGCAACGTGTCTCATTTTGTTACAAATTATTATATTTTTTGCCAGATTTTGGTAATAATAAAACTTACCTACTTAAAACAAACAATAAAGATATCTGAGTAAATCATAAATCTATATTGAAGTTGAAGGGCAGAGTACTCTGTCGACAGCTAACGAAACCTATATAAATATTTCAATAGCGGCCATTTTTAGTGTAATATATCCTAAAAAAAGGCAATTGCCTAATTTAGGGAGGACCGTCCTAAAAAAAGGAAGGTCTGCCTTTTTTAGGAGGTATTCTGCCTTTTTTAGGAAGAATTCTGCCTTTTTTTAGGATATTCCTCCCTAAATTAGGCAGTTGCCATTTTTAGAATAAGCCATCTTGAATTTGGAAGAGTCCTCCTTACTAGGATGTACCAGGGAGGTCCCCAGTACATCCTTGTAAGGATATCCCTATTTAAGGAGCATCATCCTTATATTAGGACCTCCCAGGGAGCTCCTGTGTTTGCTGGGCAAACAATAAATGTCGAGCCTTGTCGTGTTCGCGATGTCATTCACTCGGATGGCGAGCATCGCCCTTGCCAAGGTAGGTAGATCGCGGACTTGCAAATGGCGTCATTGATGACAATGGTCCGGCCAGGGGATGACTGGCCCGGGATGCAATGCATTCCCGGGCCTTCGGGTTTTTCACTCGTACTCTAGTCGTGTTTTAGGGCCCTTTCACTTATTTATCCGGGCCCTTAGTGTCAGTTCCCGGGCCCGGTCCGCCTGTGGGCCCGACTAATGTTTGGAAATGGTCGCAAACGGTTTAAAAGTCGGTTTATTCGTGACAATGTACCAAAGAGGTTGTTGCATAGCTGAGACGATTCTTTATTCACGGGGCGGTCCCGACGAGCGAGTAATCAAGTGGGTTTTAGCTGGCACATAAAGTTGCGAGGCGAGACGCAATATCTCTCAACTCTTGGGTAGTTACCATGACGACAGGACCGCTGCCCCGGATCGGGGGTTGCCGTGGTTACGCAGCAGCCTGCTGTGTGTGGGGGGTGGTGGGTGGGGCCGCCCAGCTGAAGTGGCCCAACACACGAGGGCAGAAAGCTAGTCGACGACGGGACACGGGACGGAGGCGATCATCTCGATCTAATCGTCGTGATTAGGATGTGTGAAGTATTGAGACGGCCAGTGCGGTGACGAGTGTGCGGTGTAGTGTAGCTTCTTCTTTCATCTTCGTTACGTAAATACAAACTACACTCATTTAGGCAAGATTTTTTTTCAGTTTTGCAAACGTGAGGGTTTGTGCCGTTGATGATTAATTGCAAATGATGATTCAAGTTTCTGTACTGAATTCGAGATGAATCTTAGCAGTTGTCGGCTTGGTTCATTGCTGGTTGACAGCAATTTCATTACTACTGAGGACATTTTTGTCTACCCCCACTCCCTCTCCCAATTCGGTTTTATGAGAATCTCTTTTTAATATAAACCAAAGCTTTTTCAACCATGACATTTGAACATAACTCTTCGTACTCTTTTTCTAACACGACACATACATTTTTTTACTTATTCCAATAATTACCAGGACACAATGTCCATAGAGACAATAAGAAAATAAGCACCAATGAGAACCAATACGACAATAAGCACCAATTTATATCAAAACAAATATTTACTAATACATAAAATAAAATAAATTATATTAATATAAAAATCATACAAAGAGCATCAGACCACAAGCTAATTATTAGATATTAAAATTAAAAAATTAAATAAAATTTATAGTAATAAAAGTGTGATGAGTATTATAGAAAATTTTGAAATCTTTAAACTCGAGTTCCAGAGAAAGTCTTGAGAAACAATGTTTTGAATTCCAACGATTCTACCAAGAGGTCAAGCTACAGGTTAGCAAATTACAACTAGGTGAATAATTCTAATAATTGAGGAATCTAAGGAGAAAACTAAAACATGATTTATTTATTCAAAGTTTGTCTGAGACTTGAGTCTTGATTCAAACTGATCCGTGTAATTTCGGTTTTATTTCAGTCTCGTCTAAGTGTTTATTCAGTGCAGTGAGAAGTTATCGGTCTGGTTTGTCAAAGTCCATGTGATGGAAACGTAGCGAGTTATTTCTGTCTGACGGCTTTCGGGCACGTAATTGCCGACGTTATCGGGGAGGAAATCGGACCCACTGATTACAGTCTTCAAGTCGGCGCACTCAGATGATAACGAGGCTCGTTGGGAGTAACGCGACGCCAGCTGACCTTGATGAGGAATAATAAACGTCCAGTAATTCCACAGATCCATATTATACTAGGACGTAAATAATTTAGCAACCCTTTCACTTGGTAATGATGCCGCATCACAGGCGAGTCCCAGGGGACTTTTTCAGAGTGTAGTAAAAAATTTACAGAGACTACCTTTGAAAGAGAATTTCACGTGCAACAGCACACGAATTATTTAACCATGATTTAACCGTGACAATGAATTTACTTGGAACGCTCTCTGTAACGCGTTGATAAGCTAGCTACGTATTGCATGCGAATTCATTTGCGTTTGAAAGTGTATGCTCTATAACCTTGGCTAATCTAGAAGACTAGGGGCAGTGATAATTTTGTCTTTGAACTTCTTTGAATAAATATGACAACTATTACAAAACATGCCCAGAGTGTCCGTAAAATGTCAGAGCTTTTGAAGTTCCCAACAGATTTGTCCGAAAATGTCAAAACTCAACTAAAATGTTAGTTCCAATGACCATGAAACGTTTTAAATTGATTGGTCCATCGGTTCCATTTTTAATTTTCAGCCAATGACAGGATCATATTTAAAAAAAGCTATTCGCGAGATGGCATTAGTGTATGTACAAAATTTCAGATCGATTGGTTGAAAGGAAAACCCCTCGGAAAACCCTGGGCATTGCCTACAATAACGCGAACAAACAAAAAACGGAGAAAACGCGAGAGAAAAAGTCATGAAAATCCCATGATATTCTGCGATCATGTATAATGCGCTCTTTGAACAATTTATTATTAATTCGGTTGCGGCCTTTAGTGCATACATGCCCCACCCCCCAAACAATCTGTAAAATTTAAAATTAAGGAACACACTCTGAATTGAGTAGCTAATCAATCACTTCAAAATCAATTATGTCTCTTTGGAAACGCAAACATTTCAAAAAGTTCCGAATCGAGGACAAATTTATTTTCAATTGACGTCGGATTTGAGTTGAGATGACAGCTGAGCGCAACGCTATCTATATTTATCGCGTTGGGACATCCGCGTCGTGTGGAAACCGCCGGCTGCGTCATCGCCTGGTCGAGATTTAGACTTGACGGACACTTCTTCGCTCCAGATGTGACCGCGTTTCAGCTCTGTACACAGCGAGGTTCGTGTTGATGCGGGCGGGCGGCGGCTTGACAGTTGCTAATGGAGCTGCATTTGTGATTGTCACATCAACGCTCATTGCTTGCTCGGCCGTCGCGTTGATAAAGCCTTTACGCACGCTTGACCAGTGTCGGACCGGGCATACACATTTCTGTGTAATAGTTTGTATGCGGTGACCGTTTATTTTCACGATGCACTTGGCTCTGCTATAGGAGATACTTTAAAAATACACCAACGATTTGTTACATTATGACAAGTTCTCTTTGGCTCTGGAAATGGACCACGTTTCATATGGTACCCATCAATCTTCTTCTAGGTCTGCGAAAGACGTTATTTAAATTGCATGTGAGCGTGGCAAACATCATAATTCTGAACCACCACGATTCCCCGCTAGCCGAGGCTTCAGTTCACAGTATTGAAAGCTCTCTCTCTCTCCAGACATCGCGAAAAGCTCAACTTCAATCCTTACGAGCAAAAGAGTAAAGACCCCGTAAGCTTCTCTCCCCAAGGATACATAAAATGGGTAGTTTTACCGTTGCATTACAAAGGTATGACTGCTTTTAGTGTTACTGCCGTCTGCATGTCTGAGGGCCAGTCCGACACTGCGTAATGACGGTCTTCGTCAAATGGTCGTATCTCCATGCCCGATCTAATGCCAAGGCATGTGAAATATGGCTGCTTTCCTTTGTAAAACTCGCAGAATTGATTGAACTCACAGAATTGATTGAACTCGCTCAGCCGCTGTCGCTCTTTTTCTACACTTTCGCCATGGCTGCGTTTTTTCCAGTTGAATGGCGTCATTTTTCATTTCCCCCGGACATTTTCCACTCGGCGTCGCTCTGGTTCTCGCTCAATTATCCGGCCATTGTTTGCGGCAGGTTGGCACCCACGAATCAACATCGCTTGTTTGCTCACTCGCCGACGACAACGTGTTCCCCGTCTCCTTGGCGACGTTCGGGAAGCCCACGTCAGACGAGAAAACTAATTCTCGAGGTAACAAAACGAGAAGTCGAGGGACTCAGCAAGCAATAAGCTGAGTCCCTCGAGATGAAATGTTTCCTGCAGCCAAATTCTCCAAAAGATATTTTTCATCTCTTTCACGTCACGTCCTGAGATTGGATCTATCCAGCATTTATATCCACGTCGAGCTTGAATGAGGTTTGTTTTGTATAAGCCTCGAGATTGGTTCTCACAAACGCAGCCAATAAGCCTCCTTCGATCTGTTCCGTCTCTCGCAAGTTGTACCAATCAATCAATCGTAGACATGTTGCCGATGCGTGCTATCTGTTCGCGTAGTGAGCGCGCATATTTACATCGACTGCCTAATGCAGGGGAACGTGCCGCCCCCGAAAACAACCCCGTCCCACCGCCGCCCCCTTGGCACACCTCTCCCCCCCCACTAGCCACACGGTCTTCGGAATTGATCCAAACTTTGACGCACTTCTCGACTAGGGTGTCTAGATCAAGATAAGAAAGATATTATAGGAGTCAAGAACATTTTTTTTAATTTCGAGAGGGTTGGGTTCTTGGCAGCTCGTTTGTTGAAGGTGTTTATGGGGTGGGAAGAGCACTACCCCTGTAAGTTATGTCGCCAGCGCGGTTGCTGACGTCAGCAAAGTTTCTTTTCGGTAACGCGTCGCGAGACACAAAGACGCGAGAATCGAATCAATTCTTCTCTGCAATCCTCTGCAATCCGCCCAATCCTGCCGAGAGCTTTGAAAACAGCAGCAGATATATGATAGAAACAACATCTAAATCTTGCATTCACACAAGACTCTCACGAAGATGTTGAAAAATAAACATCTGCGACGATAATTGATTGGGTTGCTACTAGATTATTAATCTCATGAGCAGGATTATTGTTTCTTTTAATTGGGTCAAGTTCAATCCGATTTAATCCTCCCGCTATAATTGTCTGTCGCTGAATTTAAATAGAAAAGCAGAAGAGTTCTGAAACTTCAAGAGATTCCATCATAAAGTTTTAGCGCTAATTTCTTTGACTTTTAATGACCCATTCAGCGAAAAATATGACTTGTTGAACTCATCCACAATAGATCGAATTTTTATGGGCACTTGAAATCGAATGTATCATGATTTTTAATCATAATAGTTAGACAACAAAACATGTATTGCGGAATGTTGAATATTTTTTTAATTTGTCTAATTTATACTAGATATTTCCGTAGGTACCACTAATCTTTACAAGAATATGATGAGTTCTTGATTTAGCAAACTGAGTTTTATGATGTCTCAGGATATGGAACTATTACAGATGATATCTGCAGAAACAGCAAACATATCCTATATTCATTTATAACATTTTCATGTAATTGTCCTGACCTACATTTATTGAACAATGACAAATGTTTCAATCAAGACTTTGAGCTCAAAACATAATCTCAACAAATGAGTACAAGAACTGTTGCTCTGGACTGCTCACACAATCGCCTGTTCCAAGCTGGTGGGAGCAGTTCCTAACATACGACAAACAAACCTATCTATTACTATCTCATATTGAAAACACTAATTGATTTTAAGCAATTGAGGAATACTATGCGTAAAACAACTTCTGACTGAAAAAAACATTAAAACATTGTATAATTATTTATTAAACTTCGCATCAATTAGCATAAACTTGAGATCGATTTCTTTATTTTACATGTACAGCTCAGTTTCATTTTCTTTATTATTAGGTAACAATAATTAATATTTTTGAATTATTTATATAATAATTTTGTAATTCGTTTGTCCCTTGTCCCTTGTAGAAAGTAAAAAAAAATAAAAAATTGAAACATGCAGGCTTTACTTAATTAAAAACAACAGCTGAATAATCTCGCTTCTTCAACACTTCTAGTGAGCTTGTCTCCATTCGGAGTTTTCCTGCAATTAGCTCTTGAAATGAAACTATTACCTCAGCTGGCAACGTGCCACTAGATGAGAGTTCTCCACGCCCCTCTCCTCGTAAACTTGGACCTCGCGTACCGAATGTGCCGCTCTGAGCCGGACGTGGTTGCCGCGTGAGATGCGATGACCGTCGGAGTAATGCCGCCGCAGTTGCGATGGATTGCCAGTGCATCATCGTCTACACGATCATCACGATACTGCCGGTTGCGCCCGCCGCGACGGCACTTGCGCCAGACTGGGAGGCGCGACAGCGAGTCTGCTGCTTCTCGTGGGCCAAGGGATGCATCAAGAGGTAGACTTTTCCATCGACCACGAGGTTGAAACTCTGTGAATAGAGGGAGTCATTAACATTGCCATTTCATAGGCAGTAGAAATATTTAGCCATCATGGATATGAAAATGTTGATGGTATAACAAAATGTTTCACTGCCAGTTAAAATGGAGGTTTTTCATCAAGATTGAGTAAAGAGGGAATTTTGGGAATTTTCTCTCGAGGATTTTTGAACTCTTCAGAAACATGTTGACATACATATTGAATGAGTTTTACGTATTCCTAGCCTTTCTGTTACATCTATTGTGTTTTGCTCTTTCCAATGAATGCAACTAATTGGCAATTGGTATGTTTTCCAGAGCGGTAGCAGCGTATCTGCGCGCTCTCAACTTGAGCCCTAACAATGCCGTCGTCCATGGCAACCTGGCCTGTGTCTACTATGAGCAGGGGTAAGTTCAAGTTATCATTTTATATAGATTACACTTGTCAATCAAATGCTTGTGTCTGAAAACAGACTCATGCCTATTATCGCTCATTTGGGTTCAAAAATGAAGGTAGAATTATGGAAGGTGGGGTATACAATATACCCACAAATTTGATTTGATTTTTAATTTTTTACAACTTTCACAGCTATAACATTGAGCTGTTAATATTTTTCTCTTGTTCGATTGGTTATCATCATGCTTTTGCCCAGTTGCATTGTTGTAACTAGTAAGTAGTAACTGGGGGTGGTTCCCTATTGAAGACCCAAATGAGAACTCTTAAGGTGGATTCACACGGCCGTTCCAAACTTCGAGTTTGGAACTCAAGTTTGCCAAAGTTTCGAATCGCCGTTCCAAAAACTCCCGTGTGAACTATAAAAGTTTGAAACTCAATCCTCACAGTTCGAATCTTTTCATAGTTCACACGAAGGTTTTTGGAACGGTGATCCGGAACTTCGGCAAACTTGAGTTTCAAACTCGAAGTTTGGAACGGCCGTGTGAATCCACCTTTACACTTGTAATATAGTTCTATGTAATGACTAATGACTCAGTATACCTACCTACTTGAGCTTGGGCTCATCGCCGTTGAAGGCCAAGTCTGCACTGCATTCTAAAGATGTTGCACATAGTGCCCAACCCAACACTATAGTAACTAGGTACACAAAAAGTCCAATAAGGCAGGGAAAAAGCAAGAAAAAACAGTAAATTATTCAATGTCAAAATTGTTTTTTATCTCAAATAATTTAGATTGTATGTAATGGTAAAAGTATTGACTGAGACATCAATTTTACAAATTAAATTGTCCCCAATCCTAATCGTAGTTAAAATAAACAACTCGTGTTCAGGTTGATACTATTGAGCATGAAACAGATACCTACATAGTTGTTGTAAAAATAGAAACTCGAGATATACTCGCATGGTCATTGTTTATCAGTATCACCATGCTGTTTCCAACCATTGTTACTGAAAACCAGCTACCACACACGTGCAAATACTTGACACATACATGCGATGTCCTGCAGCCTCATCGACCTGGCAATCGACACGTACCGGCGCGCCATCGAGCTGCAGCCGAACTTCCCCGATGCGTACTGCAACCTGGCCAACGCGCTCAAGGAGAAGGGACAGGTGGCCGACGCGGAGGAATGCTACAACACGGCGCTCCGGCTCTGTCCGACGCACGCCGACTCTCTCAACAACTTGGCCAACATCAAAAGAGAGCAGGTGCGTTCACAATTATCGCTCAGATCTTGCAGACTTGGGAAGATCCATGAGTATTATCATATTGTATTTTTGGTTTTTGACATTTTTGGTAAACTCGGCACATCAAAAATTGATCGGTGAACAAATTTTAATGACTGCTGGTCATGTTCCATAACAATCAATGCTTGTTATTATCATTTGATATGTGAGGTTACCTACTTGAGTGAGACAAGGAGATTGCTTTGACTGACTTCTAATGATGCGATCTAACATTTTTCAGTCAATCAGATTTATTGAACGATCAATTTTAGTTGTGGTGCCAAGTGTACCTCATGTAAACTGATCAAATAATAAACTGATCCAGTTTTTAAATCTTCTTGTCAGAAGCGCTCAAACTTTTAAAACTATCATTTATAATTTTTGTCATGTGCCAGTGCCAAAACAGCAAGGGATTTCAAATGTCAAATTACACTGTGATTTTGCCATTCTGATTAAATTTGCATTGCCCTACTTCGGGCAAATTGCACCTACCTTAGTCATTAAGTAACAACATCTGATGAAACGACTATGAGACTAAATTGACTGTAGAGAGAAGGAGTAACATAGAATTACTTTAATTTGCAAGTCAACTTGTTACCTTGTATGTGAATGGGAGATGTTTTGACGATGTTTATTGGACCGCAGGGCTACATCGAGGAGGCGACGCGGCTGTACCTGAAGGCGCTGGAGGTGTTCCCAGAGTTCGCCGCCGCCCACTCCAACCTCGCCTCCGTGCTGCAGCAACAGGGCAAGCTGAACGAGGCGCTCATGCACTACAAGGAGGCCATACGCATCCAGCCGACATTCGCAGACGCGTACAGCAACATGGGTGCGTAGCGTCTCATTGTAGAGTCTGAGTACATAGTCTCAAACGCAATAGACATCACTTCTATCATACGCAACAGCTAGGGGAGAAATTCTTGCACGTTTCTTGTCTGTTAATTATTTAGCAATCACATCACACATTTTGTTCCTTCATATAATTTTCTCAGATTTAAAGTCAAGTAAGGAATGCAATCATAAGTAATTACAGTTTATTCCATTTCACAAAGGGAATGGGAATGGGAATTGCATAAGTCTACCACCAGGTATCAGCACCAGCGACACAATACCAGCTCGCTCTTGGTTGGTTGGTTGGAGGCGGGAAACAATTTCAAAGGAGGCAACGGAAAAGCCAGGTCTGCCAACTTATGTGAAAAAGAAACTTACATGTTTAAGGACTGTTCTGTTAAGTACTTTTTAAATGTATTTTGTTAAACCAGGCTATTACATAATTAGATTATTTCATGACAACAAGTGATTGATTATTTATTTTATGCCTGATTTAAAGATCTAGTGGTCATTCCAACACTTGTGTGATATTCACCAAAGCAGAATTTTAAGTAGTGTTATCATGAACTATGCCATCTGTGGCATAGTCATATGAAAGTTAAGAGGCAAACGGAAGCGAACGGGAATCGCACGGTTCTTCAGAGCGTTTTTGAAATTGTGTCTTCCCACTTAATAATTTTAAAAAATCAGATAGTAACGACCCATTACACCCTAATAGACTACATAATGCCGCACACTGGAGTTCATTATGACCTCTGATACGACCTCAAAGTGTTAAATACGATTATTTTCGTTTATTTTATTAAAATAATCGTATTTAACACTTTGAGGTTGCACCTGAGGTCATAATGAACTCCAGTTTGCGGCATTATTTAGTCTATTAGGCTGTTATGGGTCGTTACTATCTGATTTTTTAAAATTATGAAGTGGGAAGACAAAATTTCACAAAAACGCTATGACGAACCGTGCGATTCCCGTTCGCTTCCGTTTGCCTCTTAAAGTATGTCAGAGTGATTTCAGAGTGATGTCTTTCAATTTTTTCTTGAGCACACGATTTGGTTACGTAATTAATTAAAAACAACAGCTGAATATTCTCGCTTCTTCAACACTTCTAGTGAGCTTATCTCCATTCGGTGTTTTCCTGCAATTAGCTCATGAAAAGAAAGAGCTAAAAAAAAGGTCGATGTTTGACGAATTTCAGTGTTCTGAAATGAGAGTACAATCGTTAGAGATGGCATGGACTGTGTAAACTTTGTTACACTCCCAACTGATATTTATGTTATTTTGTCATTTGTAGTGCCTTATCCATTAAAAAAAAAAAATCATTTTCTTAGTAGCTGCTCTTTGACTAAATTTATGCCTCGATTTATTCAGTAAAATGATACTTATTTGTCTTCTCAGATGCCGACAAAAGTAGAATAATTAATTTTGTCTCCTCTTTCAGGTAACACTCTGAAGGAGATGCAGGACATCCAGGGTGCGCTGCAGTGTTACACGCGCGCGATCCAGATCAACCCCGCGTTTGCCGACGCGCATAGCAACCTTGCCTCGATCCACAAGGACTCGGGAAACATCCCCGAGGCCATCGGCTCATACCGCACGGCTCTCAAGTTGAAGCCCGACTTCCCCGACGCCTACTGCAACCTGGCACACTGTCTACAGGTACATACCACTTGATGCATAGGAAATAAATTTCATTTGTCTTCCAAAATTCTTAACTAGAAAAGCAAATGGTAGTTTTTGGAGATGGAAAGGTCCTTGCTTTTGCTTTCCATATTGTTCCCTGGTCGTGGTCAGTGATGTAAACAATTCAATTTTGAAATGCAGAGTTGACATAAAAACCACTAAAATCCCTGTGGCTTATTCTATAATTTAATTTTGAATCGGATTCGGCCCGAATCTTATAATCTATAGAATAGGCCCCAGCCAGAACTGCACTGCTTCTACCAGTCTCTCGGAGTTTCATAAAACACTTTTTTCTATTATTACTTCGTTAATATCTTCAAAATAAGTCCCCTAATATTTATTGTGGCTTCTAACAAAATCGTGTATTATATATATATTTTGTGAATCGTGCTGTAAAAATGATTTTAGGTTAGCATTTGCATCTCAATAATGTTCAGTGTGATTAATATACAATAGCAGACATTATATACCTAATGTTCCCTAAAATGAAGCAGTTGTACCACGTTGACCCTGAACTATGTGGCCAGATCGTGTGCGACTGGACGGACTACGAGGCCCGCATGAAGAAGCTGGTGAGCATCGTGGCGGAGCAGCTGGACAAGAACCGGCTGCCGTCGGTGCACCCGCACCACTCCATGCTCTACCCGCTGTCGCACGGCTTCCGCAAGTCCATCGCCGCTCGCCACGCCAACCTCTGTCTCGAGAAGATCCACGTGCTGCACAAGCCGCCCTACAAGTATCCCAAGGAGATCGGGACCAGGCTTAGGCTTGGGTGAGTCATGATAGATTTACTCTTTGATCTCTTTATTTGCACTAACTAGAACCTTTATCTGAGCCTTGAGCATAGCCTTTACTAGAGCCTTTATTTTAAGGTCCAGCCAACTCCAATCACTTCAACAAGGTCAAATTTAGAAGCATTCGTATTTTTTCAGTGACAGACTAGTTGCTTATCAGCCAAGAATTCTTGTTTGTGGGTATTACACCATTAAATTCAGCTGTCTTTTTAAATGAGTCTATTTTCTCAAGGTCAAAATGAGAATATGCTCATGCATATGAAACATGTTTAGGCCAATCAATTGGACCTTGACCAATCATGTTCAACCCTGTGAGATAGGGGCTTGTCCATGAATAAATTACTTTTATTACCCACTTTGAATTATCCCATTCATATGCTTGTTGTAGTGGATCAATGTTTTAAGTAGGTACCAGGTAGTTGTGTAGTCTGTTAATTAATAAAGTTCTATGTTGTAGATATTATTCACTATTTCACTCTAATGAATGATTGACATTGCCATGTCGACCTATACATTCCACAGATTACTGAAACTTCTAAATGAAACAGTAGGTAGACTTGATTAGGACTTAAATTTGTCATGGCTTGGGGCTTTTTTAGATTACGGTTTATCTCATAGCAATCGATGTAATGTTCCCCGTCCGAATGTTCCAGCTACGTATCGTCCGACTTCGGCAACCACCCGACGTCGCACCTCATGCAGTCGATCCCCGGGCTCCACGACAAGACCAACATCGACGTCTACTGCTACGCGCTCTCGCCCGACGACGGCACCACGTTCCGCGCGAAGATCGCCCGCGAGACGGAGCACTTCGTCGACCTCTCGCAGATCCCGTGCAACGGCAAGGCGGCGGACCGCATCAACGCCGATGGCATACATGTGCTCGTCAACATGAACGGGTACACGAAGGGCGCGCGGAACGAGATATTCGCCCTGCGGCCGGCGCCCGTGCAGGTGAGCAGTCACTTGATTTTGTCTTGACACATCTATAAAGCTCTTTGGTAATTTGAATACTTTTTTTTAATACAAAGAATGTACAATGTCTACAAGTGCATATTAGAGGACCACCTATTTGGCTATTTTTTTAATTTTGTACACACACACCTCCCTATTTGACTATTTTTTTTTCAAACAAAATAATTTTGTACGCATTTCTAATTATTTAATATCAAAATTAATTGATTTCACAAATGATGATTTTTTCTCCAATCCGTCTCAAAACTTTTGCTCAACTCTATTCATGAGGAGTCGCACAAATGGCTCGCAAGATAGTAAATTATCTTCATTGCACATCACTTCATAATACTGACTTCCTACACTGAAAGATTTCCATAAAACCCAATAATTGGATTTTATGAAAAATATAATGGATATGAAAAATATCTTCTTTGCACATTCCTGACTTCACATCTTTCTGACCCAAATGAAAGATTTCCATAAAACCTAGTACCTACTATCTCAGTAAAGCAAACTAGGTAATCATCCTCTCAATCTACGGCCAAGGTGTAAAACCGTCTTCTGTGGAATTCAGGTGATGTGGCTGGGCTATCCGGGGACGTCCGGCGCTCCGTTCATGGACTACTTGATCACCGACAACGTGACGTCGCCCATCGAGCTGGCATCTCAGTACAGCGAGAAGCTCGCCTACATGCCGTACACGTACTTCGTCGGCGACCACAAGCAGATGTTCCCGCACCTGAAGGCCAGGGTCATTCTCACCGACAAGGTCAGTGCCAGCGGACAACAGGTTGAAATTGCATCCGTGATAATGAAAAGTAAAATGTTTTTTGTTGACATGTCTTAGGTCTAATTACCATATTTATTCGAATCTAAGCCAGATGTATTTTCAATATTTACATTCTTGAAATCTTAGGGAGGCTTGTATTCGCATACAGCGTAGCGTATATTCAGTGTTGGGTAAGTTCCTTTTGAAAAGGAACTAGTTCCAGTTCCAAGTTCCTCGCCGAAAAAAGAAACTAGTTCCAGTTCCCGTTCCTTCAATAATGAAAGGAACTATTCCTTTCCTAGGAACTTAGTTCCTTTTAGTTCCTTTCAAAGAAATGTGTAATTTTAATTGGATAATTAAAATTGCAATTCGCAAATTAAAAATTGAAAATCAAAAATCGAATCACTGTATCACAGCAGATTTGAAAAGATTATAAGAGATGTAAGAAGATTCGTAAAAACTAAAAATTCAGTGGCGATGTGATGTGTCCTACACAGTGATAGGAAAGGAAATGTGAGGAAGGAAACAAAGTAAAAGCTAAAATGACGACGACCTGAAATCTGAAATCTGTGTGCCTGCGCACTGTCATTGCTAGGAATGAAGTTTGGTCTGAAGGGTTGGCCACACGACTACAGGTAGATAGATGTCCATGATTGTGTTAGGGTAGGTGACGACTGGTTTGAATTATTTTTAGATGCCAAATTAATAATTATAATAGCTGACTTCTGACAGAATTAAACAAATATGTGGCTTCTAGAGGAGTGCAGTTTTTCGGAGTAAAAGTACAGTCAAGTTAAAAAAAAGGAACTTAGCAAAAATCGTTACAGTTCCTCAAAAAAAGGAACTAAACTGTTCCATAGTTCCTCCCTAGAAAAAAGGAACTAAGGCGTTCCATAGTTCCTAAGAAAAGTCACTTTAAAGGTAGGTACCAAGTGTTTTTAAAAATCTGCTTCCAAAAGAACTGGGGTGAGGCTGATATTTTGCATAGTAATACGGTAGTCGACAGAGAAACTGGAATTGGAATTTTTTGAGGAACTCCAAACAGAACCATTATTAATTTCTATGAGAACAGAAAATCAAAACCATTACTTACTCCAAATTTAAAGTTGTATGTTATTTGCAGTTCAAAATTAAGGGAATTATTGTGAATCGACTTGAAAATAAGCCAGTATGGGTGTATTTGTCAAAACTAAAAAAGGGTTTATTTAACAGGCACAAAAGATCATGCTGTCATGGAACTGAATAGGAGGAGCCAATATAAATTAGCTATTTTAAGAATGAACCATCCATATTTGAGAGTATTAGTTTGAATTTATTCTGCCCGTGAGCAATGTTGTTGTGTATGATTGTCAGTGAGATGATGTAACTGCTTCACAGGCCGGCGGCAAGAAGGAAGTCCCCGACAACGTGGCTGTGATCAACGCCACAGACCTGACACCGATCCTCGAGAACACGTCGGTCAAGGAGATCCGAGAGACCGTGCCCGACAGCCGAGTCAGCGGCCGGTCCGTGGAGATCTCGCTCAAGGTGGCCGAGCTGAGCACCACAACACCCATCGAGGTTCGTCTTAGAACCTCTTTATGCCTTTTTGTAGAGTGTGTTTTTCTCTTAGCAGGAGAGAAGCAAATGAAGTTTTTTATTTGAAGGAACCAAAATAAATGTAGGCCCTAAATCTGAATTACACAGAGCAATTTTAATTAGTATTAGTTAAAAGTTTGGCTCGAGTCTTGATCTTGAGCCTTGATTAAAACATTGATCCGTGATATTCAGGCTTTGACATAGTCTCGTTGCTTCACGTCTGTTTCCGAAGTGACGTGTTTTGTGTTTGCACGTGCGCAGACGATGATCGCGTCCGGGCAGATCCAGACGTCGGTGAACGGTGTGATCCTGCAGAACGGACTGGCGACGAACCAGACCAACACGAAGACGGCCACGGGCGAGGAGGTGCCGCAGAGCATCGTGATCACAACCCGACAGCAGTACGGCCTTCCCGACGACGCGGTCGTCTACTGCAACTTCAACCAGCTGTACAAGATCGATCCGCCCACCCTCGCCATGTGGGTCGAGGTGAGACCGCTGCTTGAGATGTAGTTCTTGCATTTCGTTACATTTTGGATGGTAGCTCTTGCATTTCGCACCCACAGAAAGAAACAGTTGTTGTACTTCGAAATAATAATTTTGCGTGAGTCTCAAAAATCAGTTTTCATTGATGATCAGTGATCACATAGCTGGTATACCGTATACAACCTATTTCCTAGCTACAAATGTGTTAAGAGTTACATTTTCTTACGACAGTACAGTAGAGATTTATACATATCTACCTCGGAAAATGAATTTTTTTTAGTTGCAACCCTTTCCGACTCAAGGTACGAATTAATTAGGTACATTTTGTTTGTCTTAATTAACATCTCTGATTGCCACCCATTTGGTAGCTAACGCAGTTTGTATTATCATTGAAGCTATGAAATGCTTACCAGTTTAGTGGTGAAAGTGCCGAGCTATTGTCCACCAACAACCACCATACAGGTTTGTGATATTTGCAATTCAGATTGCAGCAGCATCCAATGAGCGTGTCTTGTATTCAGATCCTGAAGAACGTGCCTCGCTCCGTGCTGTGGCTGCTTCGCTTCCCCGCCGTCGGCGAGCCCAACATCCAGGCGACGGCGCAGAAGCTGGGCCTGCCGCCGGGCCGCATCCTCTTCTCCAACGTGGCGGCCAAGGAGGAGCACGTGCGGCGCGGCCAGCTGGCCGACGTGTGTCTCGACACGCCGCTCTGCAACGGCCACACGACCAGCATGGACGTGCTGTGGACCGGCACGCCAGTCGTCACGCTGCCGGGAGAGACGCTGGCCTCCAGGGTGGCTGCCTCGCAGCTGGCCACGCTCGGCTGTCCCGAGCTGGTGGCGCGCACGAGGCAGGAGTACCAGGACATCTCCATACGCCTCGGCACGGACAGAGAGTAGTACGTTATCCACGCTTATTACAGGAGATAGAGAGTGATAGTTTTGACGTGAGAGGGGTCTCTGGTCACAGATTCTCCAAGAAAAATTACTATTTTCTTTCTAAATATTGATGGTCTAATGATTTTAGATTTAGATTTTTCTTGGCACGTACAACACATTTTTTTTGGTGAGTAGGTACGAGACTTAATGGGGTTACGAAATATAAAATTCTATGTGTTGAGATTTGACAGTTTTTGAAGTGTAAACATTGTACTTCAATACACTGGACAGTCTTATCATAATGTGTGCACTGCATACGGTAGACTAGAACCAGGTCTTCCTGATTTACTGATGTCATTCCTATATTTTACACTACAATGTCACGAATCAAACGTGCTGCATAAGTAATGAGTTCGACCTTGGATCTTAATGCTTCTGTAAAATATCCAGAGCATTTAGATCCATGTGTTTTCATTACATGTGTTTTACTTTGACCTTTGCGAAGGTCAATTTATCATGAAACAAAAACACATGGAAGCAGAGGGAAATTGAGATGCCAAGTTTGAAGACTATGCTGCTTTACACGCTCGACTTGTGTCCACAGCTTGAAGGCCGTGCGCGGCAAGGTGTGGGGCGCGCGGTCTGACAGTCCACTGTTCGACTGCCTCCAGTACGCCCAAGGCATGGAGCAACTCTATCAGAGCATGTGGGAGAAACATGCCATCGGAGAGAAACCGGACCACATCACGCATCTCAGCAAGTGCAGCTACGATGCCTAGATTAGTTCTCTTCTTCTTCTCCTTGCTGAATTAGTTTTTGCCCCTTCGAGCAAAGATGCTATTTGTTGTTTCTTGGATGGTTGGAATTTATATTTTCCACAACAGGCTGTAATTTTATGTTAATATCAATACAAAAAGTAGTGATTGTAGGTGTAATGAAAAAGATGGAGAGTCAAAAGTGTTTTTTTTTTGAGTTCGGGACTTGAGTTTTTGCTCATTTATGTACATTTTATTTTATTGCTTAAGTTTCTTTATCTTCAGTCACATCTGTGGTAATATTTGGCAACACTGTCGCTGGCCCTGCTGATATCACTTATAAATAATCTAAAATTTGAATATGTTTTGAAGTCCAGTCCAGTTTGTTGGTTATATACCTAGTATACACAATCATTTGATTTTCTAAGTCTCTAATTATGTGCTCTGTGTAGTGCTAACTAGTACATCCATGTAGTTACTTACTGATTTGATGACGAAAATATATTGAAGATTGATGAATGAATATGTGTGATTTTGTATCTATGCCATCAAACCTCATTCTAGGAGCACCTTTTTATCCAGCATCCTCACCTTGACTTCTTTATTGTATTTTTTTATTATGGTGGTTTAGAGTGGCAGCAGCATTCGCCTCATAACTGAGGGGCCATAAGAGACGTACTCGAGAAGGGTGGTAACGAGGAGAATCCACAGGATTTCTGTTGGGGGAGGCAAGATGTTAAAATCCTTCAATTAAGGAGGGCCCCCAGCACATGCGGGATGGGGTGCACAGCCGCATTAAGATTTTGTTGAGGAAGCTCGATTCCAATCATTTTGGTGCGTTTTGGATAATATACTCTGTATTCAAGTTTAAACTGTTCAATGGAACATAAAGCCAACAACTGTCGTTTTCTGCCTTTTTTAACTTTCATTGAGCGAGCAACTTCTTTTGGCACAGACCTCTGTTTTTTTTCTGTTACTGAGACTAGACAGGTCAAAGTATTTTTTCGATCGAGCTAAAATTTTGCACACATACGGACCATTTCTGGACGTTGCAGACCCTAATTTTTTGAAATCGCCCACTTGTTCAATTTTTTTTACAGTCATTACGACGAACATTGTCCCCAATCGTACAAAGTTTCAGCCAAATCCTCCCATTGGTTAAAACTTAAAATTAAAAACCATCTTTCCTGTGTATTTTGCAATTTTAACTAGAATTGTTTCACTAATCAACTTAAAACATTGCATGGTCATTGGGACCAACATTTTATGTATTTGTGTCAATTTTCCGACTAACCTGTTGTTATCTTTAAAAGTTATTGTCATTGTAAGGATATTTTGTCTATAATCATGAAGTATTTGCAAATTTATGCCAGTGCTGTTGCTTCCGTTCCAAGGACTGTAGAGCAGAGACTTACAAACGCATAGGTACCTAGATACTTATCAAATCGCAATGGCATGCAGTACTAAGGCTCGCTTCCCAACAAATTACAAAGAGTGTTTACCTAGTAGGACCATGAACACTCTCAGACAGAAATTAGCTCTAAAATGTCCGAGGTGAGGCGAAGTAAATTCTCTTTTCTGGAACAGGTCAAACAAAGCATGATTTTTACATATTTTCCTTTATTTTTTCGGATATTTTGTTAATCCAGGGGGAGCTGCTCCCCCCCCCCCCCCCCCTTCCCAAGTGGGCGCCCATGCCAGGAAGTTCTGTAACATATTCAGTGTTTTATACCTGAGCCATCTTGCAAATTGCTTTTATTTAGCTAATTACTACAGTGTCATCATGTAAAATTAACAATGCCAATTTTCAATTGACTTTGTGAGTGTCCATATTTTTCACATAAGGGAAAACTAACTTGTAAAGTAACTATATACAAGTTCTGAAGGCAAGTCCACCCTTTGAGAAGTTGTGCTTTTAATCCTCGTTTTAATCATAGCGGGGAGGGGGGGGGGGGGGGGTAAAGGAGGTATGTGTCCTTACATTTTTTGGATCTGATGGGACAGGCCCGTGAAAATTTCAAATTTGTGATGCAACTTGTTTTTAGACAATTTCTGTATGGCTTGACGAATTAATTTTCGGCAATTTGATATTTTATCACTGCATGTTTTGTTTTAATTATAATTTTATTTGTAGCACGGGGCTCTACTTATACATAGGTATGTAGAGTTAAACTGCTTCCATCTACTTGGATTTTTTCAGCTCACCCCTGGATATTATTAGTCTTTAAAAATAATAGCAATAAGCAATAGCAATCTATTTAATATAAATATCTTAAGTTTGGAAGAAGAATATATGAGCAGAATATATATCAGCAGAATATATATATATACCATTCAGCAGATTCTGCTGTATGGAGAATGTTTGGCTTCTGTGCAGCCAAAGAACGAATCATCCCCAACATCAATGTTGTTGAATTCTGACTTGATTTTTGCGAAGGGGGGGGGGGGGGGGGGGGGTTATAATTTGTTAATTTCTCGGGGTGAAACTCATGTTCTGGGCCCAAAATAGGTGGTTCGATGGCGAAGCCCCCTAGAAAATATTTCAGTAGACGGACACGTTCTTTGACGTGAAAATTGAGCTTGATGTTTCAAATACTCATTATTTAGGAGTTTAGTTTTGTAAGTTGTCGTTTTATTCTGAGGAAAAATTGACCCGGCTGGGGGGGGGGGGTCTATAAACGGGGGTATGCGGATGCTTGGCAGTAATATTTACCTCAACTCCTGCCAAGATATGAGAGAGGATGAAGACGTGGAAATTAATAGAAAGCTATTTTTTAAATAAAAATAAATATTCTGGATATTTTAAATAAAATATTATGTTACAACTAGTGAGTTAGGTGCAACCATAATTCTACATGCTTACACGGAAGATTATCCGTAGATAATATTTCTCCAGAAGTTTCTCAAAGGTTTTTGACGCTGACCTGATCCTACAAGGAAATATAACTTGTACCAGTTCATTTTCTAGCCAATAAAATTGCATTTCGAATGAAACTGAATTCTACTGGCTTGATTGAATTCTTCCAATTTGAATAATCAGTCACAAAATCTAAACTTACCTATAGCTTGGATTTTCACATGATTTGATTGCAAATGAAGTTGAATGATCATGTTGTACTATTAAAACACAAAGTACCTACCTGGAAAATGGAACTGCTGACACCTTATTTCCGAAAACACGCAGATTCCGCCCTTTTTCCGCTGACTCTGTCATGGGTAAAAATAAAAATAGTTCTGGCACAACTACGCATTTTTTCAAAATATTACCAAAAATGCTGCCCCAGCCCCGAGACACATCTACATACGCAAACGCGGGTACATTTACATATTAGTTCAGCATTTATCCTAGATGGGAGAATAGTTACGATGCGACACGATTATCTACGTTGTGCGAAGAGAACTAAATAAATCAAGTTTCAGTTCCACAGTAAATTGAAACATTTGAGATTGAGACACAGCATTACTTAAAAAACGAAAACACAATACAAAAGGGAATGATTACAAAATACAAATTTAGGTATTTTAATGTAAAAAATGCAATTCCAAATCTCCACCCCCTTTTTAAATGTATGTATGATGTACCTACACACATGTGTACATGTGTGTGTGGCTTTAATTTTTAAGCCAGGTACACACAAAATATTGTGCTGTTCGCTTATATAACTTCATCCCCATGGTGGCGGCGCCAGAAAAAAATACATGGAGGCAATACGGGATCAAGTAAAAAGCTAAGGTGAGCTGAGCTGATCTGAGCTTTTGTCAAGTGCATTTGACTGGAGGACAAGCAGCGGGCAAGGATTTTCTGGGGGGGGGGGGGGGGGCAGATGCTCCCCAGACCCCCCCCCAACCCCCGTAGCGCCGCCACTGCTCTATCGGCTAATTTACTAAAAAGAAAATCAATAAGAATACCAGACTACAAAATATAACCTTTATATTATAGTATTGATGTTGGGAACTAAGACAAATCGAACTACTTTATATAATACAAAAAGAATTTGAATGTGAATACAGTTTCAGAATGGAAAAACGTCAAAAGAAGCCGGCCAAATCCTTATGTTGGTATATGGGAAACCGGCATAGGAACTAGGAACTATGCATAGGAATATACGCTACTTCTAGCTAGCTTCTAGGCTCTCTACCTCCTACCTTCATTTGTCCCCAACATGGGCGAAGAAATGTTCAAACCATGTGAAACCGACATTTATAGATATTTTCATCATGATGTATTTGAAGATTTACATTAGCTATTAGTACTTTGCCTAATGCCTAACGCTGTGCTGTGCACAAGTTACTTGGCCATACCTACCTTCTAATAATTTTCCCATCTTTTCAATTTTTATGAAGGACGTAGGATAATTAGCAGTCGGTAGGTACATTAATCCCAGCCAAAATCACTAATTAATGTTCTAATTAGTTATAATAAATCTTGTCTAGTAATCGGCTATAGAGGAAATGGTTGATTTATATTTCGGAATTACTTTCAATTGTCCAATGATGGACAACAACACCTACTAATTAGATGTCTTTCTTCATTTGACATTTGTTCCGTC
Organism: Leuctra nigra; assembly: GCA_934045905.1. Lineage (NCBI taxonomy): Eukaryota > Metazoa > Arthropoda > Insecta > Plecoptera > Leuctridae > Leuctra > Leuctra nigra. Next base: position 14,982,761 of record OW203764.1, on the reverse strand, counting down.
AGTCAACACCATCACATGATCTCATCTCGAACGCTGGATCGAACGTATTCGCTAACCAATGAAATGAATGAGTGCGCCGTGACCTCTTCGGTCAACGACCTCACAGTCTCGCATACCAGGGTCGTCGGGCAGCAAGCAGTCACAAGTTTGCGTGTGTTGTGGAGCTGTGCCAACACATTCGATCCGTCTCGCCCCGACCAGTGGCGGCGAGCATTCCTACAGGATCCCCTCCCCCCCCCCCCTCGTCGCACGTGGCCGTTGAAAACTAATAATAATTAGTGATTTTCTCACTGACAGTGAAACAATACAAAATTGCGTGAAATTGGAAAATTCTGGAGGATTACAAAGCTTAAAAATGTTTAGGCAAGTTTAATGTCACTCCTCAATAATTCAGAAAATAACTTAAGGATGTGTCGTTTCACTGAGTAGATTCAAAAAACAATAAACATTAAAAACACACTCGATGAAAGACTTCAAGAAAAAGATAGTTTTGATTTTGAAACGTCAACGAAAAGGAAGCGACACTCGAAGCGACCCGTACCCTATGAACTTCCATTTTAGAAACATGTAAGGAGCAAATGTTGATCGCACAACTACTAGTGGACAAAATTATTTTACACAAATTACCAACCCTATGAGAGTATGACGAACCCTGTACATTTAGTTACCTTTTAAATTACATTAAAAAATATATGAAAGGACTAATAATAAATATGAACCTAAATATAGCGAATACCTACAGTGATACCTATACCTAGATATAAAACATATTTTATATTAGGTGTGTAAGTGTAGGTAGGTACCCCCAAACAAATTTAGGGTATTACAAAATTGAACAATTTTATCTTTATCACCACAAATGCAAATACATTAAACTTCTTTACAGTTCTGCAACTTTCTGCTACCATTTATTTATCAAGTTCGATGTCCGATGAGAGGTCGACCGTGTTGTCCAATCAGGCTTCCAGCTTCGCGTAGGCGGCAAAATGATGCATTTTATTACAGTCAGTGTTACCAGGAAACTCGGTGCACGATTTTATCACAGCACCCGAGAGTCCCACTTTCACTGCCTTGGCGTCCATGTTGCCTCTCCCGTCGTGGTGGAAGTCATTTCGTCTTGCAGTGAAGGGATCGCTCCCTGTCTCCCGACTGATGATCTAGTTCGAACGTTGTGGTGGAAGTCATCGTCTTCGTCTTGCAGTGAAGGGATCGCTCCCTGTCTCCCGACTGATGATATAGTTCGAACGTTGTGGTGGAAGTCATCGTCTTCGTCTTGCAGTGAAGGGATCGCTCCCTGTCTCCAGACTGATGATATAGTTCGAAGAGTAAATAGGAGAGAGAAAAAGACTGACTGTATCGAATTCAGCCATAGCCAATTCCTCTCTCCCATTCACATCCACGAGTCCGAGCGATCCCAGAGCAAGTAACATCTTCACAGCGTCATGTATCTGCCATCTGCCACAGTACAACGCCACGGTACTACAGTACAACGAACTCGTCAAGTTTAATAATAATAATAATTACAAATAATATACCTAATTACAAACATAAAACATGTAGATAAGCTAAGCGACCAGAATTTGAAAATAAAAATAATTTCCTACAAACACAGATGCGTGCGTATGCAAATTCTCTCTAGACGCACATCAGCCATGATGCCAGAGACGCCTTGGCTTGGTTTATTTAGGTGCAGCCGGATGCTTCGCTATCACGTGATAAGATCACAATGGGCGTCCCTGTTTGTTACACATATTTTTTCTACGTATTTTGCCCAACCGTTTTATCGTTTTGAAGCAATTCGCACGGTTGATTTAGACAAAGAGTTGGTTGTCTTGTTCGTTATTAGGATTATTAAATCGTTTGTTACTTGTAGTGATACGACGCAATGGAATTAAATTCACTCTACGCACATTGAAACAGTGATACAAGTGGTGGAAACGCATATTGCACCGAAATAATTTAACAAACTCGTATTCAGCTGCATGAAAAGATTATGCGTACGACAACGACAAGTTTCCTATTTTGGAAGTTGAGGGGTCAGAGCAAAATGGCCGTTTTTGTTGAATATTCCGAAAGTACATCGATCGATTAGCATGCATTTTATGTCACCAGAGAAGATTGTAGACGATTTAAAATATGTTTTAAAGTTTACACAATATACAATGGTCTCGATAATGATAAAAACGCTTGAATAATAGTGAAATTCTTCGCAAAAAGCACTGTATTTCACACGATTAGCGAGCGACTTCTGAAAACACTTGTTTAATGGCTGCCGAGCGTTAGCGTCTGTTTAGTTTGGGACGCTTTCTGCCGCGTCTCATTTGCCCGTGGAGACGTGGCCCCGCCCAATGCCAGTCGATTGGTTCGCATGAAGCACGTCCATTGGTGGAGACCAGCTGGAAAGATCGCGCTTGCAAGGGGAGCTTGGCATTGGCATTTCCGATGACACCACCAAGAGTCGGAACAAAGCCTATGCATTTCTTAGAAAACAAGATGATTGCTAATTGATAAGCTTTTACTTTTGTGGTACGATTCCGAAATTCTCACGTATAGTTGGATTTTTTTTAATACTCGAAATGGTATTAAAAATGCTTGATCAAGACAATAATTACGGGAATTCCTTAATCGCTTATCAACAGCGCTGATAATGACAATACGCACATAATTAGAGAATATCCGGCAATATTACATCACTTCAGTCAACGAGAGACTGCGGCGTAGTTTTGCAAAACAGCCGCGCGTCTGTATTGAATCGACGCAGTTGTGTAATTTCGATTACGCAATGGAATGGAGGGAGACGCACAGCCTAACGCAATAACTTGACGTGTGTGTGCTTCATAGATTAGCGTTATAATAATATAAGTCTGATGTTGACAGAATGCTATTGTGCCCCATATAAATAGAGATAATACTGCTTATGAGCCGCCTTTTAATCTTACCAGAAATATTTCTTTGAAATTAAATACAAACACCGACAACAAGAATAATGTCGGTTAGCTTCATAGCTTCTTTCCCGCGCATTTTTTTAGCATTCCAGCCGTCTCAAGGACAAGGACTATTTTTTAACCCACCTTAGGAGCCAAATTCGTAGAAACTATGGCGGACTCATTCGGATGTGGTCGCAAGAAAATGTCGGCTGCTGCAAGGCTCATGCGATGCGTCATCATTCAAAAGTCGACTGCAGGCCAACTGCCGTTCGTGTGGGCGGTTTCTGCATCCAGTGAAATACTTTCCCCCCATGACGAGACGATCCAATTACCGCCTCCGCAATAGTGCGATGACGAGCAGCGCAATGAGTCGAAGGCACATCATCGAAAACCCCCGACTTTGGTTAGTCACACGCGCCCACGCACCGTCTGGTCGGGTTGAGAATATTCCGCCGCATCTGAGGGGTTCCGTCGGGAACGGCGCAGGGAGGAGAGGATATACACACACACACATGCACAGTGCTCCACAATGTCCGGTCAGTAATCCCGAGTCCCGAGTTCACGGCGTAGAGCGCCTGCGCACAGGCGTATCGACCTTGCCAGGGCAATGACCTCGCGTCGACACGTGGCACAGTTCAAACTGCAGATCGCTTTCTTGCGTCTCTTCCGCATTTCACGAGACAAAGCAAGTACCTACTCTATCTATAGCGAGGCGACGAGAGCGCCAGCTCCCGAATGTCTGGCCCACCGACGAGTTTTGAGAATTTGGGAGCAGGACAAAGATGATGCCCGAGATGCCCTCTGTGCCAAGAATGGGGGGTCAGTTTGCGTATGTTTGATAATATTATTGTTTTGTATTTTTATTCCTGTAGCAAGATAATTATGACGATAAGAAACACGAGAAACCGTATCAACATTTGATTTCTCTCCTATACAACAACATACAGATACTTACTAATTTCAATACTACCTATACCGAAAAATTCGCGATCGCCAAGTATAAACTAATAAAATAGGTTTAAATTAAGCTGTGGAACACTAAACGGAATCCTAAGAGAAACAGTTCTGCTTCAATTTGTCTTCTGCCAAGAATATCTACACGTGCCAGAGATGGCGAAAGTGAGTTGTATTTGAAGAGAGTGACCCAAATAATGCATGGCGCAAGCGTCAGGCTACAGAGAGGAGATCAATAGTGGCGTCGAGTTTAATAATAACGCCTCGCAAGCTAGGGAACAGTGGCGGAATGCAGTTTTAGTCTGATCTGGACAAAGAGATGCAGACATTTGGAAACACTTTCACATCAATCCTGTTTTCAATTTTAAAATATTGTATTTGTATTGTATTTGTAATATTGTAGCAAGCATAAGACAAATTTAAAACATTTTAGAAATTAAAAATGCAGGTCTGATGGCTTCATAAAATTTTACACAAAGTTTTCTTCGACTGGGCTACCTATATATTATTAGTAGGTATTATTATTTATACGCGTTTTGTTAATTTTACGCCGTTTTGAGTATTACTACCACGTTTGTGGATAACATGCAAACAAAATCAAGGCACTACAGTTCGTGCAAAACGTTACTTTTCTATTCATCTTTGCGAAATAACACGCTGGCTTGACGGAAAAAAAATGGAGATAAAAGCGCGCGAGAAGTTATGGCGGGAAAATGTAATCTCAGGGCCAACCCAAGATCAGACATCCACACCAAACCGCGCCAAAATGATTCTTAGAATATAACACGTAGTTTTTCTTTCACATGCGAAATGTCCATTATCATTATCTCATTGTTAACATAATTTCAAAAAGATTGGGTTCTAAAACATTCCACTACCTACTACGTAATTGAATTGAGCAAAACCAACACAAAAGAATTTTCGTCTAAAATGAAAATAAAATCACGGCACTTCCACCAAAAATAATTGTATGACAACAGAGTTTTTACAAAGTATGATTAGTTACTCAACTGATTATTCTATCTGGTGTGGCGTGTTAGCATGATAATATTTGTAACTAACAAAGGAAAGACTTGGGCTGTGCTGTCACTGAGTGGCCAGTCAACCGTCGAAGTCAGTAGTTCACAAAATATTCATCACAATCTTTTCAAATTTAATGGACGTATACTAGACGCAGTTATTAACAACTAGAATGATAATGATAATGAATTAATAAAGAATATTAATAAAATCTTACCTGGGACGGAGGAGCGAAACACGACTTGCCTTCTTCGATTTGACGCGCCCAAAGTAAGAGCAAACTCTAGTCCTATTCCCCAACACGTGCCACATGGATATCGAGATAGCTCACTACGACGCGCAGTCCCAAAATGTGTGCGGCCACTTACCCGCCATAACGTGAGGATAAAGTTGTACTACACGTTTCAAATGCATTCGCTCGCGGTTCCCTCCATGGCATTGGCAACGAAATCGAAATTAATTTCGTATCAGAAAATAGCGATTGACAAGTTATAAGATAAATATGTTAGTTGGTCATTGGGAAATATGAAACAATTACCATTATTTTATGTTGCACTCCTGTATCACAAAATAATCTTTAGTAACCTGTATTTTAATACAAATTAGATTACAAATTAATAATTTATTACGTTATTCATAAAATGTTTAAATATTTGTAACGAAAAAAGTTATTTTAATCGAACTTTCAATAACTAAATTTTGTGATCTAGAGAACTATAAAACAATATATATTTAGTCTTTAGATCATAATCTATAATCAGAAAAAGCTGTTAAAATCAAGTTCAAGCATTTATAAAAAAAAACTTTTTTAATTTTTTAAATATCTAGAATTAAATATTCATGTAAGTATTTAACCAGTGGATAACTGTAGTTTGGCTCAAGTATGACATTAGAGGGCATTCACATTGATAAGGCATTGTTTTCAGTTCTTTGTAGTTCATTTATAGCATGTTTCACTTTTACCTTCGTCTAGCCAAACATTATAGTATATTACCCCAGGTGAACGGGAATTTTCAGCAAGGGGTAACAACCCGATATTTCAACCTAATTGCATTAACATACATTTCGCAAGAACTCCAGCTGCTCGCAATTTTATCCACCTGGCATCCGGCCTGATCCAGTAAATAACAATCTTCTGATTCACTCGAATGATAGGAAAGAAGGGTGCAGACGGAATGAGCAACACAGTATAGAATTTCACATTTGTATTGTTCTGTACAAACAGAGTAGGTACATCATAGTGATGTCAATTATCTCAAATTCTTTAAAATAGTTAAATAATTAATTAATTGTGAAGCAATACATGTCTATTGATTCGAATTAGACGTTTTCTTTGACAAATCTAGTTTAAAGTCTATAGGTTTATCATATCCCATAATTTTCGCAAAATGTGCAGGCTCTTCAAAAAGTCGTGCTTCAACAAATAATGGAACTCCCTTTGCTATAAAAGAGGTAAACATCCCCGGGATTTCAGGAACTACAACATCTCCAGGGCTGAACACAATCTGTAGATAAAGAAAAATACAATAATCAAATTATGTTTAACATTATTTATGTACTCGCTAACTTTCCTATATTTACGATTGCCATGTTTTATGGTGATAAAGAGGGCATTTACCTATAATTATTTGGCATGTTTACTGCTAATAATAAAAAGTAATGTGTCGAATTTATACTCGTCCTGCACCTGGTATGGCAGGTGAATTTCAACTATTGTTTCAGTAGAAATGCAGTCCCTGATTGCTGATATCAGGCCCACACCATTTAAATATATTGTAATGTACATTTTGTAATTTTAAATATACATTTTTTAATGAGAAATGGTCAATATACCTAGCTAGGCACTTGAGATGAATCATCAATATTCCATATTCAAATGAAGATCCTTTAACTTTTAGCTTTTTTTAAATAAATTGGACCAGAAAATTATGTAAATCAGTTTTTATTGGAATTATGAAATTATTTTCTTTCAAATTTGTGAACAGCTCCAAAGCAATGCTTTTATTTGGTGCGTGTAACCAGATCGTATCAGACCGTATCTGGTGTTAATTAAATTTATTTAGCAACCCCATCTATATTGTTTATTGACAAATTATCCCTAGCTGCAGTAGCTCACATTGCTTGGAGTAAGATAAATTATGTAATGTATTTATGTAACTACAAATGATATAGACAAAACTATTTAATAGAATAGATAATTGATACTAATTTATAGTTGCTTGCTTCACTAGAATTAAAATTTAGGTTTTATGATTTTGAAAGTTGACTGTTTTTTATAATATTATAGCAATCTGAACCCATATTGAATAATATAATGGTCTTATATCTATAGAACTAGAATCTCAGGAGAAAACAATCATAATTGAATTTATGAATAGGCATAGTTAATGTCAGTGTTGAATCCAGGCATACTTCGGGGGGGGGGGGGGGGGGGGGGGGGGGCAGTGCCCCCCCCCCCCCCCCCGGCACAAATACCTATTCAAAATACCTTCAAAATAATATGTGAAAAAAACACGTAAAAATAGAGGGATCATGTCAAAAACCTTCCAAAACGGTTAGAATTAAGTTAAAATCCAAAAAATTTCCGGGGCTATGCGCCCCGGACATGCATATCCTGATAAATTCAATAAATTTACCTATTCATAAATATCTAAGACCATTTTTTTGGATAATTTGCAATTTATAAATCCCCAAAATAGCTATACACTGTGATTCAAAATTGTACCTAAACGAATTACCTTGATCAAAAAATTTCTCGGGGGCTAGGCCCCCGAACCCCCTGTTTTCCACTGTGACTTTTTAAAATATATTACGTATAATAATTGCTTTGTGCTTTGTACAACTACAAGCATTATTCATAAATAACTCCACCCCCCCCCCCCCCCCCCCGAAACACCAACATCCAAAAAGTACCTACCCAAAAAAATATGCCACCCCCAACTATTCAAGTGCCCCTCCCGAGAAAAATGTCTGGATTCAACACTGGTTAATGTACATAATAAACTGTAATAATTCTGGCTAGTTGTATTGTATTGGATTTACTGGCATTGTATTGTAACTTTTGTCAATCTACCAGAAAGCAAACTAACATTTTGTAAGTGATAAACTTTTTTAGCAAGATCGGTCCATCGGTTTTATCGGAAAATTGATTTTTATTTTTGCAGGAATGTATCGGCTCAAAGAAATCTATAAATAAATACTACTATACTATATATGGACCATGATTACTGTAAATGATTGATTCTGTGTAACTAAAGCATGGAGGTTTAAATATTACTGGCTCCATGACTAAAGAGTGTATAGAAAAAGGCTTACAAATAGCAATGAAGAACAGATAAATTTGTAGACACCTATTATTTCAAGGTTCATGTTATGATATGAATTGGCTTATATGTTTACTGTGAAGGGAATTACAGTTCGTGGTGTTGCCCGTTTCAGTGCTCGCTTATCAACATGTTAGGTAGGTACATCGAGCGTTTTCCTAGTAGGTATCTATTGAAAATGTTCAAAATGAATGTTGATAAATTCTGTGTTGTAATTCTCGATACATCCAATACATTCTTCTCGTCAACTCGACGGACTAATTAATTTTTGTGTGTGTGTGTGGGGGGGGGGGGGGGGGTCTGCAAAATACAAACTTTTTTGGAAAACACACTGTTTATAGTATAGAGGGGTCTGGGAGGGGCCTAGGGGGAATGCCTTCCAACATCACGTTGGTCCGGGCCGCATAGGCCCAGGGACCCCATTTTCGAGATTATTTGAGTTCTCATAGGTATAATCAAGCGTGCCGTCAAAGTGACGTCCTTCCGAACGAAAAAGCATTCAATCTGCCACGTCAATTGATTATTTTGTTTGGTCTTTTTACGTCCGGCGACCATTAATCCGTATGAAATCTGTCTCTGAACGATCTCGAAAATTAGCCTCCAGGAAAATTTTGAATTGTTTCAATGATTATTGAAAATTCCAGGACAAGGAAAGGAATCAAAAACAGTCCTGGAAAATCCGGGAGGTTTGGCAATCCTAGCCAGGTAGGTACTTATTAGCCCTTAAATACAAGAGCCTAAATCGCACAATTCATTTAGTAGAACGAACAACCTGTTTTCCCTACCAACAGTAATCCATCCAATAAGAGATCTGATCCGATCTTATCATGGATGTTGTTAAATTGACATGATTCACAACCAGCCAAGTTCAGCTCTCGTATCATTTGTAGGTATCAATATTCTAACTTATTTAAATTAGTTACATTACCTTTTTCTTGCGTAAAAAGAAGTTGAGAATTGTAGCAGTGTATTGTCTAGAGTTGGGATCGTAGTGAATATCCGTCACATACTTCTTCGTAACTAAATGCAACAGGAACGGGGTTACGAAAGTAAAGAAACCAACAAATGTACAAATCGCTACAAGAATTGAAACACTGCCGAGTTGTGCACTTTGATGAAAGATGATAGGCTGCGCTGCTAAACCTCCGATACTTGTGGAGAGTGAAAATATTTTGACAGCTCGTATTTGCGGAGTCAGTATTCCGTAGTAGACTTGAAAGCTCTTATTTGAACTTTCAGTACTCGTCGAATATAATTGTGCAGAAAGCATAGATTTGATATTACTCTGAAGTATGGCTCCATTGTTCTGGAAAAATAAAATATCACGATTTAAATACCTGGGATGATGCTAACCTAACCTTACTTATATTTGACAGCTACGGGATTGTCTCAGATTTAAAGAAGTTTCCACCAGGCATTTCGTCGTGCATCTTTAGAATGAAAGCTAGAATTAACTGTACTTACCGTTTTAAAATTAACATTATATTTTGATAAGAATACAGCAGTTTTTGGAGTACTCCTTTTCAAACAAAACAACATGTGATTTGCAGCCATATTTATATTTACGAATTTTTCCGGCCGGGTTGGTTGTGTGGGTGGGTGTTTATAATCGACCGAGCGAGAGAGGCAGTCAACGATTTTGTTTAAAATTTGTTCGGTAGGTGGAGGCAGGTTACCGTGGAATGTAGAATGACTCACTGTAGCACGTGGTACCTACTTGTTTGCGATCAGCTGTGCCGTATCTGTTGCCTTGACTTTTAAATTGAACTTTGAAATTGTCGCACAGAATTCAAAATTAAATCACTAACCGGATTTCAATACAATCATGAGCAAGCTTGGCTACATAATAAGAAATGCTAAACGTGAAGATTGCCCTGGCATATGGCAACTTATAAAGGTAATTCAATATTTATTATTGAATTTGGTGGTGAAGTGCAGGTGGTACCGGTTGATGATCATTTTAATCACGTTTCTGATCTAATTGATCATTTTGTCCAGGAACTTGCCGAGTTTGAGAAAATGCCGGAACAATGCAACATCAGCGTAAGCGGTAAGTTCTCAAACAAAGTAAATTAATATAATAAATGAAGCACATACCTATATTCACAAAAGTTAGATGTTTTTTTTTTAAATTTGCAGATCTCGAGAGGGACGGATTTGACTGTAGTCCACCGCTTTTCTACTGCATTGTCGTCGAGGCCAACGGTCAGTTTGTAGCCTAATAACTGCTTACTCTTATTACTGCTTACTCAGCCAGTATATTAGTATCTTTGCTCTATGCTAATATCAGTGGTGATCGTAGATAAAATCTTATCTAGCTGCTTTTTTAATTTCTTCGGTACCTTTATTTTCTACATTACAAGGTCAATTTTTCAATTCCATTGATACTGATATATTGACTGGCATACTATTTCACCTACCATAAAATACTTTACTATTGGCCAAACTACTGCACCCAAAGTTGTGATAAGGTATTTTCCTTATTTTAAAAATGATTCTACAACTCACGTGACCTTTTTCAACTCAAAAAATTTCGTTCACGATTTTTTTGCCTCATCTAGTGGAGCGGTCGCTCCACGCCAGCCAAGTCGTACGGCGCGCGCACACTCTCATATAAAGGCTGGAGCAAACCCACTTTTACTGTAGGCATCAAAGTGGCATTTTCGGCCTACTGGATCTTAAAATTGGGGAATCTCACATTGTTGGGAAATATCTCAATTTCGAGCAATGGCCCACCCTACAACATATACCAAATTTGGGAACAATAGGTTACGCCCTTTGCGAGCTAGAGGGCCGTGAAAACCGTGTTTTAGGGCGGTTTTCATAATAATAATAATAATAATCTTAGTAGTAGTATCCTGGAATTCAAATCCGGTAAACAGGCCACAGCCTAAACGGCTGAACCGATTGATCTCACATTTTTACCACGTGTGCACTTTTGGCGTCTGATTTGCCCTCCCCCCCTTGACTTTTTTTGTGCCGCCATTTTGAAACCGGAAGTGACATCATATCTCGACAACGGCTGAGCTGATTGGAACGAAAATAGCGCCAAACGATTCGGACGGTCAACTATATGGATTATAAATAGCAACAGACTAAAATTTATGTTAACGAAACCGGAAATGACGTCATGAAATTTGAAATACATCGATTGGCATTTCGGCAACAAATTTGATCCGATTATTTTGATATTTATGTAACGTATGTACTTTTGATATCTCATTTGACTTGTTATAAAACCAACCGGAAGCCGCCATTGTGAAACCGGAAGTGACATCATATATCAATAACGGCTAAATAGATTTGAACGAAACCAGCGCTAAACAATTTAGACGGTCAACTTTATGTATTATCATCAATAATATTTGCAGTTTTCCATACCAAAACTGGAAATGACGTCACACTTTTTAAGAATCTCACAAATTTACATGTTGATGCAATAAATATACTATTTCAGACAGCTTATAATAAAATGTAATCATGTTTAAATTATAATTCAAGGAGTCAGTGATTTCAGCAGCCATTTTGAAACCGGAAGAAACGCCATATCTCGAAAACTGGTTGACAGATCGGTATGAAACTAGCGCGAAACGATTCGGAAGGCCATCTCTATGGAATAGAAACAGTCAAACTAGAATGTTCCTATTTATGAGACCGGAAATGACGTCATTCAAATTAATAAATTATTATAATCCCCTCCTATACAATAAATACATATTCAGAAAGCTTAAAATGATACACATCATTTATAGTTATAAATTCTATGTGGCAGTGCAGAAAGTTCAGCAGCCATTTTGACAACGGATATGTTGCCATATCTCGGAACTTGGTTGACCGATTGGAATGAAACCTTTGCTATTCTTCATGAAAATAACCAAATTGTAAATGGTGATTTTTTTAAAGGATATTATAGTAATTGTTCATTCGATTGTCACAAGTTGTAAGAATAAACTAAAAAAAGTAGTGATATCCCATTAAAAAACACTTCGTGTAAAAATAACAGCCAAGTCTCTTCAACTAAAAAAAAAATATAAAATTTAAAAATTCTGCACTGAAAAGTAGTGATATCAAAAAATGAGCCAAGTCAAAACTTTATTTGAAACTCAAAAAATACTTGGCGCATCGTTTTTTTAGGGCATTATAGGTGTACTATGTATATGGATATTTTATGTATATTTTATAATTGGCCTATACTTCCAAGCTTTTTATATACACGATGCGCCAAGTATTTTTTGATTTTCAAATAAAGTTTTGACTTGGCTCATTTTTTGATATCACTACTTTTCAGTGCAGAATTTTTAGATTTTATATTTTTTTTAGTTGAAGAGACTTGGCTGTTATTTTTACACGAAGTGTTTTTTAATGGGATATTACCTACTGTGACTGTGGCCAGATTAGAAATAAATATGTTGAAAAATACGCGCCGTCATTGTCTTCGTATAAGTAGATGAATATATTTTTCTCTTGTCTGGGGCTTAACGTCGCACTGTTCTGCAGCGAGGCCAATGGCGACGGATGAATGATTATGATAATGATTGGGAGATGATGGTGAAGAGTAGGTAAGGATGGAAGGTGGGAAGGAGGCGGTCGTGGCCTATTAGTAGGGTACCTTCCCAGCATTTGCCTGTCGACTAAGGGAAAACCACGAAAAGAAACCCAGTCAGGAAGGACGGCCGCGAAAATCGAACCCGGGCCTTCGGAATACAAGCTCAGAGCTTTAACCACTCACTACTAAAGATTCAATGCTAAAGACACATATACACATATAGACGCTTTTCAAATATAATATAAATATAATATATTATAATATATATAATATATTTTTAATATAAATATAAAACCATGTGCAACTGTTAATTGCGGGACTTGTAGTTGTAGCATTACAATAGGAACAGTTTGATCCCGGCAAAGTAATCAAACGAACATTTTGGATGTGAAAGGACACGGAGAATACCTTTCATAATGAGGGAAATACCTTATCGCATCGCAACTATCACAGTTTGGCCAATAACGTATTTTATATTGGTAGTATAATCACTTGCTATCATAACTGATACCTAATAGGTGCTTGTTAAGTTGAGTTGATTAGTACCTACTATATTGCCATGGCAACAACTAATGAAGGACGAATGGTCAACATGGAATTACTATTTAACAGCGTGTTAGTTAATAATTTCTGTATCAATACTGAAAAACCATCCTGTCGGTGAATTAACTTGTTGAATTTCCCCGCATGCCTGCAGATTGTCCCAACAGTTTCCTGGGGTATGCGCTGTACCATTACGCCTACTCCACGTGGTGTGGCAAAGCGTTGCATCTGGAGGACATCTATGTACCATTGAGTCGCAGACAGCAGGGCATTGGAGCAGCCATGTTTGCTCAGACAGCCAAGGTAACCGTGACATTGCAATACCTACTGCATCTAGCCACGAGGCAAGAGATACTGAATACACATGATGATAGCGATGGAATTTGATATGCAAGTCTCGGCTCTCTAGGCCATGGACCTGAAGCATCAAGATAACACTGATATGATTGAAATTATTGATGTAAATTTGCAAGTATTTAAAGATTATAGAACAAAATGTCATTAAAATGGCAATAACTTTTGAAGATAGCGACATATTAGTCTGAAAATTAATGTTGGTCCCAATGACCATGCAAAGTTTTTAGTTGATCGGTCAAACGGTTCTAGTTCAAATTTTAAAAATTGCAGGAAAGATGGTTTTAAATTTTAACCAATGGGAGGATTTGGCTTAAACTTTGTAAGATTGGGGACAATGTTGGTTGAAATGACTTTGCAAAATTTCAAATTGATCGGACAGACCAATCGACAGATTTTTTTAAAAATTTGAACCAATCACAGGATCCTCTTCAAAACGATCCCAGAGACCGCTTAGATTATGTTAGTATATATGTGCAAAATTTCAGCTCGATTGATTGGTTAAACGGTTTGATCTGGGCAGTGCAGGCAAAAAAACAACAGAAAGTGCTATAAGAGTACCTACCCATGGTGATGCTTGATAGTTACTTTGCTACGCTCGGACTGCTGCAGAAATGTTTTGTACTTAGACACAGCCATGGAACAGAAGTTAAACTGATGCACTGAATTCGAAAAATAACGTTGTCATAAAGCTGGGGTAAACTCATAAAATCAGACCTCTTCGAAACTACGAGCATGCGGGAATTTATTTGAGGGGGCACATTACATTTTCCGCTATTTTATATATGGATCAAGGGGGGGGGGGGGGGTGCATACCTGCAATTTCGGATTGTATTACTGTAGGTATGAATGTGGGGCTTAAATTTAGAAAATTATATTCGATTGGCGGTTATTTTGTTATTTCAATATTTTTTCTCCATAATTAAAAATGACAACCTGTGCATCACTTTTACAGTATACTTTACAGTTCACTTGTACCCTTTTGCATTTACTACAGTTTACAGAGTATTGGTGTTCCCATTGTTGTGAAATATAGATCTTGAAAATCAAAATGCATATTGCATGTATGTGGCATTATAAAGAAAAATAATTTCAGATATATTATACCTACTGAATGCTATTCACTACTTACCTACTTAAAAATGGTAATTCTATGGAATATCATGTAGATACCTAGATAGCCTAAGCCGAAATGCACTTTCAAGAAGCAGTACCAAAATCGTCCTGCGTGGCAAATTGCGTGCGGCCTCCCTCCTTATATAACCCTTGGTTTTCTTGCTTTGCTTTCCTCTGGCACTGCCCAGAATCCTTGAGGCAAAGTCTTGAAACTTACGCCTTCGGGACTCAAACGCTCTAGGACGTCAACAAGTCCCATTTACTTTAAGAATGACGACCTTGAAATTTAAAGGTTTTATGACTGTATAATATCTGTAATAATAATTATAATGTTAATAAATTGTTTGAAATAGATTACTGGATGACAATCAAATAAGTGGCTTAAATTAATGTTTCAATAGCGATCATTCTTACAGTAAATAGGACTTGTTGACGTCCTAGAGCGTTTGCGTCCTGAAGGCGTAAGTTTCAAGACTTGGCCTCCTTCAGTAATCTTTCCGGCGCCCATGATTGAAATGAAATATAATTTATTTTGTGTTTCAACGCGATTAGTGCAATGTCCCTGGTGGTTGCCTGGCATGATTGAGTGCAATTGCCTGTTCAGATCGCCAAGGACACGGATTGTCAGCGCCTGGAGTTCGTCTGTCTCGACTGGAATCCAGCCAAAGACTTCTACAAGGCGCAAGGATCAGAAGATCTCACGGAGACGGAGAAATGGCACAGCTATTGTGTGCGAGGAGAGGAGCTAGATAAACTTGCACTCAAAGCAAAATGCATGGATAAATGAATACAAATATTAAATATAATATACTCAATGTACCTACTGTGTTGGATATTATTTTATATACGAATATACTACAGAATGTAAGTTCTTTTATTTTTTAAACCTCTCTATTTCCTGATAGGCTGATGTAGTCATTTTTTATGAGTTGACTATAGCTGCTAAATTAATAAGTTCGGTATTAAATCAGAGCAGTTGCGTAGAAATGGGGGGAATCCACCATATTCTTGAAAAAGAATAAATAAAAATATTTTACCTACTAATCGATCACGTAAAAAAATTATTGCTCCTGTAGCAATGTGTTGCTATAGCAAAGCAATCACAATTTTTCTAAACATTGCTGTTCAACATTGCTACATTAGGAATACTGTTTTCGTGTGTAGAAACGTACAAATCAATACTTCATATTGTTTCAAGTAACATGGACTGTTGTGAACACTGAAAAAATGATATTTTGTAAAATTATAACTTATTTTCATGGGTTCTGGATATTATAGATTGTGGCGTTCAACAGCGAGGTTATCAGGGCAAATCCGTTCTGGCAATTTAGTAAATAAATTTCCAATTTCTTAGACTTCCAAATCAATATTCAGTTTAATTCTAAATTCTATTACCAACTGTCAAACGTAACCAGGAACAGCAGTAGGTAGTAGGTACACCATGCAGGTATATATTTTTCCGAAATAGAGGACAATTTTGGTTCTGAGGTTCTGTGAACAATTAAGTAATTTAATGTTCCAAAAATATTCATTGTCCACACTTGTATATTGTTTTAAATATTAATTTTAATATTATTTCATTTTGTCATATAAAACATGTTATAAGTATTATTGTATTATGTACTACATACTACATTTCAACTGATAATCTAGAATACATGGCTTAATTTAAAACCCTGTTAATGTACATTGTACGTAATTAAACTGAAATATATGAACATCGCAGCATCATCTACAGTCTAGCAAGCCACAATCTTTCATAATTTATATCCATTTATGAAAATAAACCTAGTGCTTTTTTCAGAACTTCGTTCTGAATTTGATTCATCAAGAAATACTGACAACTAAAATCCTAGTTCACAGCTAAGAATTAAAACTCTTGAAATAGTCTCTTCCAATAATTTTGTTAAAGGTACCACTCTGAAAGAACACACATCTATGCTGCAAGCGTGGTCACTGGTCATGATTGTAGTGGTGTGGTCTAGTCTAGAGAAGTTTTCTAGTAGATACTGATGTTCCTGGAGTTCTAGTCGTCTCCGTTGAGATAGATCTCAAGTGGATTGAGGCCTCTTCTTCGAGATGGTGCAGTAGTCGCTCGAGTTGCTGTCAAAATTAAAAATATCAGATGACAAATATGCCTTCATAGGGCACTATTTTATTGTTTATAGAATTAAAACTTTGCTAGCCTACATCAGTATCGTCTACGAGAGAAGGCGTTTGTAAATTACATAAAAGGGCACCATTTATTGCGGAAATATTTGTTATGAATTCGTATCCCATCCGTCAGATCGCGTGGAGTTCGCCTTTCATTGAATTAGCGAGCATGACGTCACATGCCAAGTTGTTAGGGGATGCGCAGGCGTCACAGTAACCAGGATGCCTATTCTAGAACGTCTAATATGGCAAGAAATCGAATTCCATCAGAATTGGGAATTTAAAAGATCTAGAATAGGGCCCCAGTTCGTGATTTCCATCTCTCTTCACAGATATCTCCGACCCGTATTATCACAATGAAAGGCGAGAGTGATCTAGTGTGTAGGATACGAATTTATATTTTTTGGGGATGCAAATAAATTAGAAAATCGGCGAGGATTTGAACAATAGCTTGGGCAATTGCTGTAGTAATGATCGCTGGTTGAGCTACTCACTTGAGCTGTTGCGCTGAGGGTTGAGACAGTTGAGCCACTCAGTCATGCTGATCTTGCGATCATGATTGACGTCACAATATCGGGGCAGCCGCTGACCGCATCGTCTTAGTTGTCTGTTTGCAGCCACCAGAGTTCGCAAGCTCTTCCACTCCTTCTTCTCCAGCATCTACCATAGGGGACAACACATTAGGTCGAGTGTCTTGCATTGAATTGATTGAATTGAGAGGGGAGATTGACTCAAATCCGGGCCATTTTTCGACCTCTCTCTCGTTCGTAATAATTTTATCACACAAAAAATACCTCTTATGGACGTCATAATTTACTTTTTTGGTGCACAGTCCAAGCATTTCTTAGAAAAATAAGATAATCATGTTGACTATCAAATTAGTACTCCACTCATATCCCTGATCCTAATTATATTTACAATTTCAACACTCAAATCGGAGAGTTTCTTGACAGATTGATGCTATTTTATTATCTTATCTCAATTTTTCACTGTAAGTGCTCACTTTCATCTCACCTTGTTTTTATTCTTATCGAGTGCAAGGAAGTTCCACTTGGCTATGTGTTCTTCTGGAGACGGTTTCCGCGAGCTGTCGCCTTCACTTCTGATCGGCAGCTGCATCCTGCAACAAGACACAATGTGACATATCTGACTCAAACCTTGCTCTCATCTCAACACTTGCATGCGATCACTGATCAGGACATACTTCTCGGCGCCGGGTCCTGTTCGGTTGTTCGATGCCATCATCTTCTTCATCAGATAGTCCATCAGCTCGGTGAGGAACTCTTGTTTGCGAGGCTCGGGACATCCTGGGAAATAAAACATTTATCAGGATTCGGCAGAGGCTCTACCAAAATATCAGGGACGTTTGCATGAAACCTGTTTCTTCATTGTTTTAGGCTCGGTTGAGATAATATATAATCTCGTTTTAGCTCCTTATTATCATAATTAAATATATTTTCACTTGATTCATTTCTGTACCTGAGACGTAGAAGGACAGAAGTCCATTTCAAATCATTCTTGAGGAGAGTTCAAAACCCAGTCATTCTACCTTCATCAGGGAAGTCTCGTGAAATTTTATTCTAGTACATTTCTCATTATCAACACAAATAATAATAGTAATAAAATACAAATATTGAACAGAAACACTGGCATTGTGAAGTATAAAATAAAATAAAAAGAGTCCGCAATATTTCGTCGATTCGTTCGATCGACTTTGTCAGCGCGACTGAAA
The DNA here is from genome assembly GCA_934045905.1 of Leuctra nigra. Lineage (NCBI taxonomy): Eukaryota > Metazoa > Arthropoda > Insecta > Plecoptera > Leuctridae > Leuctra > Leuctra nigra. The sequence continues at coordinate 14,964,092 of OW203764.1, read as the reverse complement.
TATTGATGAAATATTGCGGACTCTTTTTATTTTATTTTATACTTGACAATACCAGTGTTTCTGTTCAATATTTGTATTTTATTACTTGTTGGTTCCTGGTATAATATCTTCTTCTTTCTTTTACAAATAATAATGACAAGACACTTATCACCTGTGAAATCTAAAATTTTCATTCATAAAAATCCAATTCAAATATCATGGAAAACTTTGGCGGGACAAACGGCCTGTAACATGAATCAGAACTGTGATGTAATTTCCAAGTCTTCAACAATGTGTTGCCATGGTGATTCCATTGTTGCCATGGCAATATAGCATATTGTGATGTCATTGTCAATTTTCCTGTTTTTAAATTAGAAGATAAATTTATCAAACTTTGTAAATAAATTCCTTGAAAACTGTTCGTCCCACAACAAAAATAAAAGCACATCTGTGTTCAGCAACATCTCAACTTTCATATTTTTTTTTTTTTCTGAAATCTAATCTTCACGAGACTCCTATTATATTCTGTAATGGTGATATGAGTCATTGTGAAAGAGAATACTTCCATATAACTGTAATGTTGACCAGTTAAATGGCAATTGATAGAGTTTGATTACATCAGTCCAAAAGTGTGCAATGCAACATCGAGATAATGGATTCCAGGCTTCAATCTCTGAGGTACAGATTTTTATTTGTTCAATTATGTCTTGAAGTCGAGTCTTGATTCAAGACATGACCGTGTAAGTTGACAATAATTACCGTTCATGGGTCTCGAGGGCGACACAATCGAGTCACACTTTGGGTCTTGATCCTTGACAGATGTGCCTGGGATGGGTTTGCCGCTGTCCTCATGGACACACCAACAATATCCTGAGTCAAACAACCACATAACATGTCACATCCTTATTGTTCAGATGCTAGGATGACTCGAAGAACTTCTAGAACTCTGGGAAAAGGTATCCAGAATTATTGGTGTTCTTTATAACATTTTGGTATTTTTATTTATTTAACAATATAGTCTGGCAAACAGGTGTTGATTATAATGATTTATAAATGTAATATTCAAAAAGATTGTATTATAATTTGTAAACAATTACCCCGAAATAATTTTTGTAAAGGAAAAAATACATAGAACGAAAATGTAAAGGAAATCCAATCAACTTGTATGAAATATTTTCGCTATTATGATGTTTTCTGAAATTTTGGTGCATCAAGCATGAAGTGACTAAGTTTCACGGTTAAAACTAGTTTTGATGAAAAGAATTTTAGTGGGAAATTCAAGCTAAAACCTGTTTAGGGTTTCAAAACCGACAACATATTATTTACCTACAGATAAGATGTAAAATACCTAAGTGAATATAACAAAACAATCGGATAAAGATATCTTCCGGCAGTAGAGAAAGTAAAACATGTTCTAATCATGAACTGGACTAACCTGTGGACTTGTAGCATTGGATCTGGTTGTATCTGCCATCCTCTTTGCACTCGGGCACGTACATCTCTCCGTTGCCAGTTTTCTGTTCGTCCAGAACTCCTCTCCGATCCGACATGCAGTCCGCAGCAGCTGTCACGTGACAGAGATCACAGTACAAGTGGTGGCAGGTGTAGGTAGTCAGATTATACAAGTGGTGGCAGGTGTAGGTAGTCAGATTATACAAGTGGTGGCAGGTGTAGGTAGTCAGATTATACAAGTGATGGCAGGTTTAGGTAGTAGATTATACAAGTGGTGGCAGGTTTAGGTAGTAGATTATACAAGTGGTGGCAGGTGTAGGTAGTAGATTATAAAAGTAGTGGCAGGTGTAGGCATACACATTTACAAGTGGTGGACATTTAAAATCGTCCAATTTACGAAAAAATCGTTGCGGCATGAATTTTGATAGTTTTCAAAATTTGCTAAGATATAACTTGATCCTAGCCGAGTTTAAATTAATTTTTTTCTAGATTTTTCAGATTCACCCTTCTCAAGTTACATGACCTTGAATATTGGCCTGAGTGGTAAAAATAGCTCAAGTAAGCTCTTTCAAAACTCGCTGTAATTTCCAAACGAATCAAGATAACGGGTTCCAGTAAATTTTGTACTCTTCAACATACTCTCGTATATTATTTTGGTTCTCATAATGTTTGTCGTACACCCTCTGCGTGACCTTCAAATCAGGGGTTGAATATTGAGTATAATTTTGCAAAATTTACTGTATTTGACGCTCGATTTACTACCCAAGGGTTGTAAATATCAAGTCAATTATTTTTGTGGAATATCTACGTATATATGGCTTAGTTACTAACCTTCGTTTGTTTTGTTAATTTTAAGTCTTCGGACATGAAATAAAACTTCAAAAACTGAATTATTGACAAATTGTTACTTTTCAACCCCATTTGTACCCAAAAGGGCAAAGAGCCAAAACTTTGAGTTGATGCTCGATTGGTAACTCATATATTGATGTTCAATATCTGCAAGTTTCGTTTTGTTATTCTACGTTTTGGAGAAATGGCGAGTATTTTTGTTTTTATATTAAATGGAATATGGTCAAATTGACTATGTTCAACCCCCCTTTTCCCCCAGAGGGCAAAGCGCCAAAAATGTGAGTTGGTGCTCGATTAGTGACTCATATATTGATATTCAATCCCTGAAAGTTTCGGTTTGTTCTTCTACTTTATGTAGAAATGGCGAGTAGTTTTGTTGAACCATTATTTTTTGTGTGCCTAGAAAATCTACAAGTAAAAGACCTATACGTATCAATCCGTTCAGAAATTAAATTATTTATGGTATTACGAAAATACGTGCCATTTCTGCATAAAGCCGAAGAACAAAACGAAACTTTCAGGGATTGATTATCAATATATGAGTCACTAATCGAGCACAAAATCAAGTATTTGGCGCTTTGCCCACTTGGGTAGATAGATAGGGGGTTGAACATAGTCAATTTGACCATATTCCATTTAATGTTAAAACAAAAATACTCGCCATTTCTCCAAAACGTAGAATAACAAAACGAAACTTGTAGATATTGAACATCAATATATGAATTACCAATCGAGCATCAACTCAAAGTTTTGGCTCTTTGCCCTTTTGGGTACAAATGGGGTTGAAAAGTAACAATTTGTCAATAATTCAGTTTTTGAAGTTTTATTTCAAGTCCGAAGACTTAAAATTAACAAAACAAACGAAGGTTAGTAACTAAGCCATATATACGTAGAATATCCACAAAAATAATTGACTTGATATTTTCAACCCTTGGGTAGTAAATCGAGCGTCAAATACAGTAAAATTTGCAAAATTATACTCGATATTCAACCCCTGATTGAAGGTCACGCAGAGGGTGTATGACAAACATTATGAGAACCAAAATGATATACGAGAGTATGTTGAAGAGTACAAAATTTACTGGAACCCGTTATCTTGATTCGTTTGGAAATTACAGCGAGTTTTAAAAGAGCTTACTTGAGCTATTTTTACCACTCAGGCTAATGTCCAAGGTCATGTAACTTGAGAAGGGTGAATCTGAAAAATCTGAAAAAATTAATTTGACCTCAACTAGTATCAAGTTACAACTTAGCAAATTTTAAAAATTATCAAAAATCATGGCGCAACGACCATTGGACGTTTTTCCGCGGAACGACCCGGTAGTCAGATTATACAAGTGGGGGCAGGTGTAGGTGTGGTTTTAATAATGGTGGCTGGTGAAGGGAGTTTTATTTTATAAGTGGTGGCAGATATAGGGAGTTAGATTTTACAAGTGGAGGCAGGTGTGGGCAGGTAGCTTTTACAAGTGGTGACAGGTGTAGGGAGTGTATCAGTTGTAGTCAGTTAGATTTTACAAATGGTGGCAGGTGCTGGCAGTTTGTATTACAAATGGTGGCAGGTGTAGACTAACTAACTTCTGAGGTATAATTTGATGTTCATTGTACTCATGGTTTTATCCTAGAGCGAAATTAAACCAATTGGCTTATGTGAGATTCTAGATTCTAAATATACAAAGTTTATGCTGTTAGTAAATTGACCTCCTTTCATTTTTTTCATGTTAGAAAATTTGTAGGTACTAGGTACATCTAAAATTACAAATTGAAATGATATTTTGTAAATGACAAGAAACTTACGTTCAGGTTCCGCCTTGCGCTCTACCGGCAGCTCCGTGAAGCCTGGGAGATGGCTGCTGAGCCCGCCGCTAGCTGCAACAAGGCCCTGTAAATCTGACAAACAATCCCGATATCATTAGACCCTCTGACGCAATCCACAAAACTTCATGCCACGAGAGACGGTCGAGAGAATCGACACGTTGGTGCAATTCGTTGAACACAAAACTCTTTCAGAAGCAAACAAAATCAACATGATTACAATATCTCTGTGTAAAGCGTTGCTAAGCAAGTCTCCGAATTGCATGAGAATTTATAATAGTGTGAAAGTTGCTGCTCTGTACTTAATAGACATTGGAAAAGCTAGGAAGACAACTTTCGTCATAGCAGCAGTGATAATAAACAAGCATAAAATGTCTGTATATGTCAACAACTTTTAAACGGCTCGCTTAACAAATGCTACTGCACGAGATGGAGCTGCTTCATGTGGATTCTATTTCCCTGCTCTCTTGTCGTGGCAACAACCAAAAGCTTGACGCCACCGGCTGCAGAAGACTGTAGGCCAAAGCACACGCGTGAATGATGGACTCACTGTAAGCTTTATGCTGTAAGACATGATTTGACAGAAGCAGATCCCAACACTTACAGGCATGCAGAACATGTGCCGCAGGTTACATCATGTGAAATTCGTTCCATTTTATAGGAAGAAGATTGCTATTATACTTTTCAATGTTAACAACATATCTAATTTTTATGTAACTATGCATTTCCTTTGTAGCTTTAAAACGATGGTCCTTAATTTGTATTAATAAAAAATATAATATATTTTTATATAAAACATTTTGATATTCCAAATAAAATACTTATTGGTAATAAGTAAGATAAAACTCTGAAACTTTCACACTTTAGTTGTAGTACCTATTTTATTTTGTTATATTATAGAATTTCACAAAACATACCCTGCATACTGTTAGGAAATGAATAAGGTATTAAAACCAACATTGAGTAGTAAAATTAATTCAACATGATAATGGGGATAGAATAAACGTAAATAGTTAATGTCCTTTGGATACTTTTATTTATCTTTGGGGGAGTCCACTAAAAGTCAGATGAACCAGAATGACGAGCTTTTTGCCTTAAAGTGGACTTCAGAAAACTTTAAATCTGTGATAATAAAAATATTCCGATAAATGGAACCTTGTGTGTATTAATTCCATTTATCTTGTGTAATGGATTTTAAGTATACTTGCCAAATAGGGATGACGCACTTGACTTTGGTTTCATGCACCAAGTATTTTAGGAGTATGCAACAGGCTGGCTGTCTTGGGAACATAAGCAATAACACGTTTTCATCACAATCATTCATCTCAGTTTGGATTGATAAAGACCTATTTTCGTAAAACAGAATTAACACATAAACTCTACTATAACTAGAGACTCACTTGAACCCGAAGTAAGTAGACTTGGAAGCTGGAATTAACTTGAAAGAGCAAATAGATGTTGTAAATTACATAACGAGGCTTCTAAGAATATCTCTCTTAAGTTAGCATGGTGCTAGTTTCATCAAATCAACTCTTTAAGCGCCAAGCATTCCATTGCAATGACCAGCCAAGTCGCCTAGAACCAAAGCTCGACATTGTACAAAACTTCAAAAATGGCAGATTAGCGTAAGCAGAGGACATTTTAAAATTAGACGTTTTATCTCAAAACATTATTTAAAAATAATTACTCTTTCTTAGCGATTTGAAGCTTTTTTCCATATACTGCATAGGTTTGAAATTGGAACCATTTTCAGTTTGAATCCGTTCGATTCTGAAACGTTCCAAAAATTTAAAAAAAAATCTCATGCAACATTCTCCGCATCAAGAAGTAACGACTTATCAAAAGATGTTTAATTTTGAGACAAGTTTCGAAATAAAACGTCTCTGTAACTACAGAAAAGCCTGCAAAGCCCTGCGAATTCCCCCAATCTAAGGCGCCGTGACGGGGAATGATCACTCACCATCCAGATGGCGGTGACGCGCGCCCTCAAGGTCAACCCTCGCGAGACTCTGCACTGAACTCAGCGCCAGGAACAAACGGAAAGAAACTAAAGAATATAAGGAAGTTCTCTCGACCAATGACAAGATGACTTTCATTTAACTGGTTTGCTTTGGCCTACAATCAATTTACTTGAAACTACCTTTTATGGATTGAGTTGAGTTGAGTTAACTGAAATCGAGAATACATTTTTCTTTATTTAGTTACATTTAAAAGAGTGAAGAGTGAAGAATACGAATTCGCATCTCTTTTCAATATCTTCGATGAGGCGGTAAAACCATCAAGCTTTTAGGTGAGGCTTGGGGTTTCTAAGTGGTTTTTCAAGTTGGAATTTGGAATAGATAAGAAGAGCGGCTTTTTGTTATCTAACATTGCTATTTCTATAATTGGACAGTGTAGTAAAACTAGCTGGCGCCTATAGGATAACGTGTCATATCCCCTCCCCCCTCTCATCCTACTGACCGATTGCCATTATATTTAGAATCATCACTTGATGGAATAGTATTTTAAATTTGCATGGGAATTGACTTCTGGAAGGTCGAATGCTGATCAACTGAAATGCCACCCTGCTTTTCAGTTTTCACTGATCAATGTCTCAGTCATACTCTTCTGATCATAGTATTGGAAAAGTATGTCACCACGAAATATTTCCTACAAATGTCGATAGGTACACCCGCGGGCAGAAGAATGGACGATATAAACGGCGCTGGTGCTAATGAATTACCGTCAATTTGGTGAATGGAGAAATAATTATTAGGTATGAGGTGGTTGGTTGATTCTTATAATCAGACCCTTCAACCCCACATGTTCACATCTGCGTTTACCTCTGTTTTGTCGTCTGGACAATCAATTTTCGAAAAATGATTTTTGCAAGCAATTTATGAGTCCGCGGGTATACAAGAATTGTGCAATTAAAAATCAAATTCTCGAGTCAGTATTTTTGCCGTGCATTATTGTTCTACATAAATAAGCTCCATTTCTTGGAGCATGAATGTGTTTTTTACAACATTCAAGTTATCAAACGTTCACTGTGAAGGTTAGTAAACCATAAAAGTTGACATAATTTCAACAGAAGTCTGTCGTCTTTCATGAACGCCGCGAAATAGATATGCGATGCGAATTTGCGAGTATTCGCGTTCATGAAAGACTCGTTTTGATTAATTTTTTAACTTTAAAACTTTTAATGTTTGTTTCATGTAGGTACTAACAGATTTTATTTCCTTTCACTCATGGAACAGGCATTTATTGATTAAATTATATATTGATATGATTTTTTTAAGTGTCTACGGAATGATACTAAATCAACGTGGAAAAGTCTGTTCAGTCACAGAAAATCATGATTTTTTCCCCGAAAATGACCCTTATGACAACAAGCACTAAGAGCGAATTTCTATTAACTTAGTATCAGAACTTCGACGTTATGCCGTTCTTTGTTTCCCTAAGTACACACACACACATGAACATGATGTCCTCTCTCTCTCTCAACTCAAACAATCTGTGAAGTTGACTCACGATTGAAGTCGTGCCCCAGACACGCCGCCCACTCCTCCCTCGACACTCTGTCGTCCGTGTCCATGTCGCACATGGAGGCGAAGGTGTGCGCACACCGCTTCGGCTTGACGACCTTGCGCACGAGACGGCGCAGGTCGCGGTACTCCTCCTTGACGAGGTAGTCGTCGCCGTCGGCGTCGATGGAGGAGAACTTCCACTCCAGCACGGCGCGGTCCAGGTCCGACGTCTTCGCCGCCTCCCCTCCTACGACAGATTGAACATACATGTTGAGACAGTTGGTACTCCTCCTTGACGAGGTAGTCGTCGACGTCGTCGATGGAGGAGAACTTCCACTCCAGCACGGCGCGATCTAGGTCCGACGTCTTCGCCACCTCCCCTCCTACGACAGATTGAACATACATGTTGAGACAGTTGGTACTCCTCCTTGACGAGGTAGTCGTCGACGTCGTCGATGGAGGAGAACTTCCACTCCAGCACGGCGCGATCTAGGTCCGACGTCTTCGCCGCCTCCCCTCCTACGACAGATTGAACATACATGTTGAGACAGTTGGTACTCCTCCTTGACGAGGTAGTCGTCGACGTCGTCGATGGAGGAGAACTTCCACTCCAGCACGGCGCGATCTAGGTCCGACGTCTTCGCCGCCTCCCCTCCTACGACAGATTGAACATACATGTTGAGACAGTTGGTACACCTCCTTGACGAGGTAGTCGTCGTCGTCGACGTCGATGGAGGAGAACTTCCACTCCAGCACGGCGCGGTCTAGGTCCGACGTCTTTGCCGCCTCCCCTCCTACGACAGATCAAAGGCCCATCTACAATTGATGTAACGGCGACGCAACACAAATTTAACATAATTTTAGTTCCCTCACCGTTGCCTCAATTGTGGCCAGACTTGGACCTTCTCATTTCATCATTCCCGTTCCGTACTTTACGTCAATTGTAGTAGGTGCATATTTTCTTATTGTTTACTTATCTGCCCCGCAGTCAAGCCACTTTCTTGGCTTTGTGTGGCTAATTGTACTTTTATTGTGTATTCTGTGTACGAATTACACAATAAAAAGGGGTCACATGATATTATGGTGTAAAATAATCATAACTGACCGTCACACATAGTGCACGAATCTTCATTTCTAATTAAAGTCTATTTATTTATCTCGACGCAATGCCAGAGTGATTATCTCATCATGATGGTGTAATTAAACAGTCTGAGTTGCTAATGGACCTCCAAGAAGTGTGGCTGGACGATGCAGATTGTCGCGGCTGGCATTGAGTGGTTCTGAGTAACTCACCGGCAGCTTGTGGTGACAGACGACTGTACTCGTTCTTGAAGATGTGAAGGAGGTTGCTGTTGAACTGCGTGCGATCCATGCGGCCGCAATCTGGAACAGAGAGACTAAGTTTACAGTGATGATTATAGGTACTTACCCAGGGCGACCCATCAGTGCCCCCCTCCCCTCCTTAAGAGTTTTAAAATGGAGTGTAAAATGTACACAAACTTTTTTCAAGAAATTAAATAACTATCGAAGTTTTAGTAAAATTATAGAAAATTCGGTATTTTGGATGGTCACAGTGTGTTTTTCAGCATAGCAAAAAGTTCTGAACTTCTTTTGGGAAAAATGTCGATCAATTCAACGTCAGAAATGGTTTAAAAACTCTTGAAACACAATCAAGAGATTCAATATTTTCCCGGGGTTCTTCGCCCCGGACCCGCATAAGGCGGTCCTCCCCCAGTCCCCGGATCATTTTCGTGTGTATTATGTGAGTGAGTGCGTGTGGAAATGTTTGTCCTTTTATAATTTTCAGATAATATGAGCACATTACTGTTTTGCATATTTTGTTGTGCCCACCCTAAATTCTGGTGTGTCCACCCTTAGGAAACATTCTGAAACTGAAATCATCACTGATCGTCTAATTTAATCAACAACCGATCGATATCTCTTATGAGAAAATAGCATGGACGCGTGATAGCCAATTGACTATTATATCATAAGCGTTATCAATCGATGTCGACAATAATACGATCACGGTACTGACACAATTTCATAATGGAACATTATAGAGAAAGCTTATCATGATTATCATCCTAACGTAACAAGAAGACATTATTGCCTTATTTTGGTTACCTTTAATCCTGTATTAAAAAGCAATGATTTATGTTTTCGTATGTGCTGAGATTACAACTTATGAAGTGAGGAGCAGCTCTTCCCTTTGGTCTTCCTTTACTTTACAATTCATAAAGGTTAAGTTAAAAATGAGGGATAATCATAAAGTGGGAATTGTCACTTACCTCTGGTTTTATTGAGCCCACGGGGGGATGATCTCCTTCTCGTTCCAGATTTATCTGAACATTTAACAAATAATTTTTTTACTATAGACATTGACGAAACAATTATTACAAATTTAGTCTCATTAATTTTAATGTCAACCTAATTGAGACGACATTATTGATTGAATTGTCGAGATGACTGAGAGTTGTATTTCTCACCGAGAGTTTTCCTGGCGCAGTTTGGCTTCCCGTACTGCACGACTGTGTTGGGTACCGGCTGTCCGTTGGGCTTGACGCACCAACAGCGTCCTGCGGTGCACTGGACAGGGGCGTAAGTGCCGTCCTGCAGACACACGGGGTCGAAGTTCACGCGGCTTGCTTGACCTGCCTGTTGCCGCCCTTGACGCTGAGACAGGCTCAGATCGGCCCAGCATGGCTGCACTTCTGTACCACAACAAACATATCCTTCAAGATGACGGGAATAATCATTCAATATTTGGTAGGACGTAAATTGCAAGTAAATGTGATTACAAACTAGAAGAATTCAAATCATTAGTGTGCTATGTTTTTTTAAAAATGGAAACACGGCATTGTAAAGTAGGATTTATTGACACAACACTGTCTACTACAAGAGACACTAAAAGGCTCAATTTATTGTTAACGGTAAACATGTTTTATTGTAATAAAAGTCTGCGCAAACTCATGAGCTCAGCCCGATTTACACGGTACAATTTCTTGAACAACTTCTGTGTCACATTCCCATTTTTCATACAATTTTGTATTTACACGACGCAACTTTCTGTCACAGAACTTAAAATATGTTCTAATTTCCTTCAAGAAATGTGACAAAGACTTTGTCAAAGACTGTGTCGTCACAGAAGTTGTTCATTAATAATGTGGCCATGTAAATCGGACTTTATAGCAATGAATTATGTAATATTCAAGGCTTGTGGTGGACTTTTGACAACTTAAAAGTTGTAAAAGTACGCATATATCTCAGGAAGTAGAGCCTTATAGTGTGGATTTTATTCCCCTTCTATCGTTGAATAGATATTATCTACATACATGTAAAACTCGTAGTGGGAGGAATCATGCAAATTGAAATTTGAGTCGGAGGTTTCATGTTCTTCAATTAGTCGTACGTAGAGTTATTCACATTATTGCATAATGTCCAGTCCGGTCGTGTATAGGGATACATTACATACGAAGAAGTTAGTGGAAAGTTAGTAAAGAACTTAAAGAATTTGAAACTGAAGAACTAATCCAAGAATATGAATCCTATGATGACTCAAATATCAGTGCATTTGTAAATTATGTGGAAACATTCAGGAGAGATATACAGTTGAAGAGTACCTACAGGGAAAGAACGCTATAAGTCACATTCGGATGAAAATGGGATAAACGAAGTTTTGAGTTGAAACTTGTATCTATCTTCCATACAAAAAATCTACATTTCAATTGCGTTTTTCAAGACTTCGTGGCAATATTATCAAAAAACCGTGGGACTAGTCTGAAAGCTCATAAAAATCACTGCAATAAAAATTGACGTACAGCGTTCTTTCTCTGCACCCTTCAATTACAATTCGTGATACAAGGCCTTACGACAGGTTAATACATCAGTATATCAGGGTTAGAAGGCCCGATGTCCATTTCAATGAATCTTGAGGTGAGCTCAAAAGCCAGAAATTCTGCCTTCAACCAATTTTAGGTAATTTGTAATGGTGACACCAGTCATTTTGTTTCAATATAACTGCAAAATCGAGACAATACATCTATCTGTCTTTCTGCATCTGGGGCTGGATTCACGAAAAGTATTATCTCCTAATACGTACTATCTTTGGTATTATCTTTCATTTAACATGGTGTTCTTGGTATTAAATCGAAATATAATACGTATTAGCAGATAATACTTTTCGTGAATCCAGCCCCTGAGGTATAGAAATGTCACGTATAGATAGAGGTCTCTGGTTCGAGTCCTACCTCTGCATTTGCCCTTGTGTTTGACGCCGACTGGAGTCCCCGCGCACTTGGCCGTCAACAGTTGACAGCGACTCTGGTAGGTCTTGTTGTCTGTGCCGCACACATGTTGCCGTTGAGGAGACTTCTCATTCGCCAGGCATGTCTGCAGTCGGGACGCGCAATCGCTGCCCTGATCCACACAAATACATTCAAAGAGCGAAGAAAGAAACAGTTGACAGCGACTCTGGTAGGTCTTGTTGTCGGTGCCGCACACATGTTGCCGTTGAGGCGACTTCTCATTCGCCAGGCATGTCTGCAGTCGGGACGCGCAATCGCTGCCCTGATCCACACAAATACATTCATAGAGCGAAGAAAGAAACAGTTGACAGCGACTCTGGTAGGTCTTGTTGTCGGTGCCGCACACATGTTGCCGTTGAGGCGACTTCTCATTCGCCAGGCATGTCTGCAGTCGGGACGCGCAGTCGCTGCCCTGATTCACACAAGTACATTCATAGAGCGAAGAAAGAAACAGTTGACAGCGACTCTGGTAGGTCTTGTTGTCGGTGCCGCACACATGTTGCCGTTGAGGCGACTTCTCATTCGCCAGGCATGTCTGCAGTCGGGACGCGCAGTCGCTGCCCTGATCCACACAAATACATTAATAGAGCGAAGAAAGAAACAGTTGACAGCGACTCTGGTAGGTCTTGTTGTCTGTGCCGCACACATGTTGCCGTTGAGGCGACTTCTCATTCGCCAGGCATGTCTGCAGTCGGGACGCGCAATCGCTGCCCTGATCCACACAAATACATTCATAGAGCGAAGAAAGAAACAGTTGACAGCAACTCTGGTAGGTCTTGTTGTCGGTGCCGCACACATGTTGCCGTTGAGGCGACTTCTCATTCGCCAGGCATGTCTGCAGTCGGTACGCGCAGTCGCTGCCCTGATCCACACAAGTACATTCATAGAGCGAAGAAAGAAACAGTTGACAGCGACTCTGGTAGGTCTTGTTGTCGGTGCCGCACACATGTTGCCGTTGAGGCGACTTCTCATTCGCCAGGCATGTCTGCAGTCGGGACGCGCAGTCGCTGCCCTGATCCACACAAGTACATTCATAGAGCGAAGAAAGAAACAGTTGACAGCGACTCTGGTAGGTCTTGTTGTCGGTGCCGCACACATGTTGCCGTTGAGGCGACTTCTCATTCGCCAGGCATGTCTGCAGTCGGGACGCGCAATCGCTGCCCTGATCCACACAAATACATTCATAGAGCGAAGAAAGAAACAGTTGACAGCGACTCTGGTAGGTCTTGTTGTCGGTGCCGCACACATGTTGCCGTTGAGGAGACTTCTCATTCGCCAGGCATGTCTGCAGTCGGGACGCGCAGTCGCTGCCCTGATTCACACAAATACATTCATAGAGCGAAGAAAGAAACAGTTGACAGCGACTCTGGTAGGTCTTGTTGTCGGTGCCGCACACATGTTGCCGTTGAGGAGACTTCTCATTCGCCAGGCATGTCTGCAGTCGGGACGCGCAATCGCTGCCCTGATCCACACAAATACATTCATAGAGCGAAGAAAGAAACAGTTGACAGCGACTCTGGTAGGTCTTGTTGTCGGTGCCGCACACATGTTGCCGTTGAGGAGACTTCTCATTCGCCAGGCATGTCTGCAGTCGGGACGCGCAATCGCTGCCCTGATCCACACAAATACATTCATAGAGCGAAGAAAGAAACAGTTGACAGCGACTCTGGTAGGTCTTGTTGTCGGTGCCGCACACATGTTGCCGTTGAGGAGACTTCTCATTCGCCAGGCATGTCTGCAGTCGGGTAGCGCAATCGCTGCCCTGATCCACACAAGTACATTCAAAGAGCGAAGAAGAAAATACATATAAATATCTATATTTCTCATTCAAATTTCTGTTTTAAATTTGATCGCCCCACGATTGAAATTTTAGAAAATGTAGGAAAACGCTCAGTGACAGCGAATTGAGTGAGAAGCCCTGGAATTTTCTGAAGTGTTCAGAAAACACTAAGACGATTACGACGACGACGACGACGACGACGAAGAAGAAGGAGACGATGATGATGTTGATGAAGAGGAAGGAGGTGGATAACGAGGAGGAGGAGGAGGAGGAGGAGGAGAAATGTCGAGCTTTGGCCAGTCGGCATTGTTTATTATAAGGCCTACAATATGTACTTTACTTAGTGTGGAAAATTGTTTATATTAAATATAAATGAGATAATAATAAAAAAAATCTTATACAGTTTGATTATACATTTAATTAACATATGAACCAAAATCTTCTCATGAAATGCTCATCAGTTTTTGACATATAAATCATTTTCGGTGGGACCGTGATACCGATCTTGCTAATAATCAATAAGCTAACCAACAGGATAGTAATGAATCTTCTCCGTAAATATTGGGCATATTTGTTACTACATTTGACATAAAATAAGAAAAAATAATGTATGCCATAAGTTTTGAATGAAAGCGCTTGATGGCTCTCTAAAAAATGTGTCATATCCTGTTCATGATAATTGTTATTTAAAACGACATTTTTTAAAACTGAGTGAAAATTTCCGTTTGTTTATTTCAGAAGGTTAAACGCATGACTATGATATCGATAGATGATCTTTATGGGGCTTGACGCTTGGTACGCACGAAGTAATTAATTTAGTTTTAAAATATGTTTAAAATCCATCAAGTATAACCTTTTACTACTAATTGGATTCTAAAGTAGAGTAGATAGAAAAAGAAATTACTATACGTCATACTCTTATGAATGACAGATGAACCTTTGATAATTAGTAAGGCCGATACTATATAACGGACACGCTCAATTAAAATAGGAAATTAAAAAAACATATTAGTTGATTTCTGATTGATATCACGTAACATAAGTGTACTTCCTAGTTTCTTCTTGTATTGCCAACATGCTGGCTTGAGTTTTCCTCATTTGCTCAATTAACTCATCTATCTCATCGCGTTTTGTTCGGCGCTACACTGGCGCCACGCGAGTTCGAACCCTCGATCGTCGCACGCACGATCGACAGTCTCGAACCTAGTTTTTGCATGACTTCAAACTCAGGCGCCAGCACTCTCTCGACGTCTTATCCAAGAACACAAGCGAAATTTATTTTTATAAGACGATTTTTGTTTGTTGGAAGACGGCTTGATAGTTTGTCTATGGATTCTGCTTCCACAAACAGAGTGGCTTGAAATGAAATTCATTACTTCAAACGCTTTTAACCTTTTGATTTTCTTAGAAATTTTGTATTTTTTTTAATAACTCGTTATAGAAATTGTGCGTACGTAAATGCTGTTCAAATTTACTCCCGATGTGTGATGTTTAGTCAGGTACATATATTTATTTTTCAATTTATACGGAAGTATCGGGCTTAGTAGGAATTATTATAGATGTAAATAATGTATTTCTTTTGTGACCAATAAAAAAAAATCATTTATAAATGGAACTTTTAACTAGGTACCTACTGAACATTTTGAAATTTTATTTTGGTAATAATCGGAAATAGGGGTTTATCTCCACTTTTCACCACTATCTTCCACTTATGTGGTAAAGAAGTTCCAAAGATCATTTTCGTTTTGAACTGCATTACCATTTTGGTGGAGAAAGTTTTGGAAGTAATGATACTGATATATATTATGAACACTGAACAGACCAAAAACAAATATCTTTCTTTTGTAAGTATATATTATTTTTGCGGCAATATTCAAAACTCTGTTAATCAGTTGTTAAGTTTAACAGTTGACTAGGACTTTCAATGGCAACAACCAATAACATATATGAAATTACCACTTAAATAGTATGTTAGTTAATTATTACTGAAAAACCGGCCCCTTGTGATAAAAATCAAGATCAGATTGCTTAGCGAGCACGAATATATGCATTCTGCATAAGTGCCTGATGTGATGAAGAAAACTTCCACAATATTATGTCAACGTATTCATAGTATTTTGATATCATGTAATGGTGTTTCAATATTGAATGACAAAGCTATACTAGTATCAATCAAAATATTATATAAATTTTAAAAACTACATCCGGCGATTTTACTGAAAATAAATTATGAGATGTTGAATGAGTGAGTATCATCTTCTCAAAGACTTCAACAAAAAGCGGATTTATATAAATTCGAACTGAAATTCTCTCAAATTCACTAGAAAAAGACAAATATTTCTCCGATACGATGATATGAAACGAGAACTCTCTCATTTAGCAGCGAGATAATCTTTCTCTGTGAATCATACGGAATTGAAACATGACTCCTCAAGGAAAGAATTTAAATTACTTCTGCAATTAATTCAACATAGCCATGGAATGAAAACCGCGTAATGCCTGTACATGAGTAACTACATTTCCGTTCACTATGCGTAGAACATATTCGATGTTTAGTGCGTCTTTATTAAACGTTGTCAACAGTTTAAGACCACTGATGGCAAGGAACTTAGGAAGGATGTGTGTAAGTGAATAACCACGGCGTGATTGGATGATTGCTTGAAGCGGTATAACAATCGTTGCTATGGAACTTGATGGATAGGGGAGACCAATTATCCTGATTGACTACACAAGCACGGATCTTCCGGTTAGGAAGTTAACTAACCAAACCTTAGTCAATGTCAGGTGCACTTTTGTGACAGAATTCAGGTTTCCGAAATACAACATGACAGTGTAGGAGAGAAAGTCCAGTTAAAAATATTTTATACCAAGACTATTTAAGAGTTTTGCTTTGTTGTATTAGTATAGGTACGGGACGGGTCAAGGTTAGTTAAATCTTTAGACATAGAATAGCCTTGACAAACAAAACAAAGAAATTGTAGAAGTGGACCAAATCACCAAATCAAAAGGTAAGTTGGAGAATAAGGTAATCGTGTTTCTGCAGATTTGAAGAAATTAATAATATTTCCTCCAATCCTCTAAAATATAATACAGGTAACAAAACATAGTACCTTGGCATCAAACTAAAACACATTTAAATAACAAATCTGTTTTTTTAAATTCTAGATTTTGTTCTCTTTACATTAGTAGGTATTTACCAATAAATATAATTTGTATTGTCTCGTACTGAATAATCATTTTTTAATTTATTTCAGTTGCATTTGGTGTGCATCTTACCTTCGTCCCCTTGTCATTTACCTCAGCCGCCAACCCACAGTTGACGATCACAACAATAATCCAACAACCGGCTAACTTGCGCCACATGACTGTAATCACTGTTAACTGTCAACTGTAAACACACGACCTCTGTAAGATGAAGTGAAGAGCGATACAGCTAGACGATGCTGCTGTAGCACAAGCACATCTTCGACTGATGTGATGTTGTCTACACACTCTTCTCTTCGTGCGAAGTGAGCGCCTGAGCCTGGGGGCAGTCAGCTGACCCAAGCTACTGCATTCCGAAACATAGCTTCTGTTCGGAGGCCTTTTTCTTGTTCAGGCAATCACAATAGAAAGAAAGAATAGGAAGAATTTGACAAAATATAAATTGTTTTTTTTTCAACTGATCTTCGTTGTACGAGCCGAAT
Organism: Leuctra nigra; assembly: GCA_934045905.1. Taxonomy (NCBI): domain Eukaryota; kingdom Metazoa; phylum Arthropoda; class Insecta; order Plecoptera; family Leuctridae; genus Leuctra; species Leuctra nigra. Next base: position 14,946,721 of record OW203764.1, on the reverse strand, counting down.
GGACAGAATAAACCAATTCGTTTAGTAGAATATAATATTTCAGTTTTAGCTTTGAATTGAAAGTTTCTACAAAGGTAATAAATCTGTTTCAAAAACTTGCCAAAACATACATGTTCTAAGAATCGTTTTTTTCTTATCGCTTTTGACGAGATTGCTTTTTTGACGTAGGTAGGTAACTGAATTAAAAATCGTGAAAATAAAATAAATTTTAATTTCGTTAAATATTTAATAATTATATAATTGGTATAATTGGCTACCATGTTTTGTTTTCGTCAATCTGTTTTTAATAATTTGATTTAGTTCCTTCTAACGCATACGTTCTGCTTTAGTTTGGATCAAACTTTAACTTATTTAGGGGAAGGTGGGACAAAACGGTGTACTGAAGGTTTGAGAGGATAACTTCCATATTTTGCAATTATCATTTTCATTTCGACTTTGACTTGTACCCTATTGTCTATGGATAAAAAAATACAATTATGTAAAATTGTGAAGTTTTGTAACGATATTGTAAAATGTCAAAAAAGGAAAAATACCCCGCTCTGCCACACCACGTTCTGTGGTAGTATGGGGCAAAATGGGGTAAACAAAAGTATTTCACAACATTTTATTGATTTCAAATCGTTGTAAACTTTCAACTCCTCTTATATAAAAAATCTTCAAATATAATATCGCAAGGATTTAATATTCAAGGCTTATATTCTTTTCCTGTTGATGTTTTTATTTTTAAAATGTCTTGATTTGAGCTTTGATTCAAGCCATAGACCAGCAATCAGCACAATTCAGATATATGAATATTTTGTTGTTGTCAGTATTGTTATTTTATACCTGGGAATAGGGGCCTGCAGTGACCCATTAGATTTGCTACTTAGATTGTCCCATTACCACATCCAGCAAAACCTTAGTAACAAAAAGAAATCTCAAATATCTGCATTTTTTATGCCCGTCATTATCCAAGTTTCTAAAAAAGCATAAAATATGTTATCGAAAGCGTTGATGTCAGGATCAGCAAGATGGGAATGAAATTAGACACAATTATTTATTCTCGATGATCATTCCATTTATTGATCATATTTCATAAAATCTTCTCTTCATATATATTTTTATTTTTAAAATATACAATCTGGTTTCATTTTGCAATACCTACATTTGTAGTAAAGGCAACAGCACTTGACAATTCCAAGTTCAATGGTGCTCGTTCGTCAATAAAACCACAATCAGTGATTTAATTTAAAATCACCAGAATACAATACCATTAGCTCTAAGCATCACTTGCCCCACAATCGGGACAATATATACAACTCATTGCCACAAACCAGTTTACTTAAGACAAACCATTTCGGATTCGTCACATCAAATCTGCAGACGCAATTATTGCACTGTGCACAAACATATACAAACAGAATAAAACGCACAAAACAAATTACACAAAAAAAAATGCAAACGGAAATAAAACTATGCAACAATAAATTCATTTTCGGTATTTCTCCAATTACAATAATCCATTGTAGCAACCGGTAAATTGGACATTGTACCACAGGTAGAAGGCAGCACTAATGAAGAAATACAATCCTTTGATTCGATTAACAATGGAATAACAATGTATCTCATACTTAAAATAAATAAAACCGTGTAATTATTTAAAATGAAACTTATTGTCTTTGTCAAATAATCTTTCATCCCGCTTAGTTCTCATATTAGAGTTGACATTGAACATCGAATGTACAACGTTACAAGAACATTATTAGAAAAATAGAATCCTACGCTGATCCTGCAATGATGAAAGTACGACATAGGTACGTATTCAGACCAACCTTCTGCAATGGTTAAGAATAAACTAACAGCCATATATCTCTATAAACTGCAGAAATATAAGGCGTATGTATAGAATTTAGAAAAATATTTCCATCAAGAAAATTGGCAACTTTACCTACTATATTTTAGGCTTGTGGAATGACAAATGTTCATGGAGGCACCATGAAATAACTTTCGTTTTTGGTGAAGAAGACAATGATTGTCAGTCAAGGAATTTGCTACCACATTAGTTAGTACTACATACATGTTGAATGATTTTACACAAATCAACGTTTCATTAAAGACTTGATCACAAGCAAATTCATTTCTAAAAAAGGCATTTCAATGCAGCACAGAATCATTAAAAATGAGTTTCAGTTAGAAAAAGTGATATGTAGGTACAGTCAGGGAAATTAGATGGTTCATACTCTGCCTCTCTCTCACCCATAACATAAACATGTTTTTATATGGAGCGAGATAGAGTGTAACCATCTAATTTCCTTGACTATACATATAAGTTAAGACTTGTGAAAACTTAATTGGAAACAAAACGTTGGTTTATGTAATTCAGGACTTAGCATGCTGTTAACTATTAGAAGTACATGGTCACAAATTAATTAATTAATAATTAATTATATTAACTACATAATTCATATGGAATTATTAGGTACACTCAACAAAATTAAAAAAATGTATTTCGGAAGAAACAGATGGAATGAAATCTATTTGTAGGCTCTATTCTATCTGAAGCAGTCAATGATAAGTGATAACTCATCACTGTAACTAACTGTAGAATGTGAGCTCTGAATTCATTGATAATAAATAACAAGGATTGATTTTAAGTTTTTTGAATACCATTTTTTCTTTTGTTGGATGTACCGATCTATTTTTGGACACCTTTATAGCATGTTCATTGTTCAGACTTCTTTCAATAACTTAATAAAAATGTTGGCATTTTATGTATAAAATCTATTACTTTGTAACAAAATGTATTTCTCTGTTATTTATATTTTTTATAATAAAACTAGTTATCAATTCTATCTTAACAATGACGAAACACAGCTATGAACATTGTTTTTTGGAATAAAACAATATTATAATTTGAATCATACCAATTAGTATGCTCATAAAGTTTCTATGTAAATGTCTGACTATGTTTTGTCTAGGTATTAAATAAATTATAAAATTTTCGAGATCCACATATGAATATGATGGTTTGTTTATACAATACAATGATAATATTGAAATTTGTTTTACAATGTTTGAAGTAGGTAATAGGAAAGTACTTGGCCTGAAGCGTAAGAAGCCGGAATATATTTTACTACGTGTAATGGCCTCTTTGCTTGCGAGATGGCCATTTATAATTTTCCTTGTGGATGGAATGTTTACTCTATATACATTATAATATCTGCACACCGTTTTCGTCGAGCAGCCGAACTGGATAAATATATGTTATAACAATCGAATGTCAGTTTTAGCGATGCGTTCGCATTACCCTGAGAATCGTACAGGGGAACACTCGAAGTGTGAACGATGAAATTACGATGATATATACTGGAGCGTTTGGTTCTCTTCACTTGTCGACATTCGAAGACTAGTCTGAGCACTTATTACGACGATTAATTTTAATGTTCCCGAAAGAATGGCTGTACCAATGTCCCTGCACCTAGAATCAAAGAAAAACAATCCTTTAATTTAATTACATCATGCAAATTTGAAATGGGCATAAGAATTTACTAAACCAGAGGACAGAATGTCAAGTCTGATTTGCACCTTTGACTAGACAGTATGTACTATGTTTACATGAACAATCATTCCATAAATGGATTACAAGATCTATCCCTACATACATATGAATAGGTATTCGCTAAATCAAGCTTCCTCTCTGCACTCTGGTGGTAGAAATGTGTACTTGAGGAAGGGTGTAGCAATTCAATTCTCCATAAGGTACCTGTAGAGTTTGGATACCTCTACTTCATACACTATTTAACATAGAACCATAAAAATTGTAATGAGTATAGAAAAGATTATGCTTATTCGATCTGTCACCTCAGAAATGTATTTTTTGTGTCTAAATAATTATAAAATAACTTTCCGTATGAAGCAAATACGGCTTATACTGTAGCCTGATAGGTCCGTTGGACCATTTCCTGTCCTCTGATTGGCTGATGCATTACATGTTTGAACAATTATTACGCTGCAATTTAACCTCGGAGAAAAATTCTGAGGTGACAGATCGATAAAGCATCATCTATTCTATACTAGTTACTTTTTTCAGGGTCCTATGTTTAATTGTGTATGAAGTAGATGTATCCAAACTATACACATTCTTTATGAAGAATTGAATGCGTACACCCTTCCTCTAGTACCCCATCTCTACCACTAGAGTGCAGAGCTGATCTTAATTGTGCGAATTGTATTGTATCATCAATCTAGATAGTTAAATGTAGATCAAACACAGTAAAATTGCAGAAAACTTTATATATGGAGAATGAAATTGCAGTCTACTTGTCAACTAAATGTAATGTAATAAATGCAATGTAATAAAGAACAAAATATTCATGAAATGAAGGAAAATTATTCGACTACTGGGAATACATAGATCAGTTTTCACTTCTTGAAGAGATGTAATTTGTGAGGTGCATAATGAAGATCTGTTGATGTCTATTGCGACAGGTTTATGGCACTTCAATGACAATGACAAGGATTCGGTCAACACTCACCAATATGTACATTTCAATCAGGCAGTTGTCTGCCCGAGGGACGTCTGCAGTCGAGCAGTTACTTGTTGACGGAACTTCGAGTGAGGTGTTGACTTGCGCCAGCCTGTGGAAAACATTAATTCAATCTTAGTATCAGCACTGGATGCCATAGATTCCTTTGGAGAGTTTGTTGCAACCAACATTCTACAACGCTGAAAACTACAATCTGAAGTCATCATCAGATACAATTTTTAAGAAAATTATGTATGTATGTATGTATGTTTTATTGATCCGCTTTGTGATACAATGCACGGTGGCAGAACATATAATAATGTGATAATATTATCTCACATAATAACATGATAACAATAATTATAATACATGCGTCTCGACATTAAAAATCTAGTGTAGAATGAGAATGAATGAGAATGAGATGAGTGATATGTGATGAGTACAAACAATAATAATATGGATTCATGCTGCACCTTCTCAAGAAAATCAATCTTAGTTGAGTAATGACATTAATTATTAATCATGATAACTCGAGATTAGATGTCTAGTATGTAGAATAGTGATTAATGAGATGTGATGATGGTGTGATGCGTACATAGTATTATAGATGCATGCATATTCTCAAATAAATAGGTGAAGAGGTAGTAATATTAGGATGAAGGTGCCATGTTTCATTAGTGAATACAGAGGTGAAAGAGGACAGAAATGGAGGTAGAAGATTGAGGAAGATACGATTTAGGGAGGCACGTCGATTAACTTGTTAAAGTCCACGATGGTCACCACATCCTCCAAGTCCTTTGGAAGTTGATTCCACAATCGCACTGATCTGCCGAGGAGGGAGTATCTGCCCCGCCTCGGGAGATGGAGTTTCCTGTTGTGGTCCAAGCGGCCAAAGAACGTGGGAGACTTGACTAGCTGGTGAAGATCCTGCCATCCAGGCTATCCGGAGACGGTCTTGAAGAGGTATCGAAGGCTGCATTTCTTTCGGCGGGAAGCCAGCGATTCCCAGTGAAGGTCGTCAACGAGTCTTGAGACGCTGACGTGTGGTCGATGTGTTGCCTTGTTCCATCTCCGATGGCAGTTCCAGACGTACCTTGCCGCTTTTCTTTGGACCATTTCGATGGAGTGTATTGCTGCCTCAGAGTGCGGATCCCAGACTCCAGAGCAGTATTCCAGCAGTGGTCTAATTAGGCACTTGTATGCGTAGTCTCTGGTCTTGGGGAGGCTGCCTTTGATGTTTCGCATAACAAAGTGAAGCATCTTTCTTGCTTTGGCTGTTAATTTGTTGATGTGAGGCGTCCAGTTCATGTCCGAAGACAGAGTAATTCCGAGGTATTTGCAGGATGATGACTTTTCCACGTTTTGACCATTGATGTTATAACTAGTTGGTATTTGGCTCCGCTTTCTAGTAAAGCTGACTACTGAAGATTTAGCAGCATTTAGTTGCATGCCATTTGCTACAACCCATTGCTCAATCCGTTCAATGTCACCTTGTAGCTTCTCACGGTCGGAGACGTCACGGATAACAGCATAGATAATTAGGTCATCGGCGAACAGCTTCTTGGAAGACCTAATTACCTCAGCTAAGCTATTGTTGAATCCAATAAACAGGGTTGGCCCCAAGACTGAGCCTTGGGGTACCCCAGATGGGATTTGTACTGGGTTTGAGATGGAGTTACCAACTTGGACTTTTTGAGTTCTTCCTGAGAGAAATAGTCCGATCCAGTCGACCACTCTTCTATCAAGATCCATTGCAGAGAAGACGTCCATGATGATGTTGTGCGGGACGACATCGAATGCTTTGGAGAAGTCAAAGAGAACAGCGTCGACTTGAAGCCCCTGGTCCAAAAGCTCGATTACTTCTTGCGTGAACCCTGCAATGGCCGTTTCGCAAGAGAAGCCCTGACGGAATCCGTGCTGGGTGTCCCCTAGCCAGTTACTTTTTTTCCACTGTGAGTGGATGTAGTCAACTAGAAGTCTCTCCATGGTTTTGCAGATGATCGACGTGCTGCTAATGGGCCTGTAGTTCGAGGGGTTGCTTCGAGGGCCACTTTTGTAGATGGGATGGACTATTGCGGTACTCCAATCGGCCGGGATCTGGCTGTTGTTTAAGGAGATGGAGAAAAGAAAATTAAGGTAGGGGATAACGGCAAACTGTGTCGTTTTTATAAGCTGAGATGTTATCTTGTCTGGGCCTGCTCCTGTGTTGAATCGAAGCTTGTTCAACGCTTTGCGAATAGTCTTCTTACCCAGGATGAACGGAGAGGTCAGTTCATGACTTGCGACTGCACTCTGCGGGCTGCGGTTTGTGATAGACCAGCACGGATCAGAGTTGAAGACAGATTCGTATGTGGTGTTTAGGAGATTAGCTATGTCAGTATCGGTGGTAGCCATTCCGTCTGGAGACTGGAGGGGAGGGATTTGGTGTTGTTGTCCCTTCTTACCATTGACATGTTTGTGAAATTGGCGCCAGTTTCCAGGATTGTCGATATCCAAGAGCTTAACCATGTGATGGTCGAGAGCCTTTTTCTTTTCTTCCATGAGTTCCTTTGACAGGGCCTTGAAGTTGTCCACGTTGATCTTCCTACATTTGTAGGCCTTTCTGCATTTCCGTTTTAATGATATGATCTTCTTATTAAAATATACAGGATCGTCGCTCTGCTTTACTTGCCGCTGTGGTACAAACGAGCTCCGCGCCGATTCCAGCAGAACCTTGAAGCTGTCCCAATATGTGCAGATGTCACCTACTTGTGAGCTCCACTTTTCGAAGGCTTCCATAAGAAATATTGTCATCGAGTGGACATCCGCCTTTCTGTACAACCAGACTAACTTCGGTGGTTTTGGAGGCTGGTGATCAGAGGTGATGTTTACTTCAACTACAATGATCCTATGATCACCGATACCAGGTTCTACTGAGCTCTTGGAAACGATGGCTGGCGGTGAGACAAGGAAAATATCCAGGATGTTATTTGGTAGATGCGTGGGCTCGCAGATGACTTGCACCATGTCGTTGTCACTAAGCAAGCGGTTTAGTGCGAGTTGGACAGGGCAGTTGGACACTCCAGACTGATTTGACCAAGACACATTTGGAAGGTTAAAATCGCCTCCAATAATTATTTGATGGTTTCTCTTCCCGTCTTGGTGTAGGTTAGCTAGCCTTTCATCAAGGGCAGTGAGAAAATCCAGTACGCTTCTGTTGTGAGGGCGGTACGCACCTAAGACCAGTAACTTTTTACCCCTAGGATTAATGGAAATAGATATACACAACATTTCTTCTTTCATATCTGTCCATTTATGGGTGCTTTGTATGGGGCTTTTTACTCCTATAAATATACCCCCTCCCCTTTTTTCTTCTCTGTCTCGCCTATAGATGGTAAAGCCAGAAGGAAAGATTTCGCTAGAGGTAAAGTCCTGGGTTAGCCAGGATTCCGTTCCAATAAAGATATCGGGATCGTGCAGCTCTAGTGCATGCTGGAACTCCAAAACTTTGTTCTTTACACTTTGGCAGTTCATGTGTAGGTTTCACAGGGGCTAAAACTAAAAGTCCATGGTTTCACAAAGGTTCTATGAAATCAATGGGCCTATTTAATTCTTATATTGCCAAAATAAAATCAGCACATTTTGCTTTTAATTAACAAAACAAAAGGATCTAAATCTAGATTCTTCAAGATACTACTTCATATGACTGATTTAAATCATTTTTTCACAAGTGTGGAGAAACATGTGAGCAGCCAAATTAAAAATAAAAACACAATTTAAATATGCAGCGAACTCTTAGCAACAGGAGCATAAGGAGAACTTGAAACACTCTCTGCTTTGAAAATATCAATCTAAAAAGCACCACAAAGGCACTTAGTGTATTTCTAACCCATCATAAGTACTACATATATACTAGTGATACACAGAAGAGAGGACGCTTGTCCTAAGAGAATGCATATTGCTTATATGTCAGTGCCTTCTCGACAGTCACTTCGTTCTCTGGGTAGCTGCCTGCTGACGTACAATTAAACCTACGATGTCATCCGTTTCCTGCACAATTGGAGGCGCTACTCCCGGTGGTGGCAATAAAATGTACTACAAGATGACGTCATTTCCACTGCCTTCTTTAATGCGAATCAAGAGATTCGATTCGACATTCGAATTTTACCGCCTCACTGCCTCTTCGAATCTCTTGATTTGCATTAGTAGTACATTTTATTGTCACGACCAGGAGTAGCGCCTCCAACCGTGCATGTCATAGCTTTAATTGTATGTCGGCAGGCAGCTACCCAGAGAATGAAGTGACTGTCGAGAAGGCTGTGCTCAGAACATAGGTTTCAGCGCTCAACATGTTTCCGCCCCACCCCCTCAATATGTGTCTCTAACAATAATAAATAAAATAACAGTAGTCACGGTTAACGGTTCAGTACGTATGCAACAGTCTCTATGAATGTTTTGCTCACCATGTTTGCGTTGGTCTTGGTAGCTGCATTGCCGCGCGCCACGAGGGCCTGCAGCTTCTGTAGCTGATGCATCAAAGAAGTGTTGCTCTCCTCCAGGCTCTCGATCTTGTGCTTGTAGTCGGAGTTCTCGTTGGTAAGAATCTCCACTTTCCGCTCGAGCGCGTCCATGTATTCTTTTTTCTTCCGCCGCGACTCTTGCGCAGAGATCTGGGGAACACACGTATTTATCACTCTTTTGTTCTACACATTGGTCCTTCCCATTATTGACTTAAAGTGGGTATGAAAGGCAATTGCATTTGATAGTAATTTAATTTAACAATATTTGAAATATTAACGATTAACTTGGCCAAATTTCCAATTGAGAAAATGTAAAAACTAAAAAGAATTCTTAAAATTCACAAAATTTTGCTCTCTCTGTTTATGTAATGAGTTGTAACCCTATTCATTTTACAAAACTTTGTTTTGAAAAATGTTGAAACAACCCATGTCATTTTGTTAAATTACCAAAAAAACTGTTCGTGAGAATTTATTTTCTTGCTGTGCGTGCAGCTAGTATGTACACTCCCCCAAATAATAAACGGTACTTGGTACAAAACGTATTGGCTGCTGGGCCGGTTCCTTGACAATCTATCCTTGTTATTATCAATGAAATCAGAGCTCACCTAAAAGAGTTAGATAATGCGTTAGCACTGACTTCATGGGATGATGCCATCAAACCTTAATCAGTCAATTCATTTTCTTTCGAGTACCGTTTATTATTTGGGGGAGTGTACATACAAAGGTTCTCATTTCTCAACCAGTGGGGTATTCTCCGCTAACGGGAAATTAGTAGGTGGTCAGGTACGGACTTATCGAGTTCACACCCACTCCTTTACTGAGAATAGAGGTTTGTCTACTGATTACAGCGTCTTCTTGCATAGGACCTCCTCAAGATTTTAGTAATAGCATTTGACTATTAATATTCAGCAATCCATACAAATTACCAAATATTATGTTCACACCATGGCTTGATTTCATGACCTTACCTTGTTCTTAATTTTTCTCCTAATTTTTTTGAGCGATTTCTCTTCTGCTTTCGTCAGTGGCAATCTTGTTGGGATCGGATATCCTTCTGCGATTAAAGTTCGCTTCTCCTCTTCTGTTAGCATCAGCATGCCTGTGGAACCCTTCTGTAACAACCACACAAGAACATTAGCCAACAAAACTAAACAACCTAACAATAGGCACATCAATTGATCAACATCTATCCATCACCCTACATAATATATTTTTTGCATTGTCACAAATTACTAGTCTCATCAAAATAACATTCTGGACTTAAAATTTTAACCATCAATAAGTTCATAAATTACACCAAATTATCACATTCACATTGCTGACTCTTAAAGTAATAAATAAGAAATGACTATGACAAAATAAATTCAAAAATGCAAAATACAATGTTGACTTGAAAACATTACAAAGAAGCCAGAAAGAAAATGCCAAATGCAGTGTAGTAATATTATCAGAATATAATTGATTTGATTTGGGAAAGAGATTAACTACACTACACACCATTATACGTGCAGTTTTTCATCCAAAGTTCTAAGATTCAAGGTCAAGTACACTGATGAAGATAACCAAGATGGCCGCCGAGGGGAAGTGTGTTTTAGATCGGGCCCCTTCTTCAGTAATAAACAGTGACTTATTAGAATGTATTAGGTTCAAGGCATGGTTGGACGGAAGGAATACAGAAAGAGTGAAACCCCAAACAGTGAATAGCCAACAGTTTAATCCACGAGCCGACAAAAGGCTGCATCCGCAGAACTCGAGCCGCACCATGCTAAATGAAGCAAACACACCATGCGCGAATCGACGAACTTCGAATAACAGGTATTCAGTACAGAAATTTATTGCAAAGGATGTAGACTTCGAAACTGACGCTGTAATAGCTAGGCTTGATGGATTAGTAAGAGAGATAGCAGCCTTAAAGAGCCATATAAATGTATTGGAGAAAAAGGTAATCGACCTTGAACTCAAGACTGCTTTACCGACTCAGCATCAGCATGTTTCATTATCGGCATCGCTACAGGTTTCTACCTGCCCGACTGAACAAACTGCGTTGCCAGCAGTGATGCCAACAATAACAAAACCTGTGACAAATAGCGAGGAAGAAACGCCTCTAATTCGCTTTGACACCGTTAATTCGAACGTGCACAAAATCAAAATAAATAGACCCACGAAACTAAAGATTGTGTCTGACAGTCATGGAAGAGACCTCCGAGACCACATAACCAGTATTACATGTAGGCAAGTAGGAGAAATAAAGACTGAGAGTATAGTTAAGCCTAGCGCCAACATTGAGAACCTGGCCATGATTCAGGAATGTGCCAACTCCAACCTAACAGAGAAAGATGTGATTGTATTCATTGGAGGCAGCAACAACATCAGCAGTCGCAAAACGGACAACATTATAACTGCGCTAGAAGATTTAACAAACTCAAAACCAATTCCAAAAGTTGTTATAGTTAACATTCTGGACAGATACGACAAACCAGAAAAGAACAGCTTCATAGAATCAATCAACAACAAAATAGAGAAACTTATCGAAATAAAAAATGATGCGGAAATCACATTCCTCAGAACTAGTAACATTTTTAAGAAAAAAGATTATACAAGGCAGGGCTTGCACCTTAATCACTGGGGAAAAGCAAAGCTTGGAAAGGTAATTGTAGACCATGTTAATGAAGAAATAAGCAAAACTGACTCTACACTTCTGGTGAAAATGAATGATTTTACACCACTGAACAGCCCTAGTCTCATAACAGAACCACCCTTATTAATCACACTTAAAGAAGTATTCGAAAAGGAAAAACTACCTCCTCCCATCAAGCCAACTCCGCACAATAACGTCATAGCAGTAATGTCGCGCACTCAGGCTCCAGTCACCGCCTCAACGCAGTCTCCAGATGGCCTTGTGACTGAAGCAGCAATGTCGCGCACTCAGGCACCAGTCACCGCCTCAACGCAGTCTCCAGATCCGGAGACTGCGTACCCAGTCGCTCCGGACCCAGTCGCGGCCCAGACGTCTCCGGACCCAGTCGCGGCCCACACATCTCCGGACCCAGTCGCGGCCCAGACGTCTCCGGACCCAGTCGCTGCCCGGACATCTCCGGACCCAGTCGCGGCCCAGACGTCTCCGGACCCAGTCGCGGCCCAGACATCTCCGGACCCAGTCGCGGCCCAGACGTCTCCGGACCCAGTCGCTGCCCGGACATCTCCGGACCCAGTCGCTGCCCGGACATCTCCGGACCCAGTCGCGGCCCAGACGTCTCCGGACCCAGTCGCAGCCCAGATGTCTCCGGACCCAGTCGCGGCCGAGACATCTCCGGACCCAGTCGCGGCCCAGACGTCTCCGGACCCAGTCGCGGCCGAGACGTCTCCGGACCCAGTCGTGGCCCAGACGTCTCCGGTCCCTGTCACTGCCCGGACGCCATCAGGCACTCGTAAAATACTTCAACGGAAGAAGAAACCCACTCCCACTAAGATCTATAAGCACACGTCTAAGAAACGCACAAGGAAACCAAGGGAAGTTATGGACTTGTGACGGAGAATCACAGCTCTCCGTAAAAACAATACATTAAAGTCAAAACGTAAGGCAAAAGCAGACATAACTTGCCCCAAGGTAACAGAAAGTTCTTTTAGATTAGGCAAATCGTACCTCAATATATGTCATGTTAATATAAGGTCACTAATTAGAAATGTTGATGAGTTTAAATTAATGGTAACGAAAAATAATTTTGATGTGATCTGTGTGGCGGAAACCTGGCTCAGACCTGGTGATATACCAGGCATTCACATACCAGGATATGCACTAGTCCGCAAAGATCGGGAACGGAAAAGAGGGGGTGGCTTAGCCATTTATATCAGATCATATCTGAAGTATGAAACGATTATTATCAGGGAAGATCTGGGAAATACTCTTGAGTACATGTTAATTGAATTATCAATAAGAAACATAAAAATTGCGTTATTAACAATTTACAGACCTCCAGGAGAAGGTACAGAAACTGTTCATAACTGTGTAAAATTATTAGAACTAACCAGAGATAAATATGAACATGTGATTTGCTTGGGGGATCTGAATGTAGACTGGTTACATGACACGATCGAGAAAAGAATGCTATCAGATGCACTGGAGAACCTGGATATGCTACAGATAGTGGACTCGCCTACTCGTATCACTAACAACTCAGCAACTATATTAGATCTCATAATACTATGTAACAACAACCACTTTATGTCACATGGTCAGCTTGCACCTCCGGGACATGGTGACCATAATGTAGTACACTTCAGATATAAAATAGGTGTTCAGAAAACAAAACCGAAGTATATAGAATACAGAAATCTCAAGGGGATTAACGTTGAGATGTTTAAAAAAGAGGCAGAGGAAATTCAGTGGGGTGATATTGACCAACTTCCAGATATCAATGAAAAGGTGACCCTTTTAAATAAATTAATTGTACAACTTGTTGATAACCATGCGCCACTGACGAGGAAGAGATTTACAAAACCTCCCGCCCCCTGGATGACTGATGATATTATAATTGCAATTGGAGAAAAAGATAAAGCTCATGCTAAAGCCCGAAAGACCAAGAACAACATTGACTGGGATACATATAGGAATCTAAGAAATTTGATAAACCGTGACATCGGGGCAGCAAAAAGAATGCATTTCACCAAACTGAACTCATTAAACAATTCAAATAAATGGAGTTTTTTAAAGAAATCTGATGTGACCAAATCGGAGGGAGATAAGAGTCTACCAGGTCACTTATCGGACCCCAATGAACTTAACTTACACTTCATACAGATAGGATCATCACAAGATTTCCAGAAAGACATACAAAATCAAATCGATGAGCTAAATGCCCTAGAACCTGAGGAACGATTTTACCTACAACCAGTAAACCAGGATGTAATCTGTAAAATCATTAGTAAAATCGAAACAAAAGCCACTGGCACTGATAATATTAATATCACAATCATAAAACTTGTCCTCCCCTACTGTTTGAATGTAATCACAAACATCATTAACTATGCAATAATGTCATCAACGTTTCCTGACCTATGGAAAATTGCAATTGTAATTCCCCTTCCAAAGGTAGCAAACCCTCTTCAAATAACCGATCTGAGACCAGTTAGCATCCTCCCAACATTCTCGAAAATCTTGGAAAAGATAGTGTATCAGCAAACAATAGGATATGTTGAAGAAAATAATATAATTCCTAGAGAACAGTCCGGTTTCAGGACAGGATACAGCTGTACTACATCTTTACTTGATATGTCGGATGAGATTTTGCACAACATGTCAAACAAGGGTATCTGCTTGCTCACCTTACTTGATTATTCGAAAGCCTTTGATACTATTCACCATCGACTACTGCTAGCCAAACTAAGAGCGCTAGGCTTTTCTAATCTTACAAACAAATTCTTCACTAGCTATTTAGAAAACAGACAACAAGTAGTCAAGGTTGAAGCAAATGGATCTGCTTTACAGAGCAAATTACTCACTATTGCTAATGGGGTACCCCAAGGATCCATATTAGGCCCACTTCTTTTTAATTTACATGTGCATGATCTACCTACTGTGGTAGATCATACCAAAGTCTGCCAATATGCAGATGATCTACAATTATTTATCTCATGTAATGATGTCAAAAACATTCTCAAAAGCATAGAGGAGCTCAACAAAGACTTGGCTTCAATTGAGATCTATTCTAAAAAAAATGGCCTACGACTTAACCCTACAAAGTCAATATTGGTACCTTTAGGTAAGCCAAACAGTGTAAAGGCCCTAGATAAAATCGATGACATCAACCAAATGGTGAGATTAGGCCAGGTAGTCATCAAAAAGGTTGATAATGCCAGGAATCTAGGTGTTTGGTTCGATACGGATATGACCTGGAAGGTTCATGTAGATAAGTGCTGCAATAAAGCTTTCGGTGTTATTAGATACCTCAACAGATTTAAGAAATACTTACCTATAAATACTAAGAAACTTCTTGCTGAATCTCTAGTTCTATCGATTTTTGACTTTTGTGATGCAGTATACATGGGAATAAACAAAACCACGTCCCAGCGCATACAAAAAATACAGAATTCATGTGTACGTTTCATATTAAATACACCCTTCAGGGAACAGATCTCTCCTCATCTTTTCAAACTTGGCTGGTTAAACATGGAAAACCGCAGAATACTACATCTTGCAACTTTTATGCATAAATTGATAAATACCAAGTCACCAGCCTATCTTTATGATAAAATTCAACTCTCTAGAGATTTACATAATCACCATACACGACAAAATAATAACCTGGTTTTCAATCATCACAACTCTGTATCCTCCTCTTCTTTTTCTATCAATGGACCGAGGATATGGAATAATTTACCATCAACCTTAAAAGATACCTCGTCCGTATTAATTTTTAAATCTGAATATAAAGCTTTATTGCTGAGAGAACAAGAGAAAAAAATAGTCCTAAAAGAGTTGCCAAAATATAAAAGACCTCTCTGGCCTGTCTTATATATGTCAATTTATTTTTACTTGCTATTCTTGTTATTCATGGCATTGTATTGAATTATCGACTGACTGTTCATCATTATTAACATTATAACAATGTACATGTACTGCCTACAAATAATTAAGATATTTTTATATTTTTTACCTACTATTATTATCCATATTAGGATAATATTATATTACTTGATTCCAGTATCTCAAATTTTCTTATGTTTAGTATTTATTTAATTTTAATTTTATTTTATTTAATCTAAGTCAATTACTGAGTGCTACAAATTGTTATGTATTCATAGATATTATTATTAGGTATAGGTAAAGTAAAGGTTATATGGAAGATCAGGCCCAATGTCTGAATATCGCCTGTTTGTATTGTATTGTACCTATAATTTCAATGCAAATAAAGACACATAATAATAATAATAAAGTACATTATAATAGAGCAAATTGTTTGAATTTAATCTAGCCTTTTAAATCTGCATGCATACAAAATTCCATAATCCCTTTATTCTGTAGGCAAGCATTATTAATTGGCTTTGATTCCATTTGTGTGTTACTTCACTTAACTCATTAAAGGGCAAAGGTAAATAAAGAAGATGCATTGGTAGAGTGCATCTTCATAGCATCTCTGATATTTTAGAAAAACCATTAAAAGAATAAAAATCCAGTGTGCATAGGTAAAGAAAACAAACAATGTGTATCACGCACATGGAATCTCTGCCTCGCATTATAAACAGAACTCTTGCCTTGGATATGTTCGACACCCGTGCGTTAAGGCGTCTTACCGGTTGATTGCTGATCAGGGGTGTCTGTATAGGTTGCCGATTGGTGGCGGCCGCACTCCCGCTACTGTTGTTGAGGAAGATTCTCGTTCCCGACTGTCGGGCCTGACGCCCGGGTGACTCGGGATCTTGGTCGCCGGAAACCTCGCTGTCGCTAGAACTCGACGATGGCGGGGTGGGCGGAAGTGAGAAACCAGTGGTGTTGGGTTCGAGTTTGATGTTCAGCTTTGGCGCTACCGTGCGATTCTGCTGGCCGTAGAGATTTCCGCGTGACGAGGCTAGTAGTAGTGTTGGCTGTTTTAACAAACTCTGTTGGCTGCTCATCTGTGGAGGGACAAGAAAAATTATACGTGACTTGAAGACAATACATTATTATTTGTAGGTATTATTTTAAGACAATCCATGTAGATAGCGTGTGCTTAGTAATTCGCAAACTATGATGATAAACACTGAGCCTTCTTTAAATGTTAGAGAAGAAACTCTTTTAAGAGTTTTGTTCAAAACACGGGACAACTATCAAGTGATAGCAGAAAGCAGTGTAAAGAATGCTCTCTCATTGGCTAAAAGCTGTCACATGACACAACAAGTTGTTGCAAAGTATCAATGACAAAATACAAAATAAGTATTTGGCCAACATGACTGATTTGGACTGCATGTGGCATTTTTTGTAAACCAGAGCCACTAAGATATATTACCTATTTGAAATGTTCTCCATGGTCTATTCAACACTTCTACAGAATCAATTTTTTTGCACAGATAATTTCCCTTACTTGGTGAATAGGGTGTGATGTTGGTAGTACTACTTTATGTCAGCTTTAAAATGTTGTTGCTTTTGAACAGTTCATACAAAACAGTTATAAAACAGTCATACAAAGCTCTGCAATAAAATGTGATAACTGACAATATTGCAGTTAAGATAACATTTCAATTTGAGGAAAAGGAAGAACTTCCCTGCCAGTAAATTTAGCTGCCTTATGTATGACAATGTGTAGGTACATATATGTACACAACTCTTTTCTAATAGTAGCTGCATTCACCGTGGTCATCATACGATCAGCGTGATGCATACGACATCTCAGCAGAAAGGTGGGGGAAGAATGAGAGACATGATAGTGAATTTGATGCTATCGCGAGCTACATGTCACGAGAATGCTGCGTTTCTCAAAAGAGCAAACACTGAAACCCTTCATGATATTTATAACAAATATGCGTCGCACGAGATCAGAGGCAAAAGGTACATGACAGCTGATGACTTTGTTCAATCATTCCTTGGCATCTTTCCTGATGAACAATGCGACATGGGCTCAGTAAAACGTATGGCTGATATTGCCGACACAACTAAAGATGGATTCATCTCATTCCCAGAGTTCCAGGCATTTGAAGGGTTGCTGTGTGTTCCTGACGCTATGTACAGGACCGCCTTCCAGTTGTTTGACACCATGGGCACCGGCACGATCTCGTTCGACGAATTTGAGGAGGTGATGTTAAAAACTGTACTCCATCGTAAGATTCCATTTAACATGGATGGTGAATTTGTAAAATTATATTTTGGCAAGGAAAAGAAAAGATTAATTAATTATGGGGAATTCAGTCAATTCCTTCACGACTTCCATGAAGAATACGCTATAGAAGCATTCAAGCTATTCGACAAGGAAGGTACGGGTTACATTTCAGTTCTCGAATTCCAAGACATCATGATCAGCATCAAGAGCCATCTTCTGACGCCAGAAGTCAAAGAAAATCTCGTCGCAGCCGGTGGCCAAGGGCGATATCAAATCAGCTTCCCATATTTCATAGCTTTCAATTCATTGTTAAATAATATGGAACTAATAAAAAGAATATATCTAAATGCAACAAATGGCAGTAGAGCAGAGGAAATAACGAAAGATCAATTTCTCCACTCTGCTGAGATGATGTCACAGGTCACTCCCCTTGAGGTTGACATCCTCTACTTACTGTGCGACCTCATCAACCAATCGATGCGAATTAGGTACAATCACCTGCAATCGATTGCACCTGAACAATATTTTAACCATATCACTACACGTTTCGCTGATATTAAAGCTGTGTCTAGTCCAGACGAAAGAGGCAAGTTTATTCAAATACTTGAAATTGCATACAGATTCACGTTGGCCTCGGTAGGAGGAGCTGTTGGTGCGGCAACAGTCTATCCAATTGACTTAGTAAAAACAAGAATGCAGAATCAAAGAACAGGTTCTGTTGTCGGTGAGGAGTTGTACCGCAACAGTTTTGACTGTTGTATGAAAGTGATTCGTCAAGAAGGTTTCTTCGCACTCTACCGGGGACTCCTGCCGCAACTGATGGGAGTCGCTCCAGAGAAGGCTATCAAACTGACAGTCAACGATCTGGTCCGAGACAAGTTCATGGACAAGAATAGAAATATCCCGCTTTACGGAGAGATCATAGCCGGTGGCTGCGGCGGAGCTTGTCAAGTCATATTCACTAATCCCCTGGAAATAGTGAAAATCCGTCTTCAAGTCGCAGGCGAAATCGCGAGCGGTGCCAAAGTCAGTGCACTATCCGTCGTACGTGAACTCGGTCTCTTCGGATTGTACAAAGGAGCGAGAGCTTGTTTACTTCGAGATGTTCCTTTCAGTGGCATCTACTTCCCTGTGTACGCCCACATGAAAGCGAAACTCGCTGATGACAACGGCTACAACCATCCGCTGAGTTTACTCTGCGCCGGTGCCATATCTGGCATTCCCGCGGCCTCTCTGGTGACACCTGCCGATGTCATCAAGACAAGATTACAAGTGGTTGCACGTGAGGGACAGACGACATACAATGGAGTCGTCGATGCAGCGACCAAGATCTACAAGGAAGAAGGATTCCTAGCCTTTTGGAAGGGGACTACAGCCCGAGTGCTAAGATCATCCCCTCAGTTTGGAGTCACCCTCTTGGTCTACGAGATTCTGCAGAGATTGTTCTACGTGGACTTCGGAGGATCGAGGCCCGCCGGCTCGGAGCTTAACGTTCCAGCTACAGGAGTAGCGCATGGCATACGTTCCACCAATCCAGATCACATTGGCGGTTACCAAGTAGCTGGGCCCATCTTCGCTGCAATTGAATCCAAGTTTGGACTTTGCCTCCCGAAATTTAAAGTTGCGACAGCGCATTCAGAGAAAAGTAGTTCAATTGCGGCCAAAGCTCTAGAGAACAATAATTCATGTGTGTGCACAGATCCAGAGCAAAGTAATGCAAGGGTAACAACAGTTTCAGAGCAAAGTAATCCAAGTGCAACCACAGGTCCAGAGCAAAGTACTCCAAGTGAATTATGAAGAGTAAGTTACATTAAGTGTGTCTCTCTTTAGAGACAGAATTTGCAATTTCTCAGCGAATCCATGCATTGCCATTGCCATGCAATGCAATGCAATACATGAATTGAAAGCGCTTTGTATCACATTTGAAAGAGAATTCATAATATTTAAAAAATAATAAAAAATATTTTCATTAGGCAGTCAGATTGGCGGCAATATTCTTCTTAACAAATTAGTTGAACTATAAGTCCACATTATTTTTTAACTATTAATAGATATCCTTACCAGTTGGCTTTATAATTAAATATTTGATGAATACACTTAATGAAAAAATAAACCGGTTATAGGTAGGAAAAAATTATACACTTCTATAACTAACACCTCTCAGTAGGGCCCAGAGCATCATGTACAGAAGTCATTAGCTAAACGATTTGACCTGTATAGTGCACCAAAAAAACAATTCATAGAAAGAGTTAAGAAATTCACACTCTCTTAACATAAGTGTCTAGAAAGCAGGCAATGTTGAAATTCAACTAGGTAAATCAGTTGGAGAAGCTTAATTCAAATTTTGCAGGGTACCTACGTACATACAATTTCCCAAAATAACAAAATATGGATTTTGCACAAAGCTGCAAGTTTTCAAGCTACGAGAAGTAAAATTGAAGGCATGTTTTGATCCCAAAGTAAAATTGCTACAAAAAGAATTTGGCCCTTAAAACTATCAATTAAAAGTGATGTCCCATCAAATTATATGATAATGTCTTTATGGAGATCAACTAGCAGATATCAACATCTCAGTTACGAACAAGAAGGTAAGTTACAATTTCAGGTCCTACAGTTTTGTCCTCTTGACATTCAAACCTTCTCGAACCCTTGATCCCAACAACTCTTGACAGTTACAATCAGACTAACATGTTTGACATCGTTGTGGTGCAGTGGCGGCGGTGAGTTGGGTGACATCGAGCAGTCGGAGTCGTCGGAATCGTCGGCGTCGCTCATCGGTTCGTCTTTGATGAAGATCTCGGGTGATTCTGTGCCAAGTCGTGTCTGTCCAGTGGCGCTGTTGAGCGGGATGCAGGGGTAGCACTCGTCTTCCATGTCTGAAACACAAACCACATTCAATCTCAAATACAGACAATTGCTTAGGTTTATTCAACAAAGAATGTAGATTTAAATTGAAATACAAATCAATTTAATTGCATTGAATTAATTGTGTTAACTTTTAGTATTGCACTATATCCACATCCTCCAAATCATCAATATGAACATTGAAAATTATGAACCAGAACAACTGATTGACACATTTGTTTCATAAGACAATTTTACGATTTTATGGAAGTGGGCTAAATTTATAAACTAAAGTGATCACTGATCAGTAATTAAAATCCCCATAAAAAACACTCCGTGTAAAAATACCAGCCAAGTCTCTTAACTATAAAAAAAATAGAAGAAATCTAAAAATTCAGCACTGAAAAGTAGTGATATCAAAAAAAGGGCCAAGTCAAAACTTCATTTTAAAAACCAAAATATACTTGGCGCATCGTGTATATAGTAGTATAGTATATGCCAGAAATTAAATGTGCCTATACCTATAATGCCCTTAAAAACGATGCGCCAAGTATATTTTGGTTTTTAAAATGAAGTTTTGACTTGGCCCTTTTTTTGATATCACTACTTTTCAGTGCTGAATTTTTAGATTTCTTCTATTTTTTTTATAGTTAAGAGACTTGGCTGGTATTTTTACACGGAGTGTTTTTTTATGGGGATATCAATAATTTTTTTAGTTTATTTACACAACTTGTTCCTAACTTGTGACTTATTCCTTTAAAAAAATAGGCAATTTCCGAATTGGGTACTACGAAAAATTGTGTTTGGTACTAAATATAAGCTTAAAATGATATTCCATGAAGAATTGCGAAAGCATCGTTCCAATAGGTCCAACCGTTTTCGAGCTATGGCATCACTTCCTTTTTTAAAAATGGCGGCTGAAATTACTGCCACCTAGAATTTATTTTTATAAATGTTAAGTATCATTATAAGCTTTCTGAATATGTAGTTATTGTAGTAAGAGGTGATTCAAGTCTGATTCTTCATTTCTATGACGTCATTTCCGGTTTCGGTAATAGTAAATGTATATTTTGACTATTGATATTCCTTAAAGATGACCGTCTGAATCATTTGGCGATAGTTTTATTCCGATCGGTGTAGCCGTTTTCGAGATATGACGTCACTTCCGGTTTCAAAATGGCGGCTTCCGGTTGGTTTTATAAAAAGGCACCTCAGACGCCAAAAGTGCACATGTGGTAAAAATTTCAAGTCAATCGGTTTAGCCGTTTAGGCTGTGGCGGTGATAGCGGTGTTTCGTGATATCATCAGATAGGTTTTAAAAGGGGTGTAATTTCACTGTTTTCACGGCCCTCTAGCTCGCAAATGGCATAACCTGTTGTTCCCAAATTTGTTATATGGGGTGGGGTGGGCCATAGCTCGAAATTAAGATATTTCGCAACAATGTGAGATTTTTCAATTTTGAGATCCAGTAGGCCGAAAATGCTATGTTGTTGCTTACAGTAAAAGTGTTTGGTCTGCTCCTCAGTTTATTAGGCATTTACGGTATGTTGAGTGACTGTGATTGTACGGTACGACTTGGCTGGGTGGAGCGACCGCTCCACTAGATGATTAAAAAAGAATTTTAATTTATGTAATTTTCGAAATAATTAGTTTTAATTTTTCTCAAAAGTCATAGCTTCTGCGACAAAATCTGTATTTTTATTTTATATGGAAAGTTTTAGGTACCTATTTCTTCGGGCTGAATGAAAATGAGAGATCTGTATTCTATATATTGTACAACCAGCATCCACAAAGTTTGCTCCCTTTGGAAAACTGAATGAATAATGGAATCGTTTTGTAAATGAGCCGTTTATATTATTCTCGACGAAGTCCAACACAAAAACATCCAATTATAAACTTGAGCACTCTTTGAAATTGATATTTTATTATTCATCAATGATTCCAAAGAACATGCAAAGCAAAGTATACTAATAATTACGTCATATGCATTGGCGTTACAAGTCATTATACTTGGTAGAAGAAGTACGTACTTAGTTTTATCCTTACAGTTGCTTTCTATGAAAATATTGCACCGTAATTGATTTGCAAACGTGCGCACTCAGTAAAAACATAAAACTGCAAGAATGGGACTGTAATTTATTTTTGCACACCGTAAGTATCGTACACTAAATAATCAGTAAATCAGTAATGGCAAATGCAAATATCAGCGGTAACCAAACTAATACTGTTCGATTCACAATAATGTTTGCAGCTACCTTTTCATTTACAAGTGAAAATAGCAAACTGACATATCAGGTTATTCTCAAGTCATGTTTTATTTTGAGGGGCTGTGAAGACATTCTGCGAGTACAACAATTAAGACAACAATGCCCAACAACAGCTAAGTGAAAGTTGTGCTTTGACGGCAATTGTCAGTCTTCAAGAACACTTCATCCTGTACCAGCTGTACTTCTACTAGCGGCGATGAAAAAAAAACACCCTGAAATCATGACATTATATTTGCCAATTCATCTCATAAACTCAATAATGACACGATCCTCCATTGACCCGCTTCACAACGTGTGAAAAGTGCCTCGACTCTAAACGGTTTTATTGGTTGCACGATGCACTGCCGCCGCCACATCCGTGATATCAAAGTTACATCTGCATGGGATGAACATGAAACACGACTGCACCATACCGACCCAGCTTTCTCCTCCACAGCCAGACGATGATGTGAACTTGATTGTAACTTTTTACCTCCAATCAACCACGAGCCACGAGATAATTATTTCCTTCTCTCCCAAGACGAAATCCATCTTTCATTCAATACTTCGGTGAAGATAATTCGCGAGTGCTATGCGGTAGACAGTTTTGCAAAGATGTCGGCCAAAGTCGTGACTGGTTTCCAATCACGCCCGCACGCTACGAGAAAGAAAGACAGGCAGGGACGTGGGCTAACTCAGTGGTGTTATCGCAGACTCGAGCCACTGATAGCGTCTTCCTGGTGGTTATCAGCCGTGCGGGGTTCGACTCTAGGCTCACTGAATGCCACATTTAACACACGTGGACTTGCCTTGCTCGTCTCTTGGCACGTGCTTTTTTATGTTTTTAATACATATTTGCTTCAAAATCATATTTTTTGTAGAATTGTAGAAAAATTGTCGAGTCTCCATTTTCTATTTGACAAAAAAAGTGTAACCAAAATTTCTTTGGTGAAAACTTGGAAAAATACGTTAAGTCAAATTAAATTGGCTTTATTTTTAAGGGAAAAAATCTTCGAATATACACTACCACTACTAGTATGACTATGTCACACAAGCATAGTTGACAATATATGAATGTCCTATCTTCAACAGATTATTGGTTGATTATCATAATTACGATGGATGTCATTTGCAGTAAATCAACTTGGATTGGATTGTAGAGATTAATAGGTTTAAAAATCACGCCGCTTGAACTTGATGTCGCATTTCACCTAGAAATTCCCGAAGAAACAGTTTTGACTAATTCGTCTTACTTAGTCACAGTCTATTTACTTCGAACAGTCGCTTTAAAACTGTCAACCACGAGGTTATGAAGTGTGAAAATGACGATTTATACACCGACTTCACCTCAGTTATGGAAAAGGGAAATCCTCCTTTCTAGATTGATTTATGACACGTGCATTTTCATTCGGAGTTCGTAAAAACTGACAACACTGTCTTCCATTGAGTTACTTATCAGTTTCCAGCATGGCACACTAATTACACACATTAATTAGTTTTCAAAGGGTAAACTGCATGACCTCAAGGCACCGATCACATTGCAACACTTGATTCAGCGGTTCTGAATTTCTTTCTGCATCGAAAGCATTAGTTGGATGCGTTTCTTACGACTGTTCAGCAGAGGTTATTGACAACTGATAACCTATCGATCACCAAAACGCTGACGGAACAAACGTGCAAATGTGTGAAGAGATTTAGACAACAAGAAGCGAATTTATTAGATAACGAGACATGTGTAGAGAGATTACTATGTCAATAGTTGACTTGCATTTTGTGATAAAGATTAGTTAATTGTGTCGAAAATATAACTCCTGCATAATTGATTAGCTCACTTACACTATAGTTTATTCAACAATGTATTTTAGTAACGACTGATGTTACAACATAAACTATTTATTATCGATGTTTTCCGGTTTGATCGGCTTTTTCCCTATGTTATATAATGGAACATTGAAGGTTACATCAATCTTTTCAAATAACTTGTTTAAAAAAAAATGTTGAAAATTACAAAAATAACAAAAATCCATAATGAATTTGTGCTATTTTTGTCGCTCATGCATGCAGCGTTTCTTCAACTTTAACTATACCTGTGGTTAAAATTCGCGTTACGAAATGTTTAGAGGTGTATTTAATTTCGGCACTTGAACCAATTAGCATACATTCCAGATTTTCACAACCTCTCTTCGTTCTTTTTCGTTCCAGGGAAGGGAGTGTCCTGCCAGGCAGATCAACGACCTGGCGGACTTGCCCAAACAAGATGGGAAGATATCGTCTCAAAAACCAGCGAGAATCATTCCATTGGACGAACTTCGATCGGTTCCACGATTTATTAGCTCGTTTATCTCAACCACAATACATTTATAACAAACTGGATCTATGATTTTCGAGGTTTTTCGTGGTTCTCTTCAAAATTCTCCACCTAATAGGACCACTCCATTGCATCATTCTTTACGGATGAATGACTATGATACTGACTGATAGAAGATGATTAGGAAGATGGGCAAGGATTCTGGACTGAGGGAAACGAAGAAAAATCTCAGTCAGGAACCCGAAAGCTCAGGAGTGCAAGTACTGTTGCTCAGTCACATATTCGATGCGTCAAGAATTTCGAGTAAAGCAACAAACAATCTTGATCATCTGTAGATAACCAGAACCAGTGTTTGTGAAAACTAGTATACATTAACTGAATAATGGATTTAGTAGAGAGGTGAACTAATTTGATGACACCGAGTTAGAGCCATGCTGAGTTCTGTTGCTCTTCCATCAATTCTTCCTTTAAACCGTCCAAAATCATCCAAAACAGCGCGAACTTCTGAATTCAGTCCACCAACTTTCAGTTCTGTTCAATGTTGAAGAAACTTCATACCTAAGTACATTTCTTATACAAATCCTGTTCCCGTTAAGTCAGATTTTGATACTGACTCGCCACTTTCATGAAGTGTACTACAGATTGCATAACCTCTCTTTAAGTAACAGAATCTCAACTCGACTGTCTAAAGTTTAAACAAATTGACATTTCGGTCGGTTTCCGTGTTAGCTAACCCCATTTAGTCATCAAGAATATCAGCTGCAGCTACAAGCGACGATTGCTCTCAAGAGAAAATCGAAGTTCCCGAATATTTTCTGATTTTGTTTTCAATGATGGCAGACATGGCTGGGAAAGTCATGGCCTACAAAAACCAACACACGGGCTCTGCAAAAAGATGGCTGCACACACGAGCCCGTCAGAGCACGACCTAACCATCCATCCTAAGACAAACTCCCACACGGAGTCCCGTTCGAGGCACACAAATACACAGATTCCGTCCAGAAACAAGACGTTCGAGTGTCTCTTACTCATTAGATGGTTCGACAAACAGATGGAACTGTGTGCGCGGTGCAGATTGTATATTCTTCACAGTTAGCTTGACTTTTGGCTCTATTCTATTCGTGGTCGTCTCTTGACAAATTACAATTTTGTGGAAAAAAATCAACGTTGAGCAGGCGTTTTATATTGATCAATTTATACAGACGACATCTACGCGTAAAAACATAATGTTTTTTTAGTCCAATTTCCTATACCAAATACAACTAAATCTATGGTTTCTTGAAGGTTTTCGGAGCACAATAACACAAAATTAGAAATAATTCCCGCACGAAAATATTGTGGGCCTCCGAGAAAAAGTATTCCGGAATCCAATCGATATATTGTGATATATCGCTAGTCACATGAGGGGTGAGAGATGATGGCGGTGATGACCCACTGGAGCCAGTTCATTGCTTCTCACATGCGGGTCGAGATAATCGCCCCCATCGCCCGCCGGATCATGTCGGCCGCCGTGCGACAACGCGAAGCTTCTTGTCCGCGTCGACGACCCCCTGCAGGGCGGCATACAATGACGTCATGTTCGGTGAATCTCAGTCACAAGTGCAGTTCGCGCACTTTTGTGGGAGAATTAGATGCAATTGGTGGGAGCTGCGGGTAATGTTCCCATTCATGTGCCATCATCATGGTGACGTACAGTGACGTGCAGGAGTGCCTTCTGCCGTTCTCATAAGTACAAAGGAACATAAATGTACACCAAACAATGCGAAATAATTTTTATCGGAAATTGGATATAAGACTAACTACAGACGATTTTAAAAAATCATTTCTACCTACGATATATTTCGATGAAGTGTTTGGTATCTTGCTACTTGATTTTAAGAGGGATTACGTAAACTAGGAAGACACTTTGAGAGACAGATATAAGATAAGCGTTGTAACTATTATTCATCCTTGAAGGAGTGACCTGTACGTCGAGTTGGGAACATCAAGATAGTCCGCGTTGCTCGCAACTGACGTCTTCACACCTACTTCTCAAGTAGTTCTCATGCATCCGACCGGCCGCGCATTCAATGATGATCGCCTGGCAACGCTCTCCTCCACATTCCATTCCTCACTCGGCGTGTTCTTCTCGAGATTCGCGATGATATCATGATGCCGTTGTCTTCAGCGCGAAGCTGGCCTACTTCTGCAGCAGTCTGCATCTCTAGCTGCATCATCGCAGCTTCCATGCACACGTGAGGCTGAGGAGTGGACCAATACAGTCTCCTGCATCTCTCGCTGCATCATCGCAGCTCCCATGCAGACGTGAGGCTGAGGAGTGGACCAATACAGTCTCCTGCATCTCTCGCTGCATCATCGCAGCTCCCTTGCAGATGAGGCTGAGGAGTGGACCAATACAGTATCCTGCATCTCTCGCTGCATCATCGCAGCTCCCATGCAAATGAGGCTGAGGAGTGGACCAATACAGTCTCCTGCATCTCTCGCTGCATCATCGCAGCTCCCATGCAGATGAGGCTGAGGAGTGGACCAATACAGTCTCCTGCATCTCTCGCTGCATCATCGCAGCTCCCTTGCAGATGAGGCTGAGGAGTGGACCAATACAGTCTCCTGCATCTCTCGCTGCATCATCGCAGCTCCCATGCAGACGTGAGGCTGAGGAGTGGACCAATACAGTCTCCTGCATCTCTATAGCTGCATCATCGCAGCTCCCATGCACACGTGAGGCTGAGGAGTGGACCAATACAGTCTCCTGCATCTCTAGCTGCATCATCGCAGCTCCCATGCACACGTGAGGCTGAGGAGTGGACCAATACAGTCTCCTGCATCTCTCGCTGCATCATCGCAGCTCCCTTGCACACGTGAGGCTGAGGAGTGGACCAATACAGTCTCCTGCATCTCTATAGCTGCATCATCGCAGCTCCCATGCAGATGAGGCTGAGGAGTGGACCAATACAGTCTCCTGCATCTCTCGCTGCATCATCGCAGCTCCCTTGCAGATGAGGCTGAGGAGTGGACCAATACAGTCTGCATCTCTCGCTGCATCATCGCAGCTCCCTTGCAGATGAGGCTGAGGAGTGGACCAATACAGTCTGCATCTCTCGCTGCATCATCGCAGCTCCCATGCAGATGAGGCTGAGGAGTGGACCAATACAGTCTCCTGCATCTCTATAGCTGCATCATCGCAGCTCCCATGCAGATGAGGCTGAGGAGTGGACCAATACAGTCTCCTGCATCTCTCGCTGCATCATCGCAGCTCCCATGCAGATGAGGCTGAGGAGTGGACCAATACAGTCTCCTGCATCTCTCGCTGCATCATCGCAGCTCCCATGCAGATGAGGCTGAGGAGTGGACCAATACAGTCTCCTGCATCTCTATAGCTGCATCATCGCAGCTCCCATGCAGACGTGATGAGGTGGACGACGAGCTCATCGTGACGGGATTCAAGAAGCGCGGGTAGTCGCCGACGTGACTCTGAAGATTAAATCGTTGTCGGCATGTGTGTGTGTGTGTGTGGGGGGGGGGGGGGGGCATTGCCCCTCGCCACCGTACATCAGATTTTGAAAATAGAAGATTGTTTGGTCCTTTTCTACTGAATGTTCTTAAAATATTTCACAGCATTTCTGTGAGAACCATTAGGTAAATTGGTGACGTCAAAACTTCAAACCTCAAAATTCATGTTATCTAAAAAATAAGTGATCAGAAGTGGACTAAGTAATTCCAGCGTCCCAAAAAAATTAAAAAAATGCGGGATATGCTAGATTCATACCTCACATCAGTAGCAAGTTTAACCATGGTTCAAACCAAAACAGGCTCAATCGCTCAAATCATGTGCTAACTCTCAGTCCTAGCTAAAAGTTTACATCAACTATCAAGCCCAACCAATATTTTGTTGAAATAATTACGTAGAAAGCTCACCCCGTCGAGAGAATTCCGCTTTCAACTCGACCGTGACTGACATAAGTGGTTGCACTCAAGTTCAGACTAAAATGATTGATAGCATTCGTAAAACGGCGAATAGAAATAATAGGCACTTCCTACATCGCAAATCTTGGACATTTTCCATTGCAGGCGACGAGTTGTAACAAATCTGCATCGAACTGATGGCAAATCAGCGTTTCGCTTGCCTTTCGATAAAGTGCATAGGTAAATCAAACAAGTCGTAATAAAAGATAAGAAATGCAGTTTACATTTTACGATCTAATCACAATGAAAACTTTTTACTGCTCGTTACAGCGAAATTAATTTGAAAAGCTTTTGAAAAGCTTTTGAGATGTTAGTTTGGTTATCTGAATATGTTTTTCCAACGTCAATAAAAAATGAAAAAAGAAAATAATTCATAGAAATAAGTCAAGGATCACGGCATTTTATAAAAGGTTGTTAATATCAAATTATCAGCATTCATCTGGAACGCACATTCTAAAATAATTCACGCAAACTGTAAAAATATTAATAAAATGTCGATCACGAACCTTATAATTAGTCAAATAAATTACAGGGCTTGATACTCAATATATTACGTCTAATAACATGGTATTGGCTACTAACTTTCCTAGATTAAAATCACGTTAGACAAATTGTCCTGAATCGGAGAGAGAGACTCTCTTTGAAAGTTCTGATGCGTCTTCACAGAGCACTTGGAGTTTTCTCGGAATCGCATTATTCGTGAAACAAACCGAGCAAAAAACAAGACACTCGACTGTGTGCAACTGACGATAACAATGGGTGATCGCTGCAAGAGAAGAAAAACTGCCTCCTCCTCTTGCATTCTGTGTCTGGATCGGAGAGTTTCTAGAGTCGATTATGACATTAGTTCAGTTCCGTGAACCGTGCTCTCGGCTTGTAAATGGAATGCAATTAGGATGAATGATGTGCAACAACATATGCACATTATCACACGATGTACTAAAACATTAAAGATGAGAGAAAATTTAACATAATAAAGAAAAATGTGCCAAACATTTCCCGTATACGAAAAAGTACAATAAAAAGTAAGCAGTCTTTATAACAATTTTCACCAGAATATTTTAGCATAGAACGAGCTATATAGTCACTTTTTCTTCCGCCCTGACTAATTATGCCAAGGTTTAATTCGTGTATTTACTGACACATTTTTTTGAAGAAGAATGCGTAAAAATGTCACAATTTCCCAACTGTTATGCCATAACTGTTATGATATTTGCATGATAACAATGTATTCAACAGCTAAACAAACTGGGGAAGGAAAACAACTCTACGTGTATGAACAAATGCAATCGCCAGACCCCGAAACCCAAGGAACAAATAATGTACGCACACATGAGCAATTTGCCTCCAGTTGTACAAATATCCTACATACATCATTCCATGGCAATTACACAATGATTAAAATATTTAAGAGTGCAAATAGATTGTCAATAAAATAGCACAAGAGAAGAAACGTGATGGCGAATTCGTGTGTCTCATTAAGGAATGACGTAATAGTAATTATAAAGGGGTTGTGTTGGGTAATTGATTACAAGTAAGTTCATAACGCTGATGGTTTTCACGACCTCAAGCAGAATCTTGGATTCTTATTATTGCACTTGATTTTAGAGCTAAGTCATCATAATATTTATACTAAAATTTATGAAATTTCTATCAAAGACAGAAAATCGATTCCAGAGATTAAAAAAAATATCTACTGATTCTCATGAATCCAGCAATATTTCTGATATTACAAATGTTTGTTTTCCTGTTTCATAGCTTTGAGGGTCCATCGCAAAAAAATGACTCCCAGAACTTCGAAAACTTACAACGCTCGTTTGCTTTTATTATTCTATATAAACAAAGAATTGTTTGTCAATGGTTTAACCGATCAAATTAAAATTTTGCATTGTTATGGAACCAACATTTTTGGAGTTTTTGACAATTTTCAGACCATTCTGTCCAGAACAGCAAGAGTTATTGACATTTTACGTACTACACAATATGTTATGCTTGTTTTGAAATATTTTCAAAATTTACTCAAAAACTTTTCAGTACCTATCCCTTTTTCTAAGGCGTATAAAGAGCACCAAGTTTCACAGGCACATGAATAATTCCAATTCGCATGCAATACGAATACGACGTCTCGCTTGTCGCACAAGACTGTCTGGACGCCTACCGTCAACTTTGCTCTCCATCGTGACCGGTGACTCGGGCATGGAGTCCCCGTCGGAGGCCATGCTGTAGGAGTGCTCGGACTTGATCGGCATCGTGCCGAGGGCGGCGTCGGTCATCAGCCGGTCGTGCAGGATGATCTGCGGCTTCACGTCCAGGAACGCCGTCCACTCCTGGATGTCGGGATCGCCGCGGAACACCTCGATGGCCTGGAGAGCAGGAGCAACAGGATGAGAACAATATTCGTGGCAAGAATAACGGCCACCTTTCGGGACGTAGTTTTTTGTAGTAGTTTCCCTCAGTCGATAGGCAATGGGTTTGTTCACGCATAACTATAATGTAGATGGCGTTGTTGTTCCAAAACCTCAAAGAGCCAACCAAAATGCAGAGCAGAAATGGAACATTTTTAAATCTGAGCGGGAGAGCGCTCTGCTGGCTCATGCGCTGCTAGCGCCGCGAGTGAGAGCAAATGGCAGTGAACAAGCCTATTGCTGGGAAGGTGCGTTACTGAGAGAACATGGCCCTCTCCTTTCAAACATCTGTAACTATTCGTCATCATCACAAACATTATCAACATTATTTATCAGTAGTTATTAGTTAGTTAGTAAGTCACAAATATTTTGAACAGAAACACTGGTATTGTCAAATGACAATGGGGTTGTTCACGCAAAACTATTGTAGATGGCGCTGCTGTTCTAATCGTCCGGGAGAGAGCCAATCAAAATGCATCTAGCGGAATGGAAGGTTTTTAAACCTTGGCGGGAGTTTGATTCAGAGATCTTGAATTCAGAGACCAACCAATCAGAGTGAGACACCTCCAATGCCGCTAGCGCTGCGAGTGAGAGCAAATGGCAGTGAACAACCCCATTGGTTTTGACAATTGATTTGACAATACCAGTGTTTCTGTTCAAAATATTTGTGACTTACTAGTTGGTTCCTGGTATATTATCTTCTTCTTTCTTTTATTATTAGTTAGTTGCTGGACAGTGCGACGTGAAACCCAACTTGATTAAAAAAGGAACGACCAGGAAAAGAACGTTCGTAGGTTCTAAACAGAAGGAATATTTATACAGAATCATACTTCTGACGGCGGTGAATCAAGTTAGCATATTTTTGAAAATTTTCGAATGATTTTGAACGGGAATAATAGTGAGATATCTGACATTTCATACATCATCTCTTTTACATAGCAGATACAATAATGAATGAACATGAGGTTGTATTTTTGCAAGTAGTAACATCCCGTGTTTTGATTATCACAGCTGCAACCTTGCAACTGTGCATTCGTCTCTCATCGCTGCCTTTCCGTGCAGAAGCTTGGGATTCGAGTCCCGATCTCAGCAATATGTTTGTAGAACTTCCCCAGAATGTTCACCCAAGGTTTTCCCGTCGCTCTAATGGGAAAGCCAATCAACAGTTGGCGGTGCAAATTACCTACTCGCAGCCATTAAAATTTTCCATTCAGTATCAAGTTCCTGTTTTATCAGAATGCGATTAGGAGCTGAAGTATCGACTGTAGCCATGTAGGTTGTAACTCCCTTCAAGAACTTGTACGATATAGAAAATAAATCTGTCAAAAGTCAATCTACAGCTCAGACAAATGTCGAAATGTGACTCGGGGATAAGGGGAATATACAAATCCTCAATACCTTGGGACATTGAAATTATTTTAAAATGTCAAAAGTCCACTTGGGGCAAAAAAGCTCACACTTCAGGTTTACCAACCGTGACTTTTGATAAGTCATTCTAGTAAATTGCATTCTCCTTACTCCTTCCCCATTTTCGTAGTTTTCTAGTAGTTTTCGAGATATTCGGCGTATATTGGAAACATGTGGAACTCAAAGTTACGTTTTTGAGTTTCATTAGATAGTTTATTTGAATAAGTGGCCAAATGTGACGTAAGGATTATTTTACATTGGACCTTCAGATAGAAAATCTGTAATTCAGAGGTAGAATGCCCGATGTCCATTTCCCCGATTTTGTGTTTCCTACTTTGGAATCAAGTAATAAAGCTATCATTGCAATATGACTGAATTCAGCAAAGTTATATTGAAGTCAATTCTCATTCAATATGACTGGCGAATATGATTGGATGAAGTAGAATTCTTGAGCTCACATAAAAAATTATTAATATGGATTTCGAGTCTTTTTCCTCTGGGCATACAAACATAAATGTTTGTAAAGATTGAACCTCCTCCAGATTATTGACCTATCGTTGGCGAGGTTGAAGGGCATCTGTCCCACGTAAACGCTCGCTGCGCTGGAGGGACTTAGCGAGTATATACGCAGCCCATGTCAATGCATGCAAATCACTCTCGCATTACACACACACAGCTCATTTCAATAAGACACGACTCGACGGCGCACAATGTGACAGCACAGCGGTGATTCGTTTCGGTGAAAAGAAACTAGAACATCGCAATTAACTCATTTAGTTGCCCCGCAGTGGGGATTTAAATTAGGTATTTAAAATCGGCCTGAAACGTTGTTTTGTGAAAATGTCACATATTTGGAGTGTGAGTTTCTCCATGAATCAGGATGGAATTTTGACGCTATGGCGGCATGGCACGTCCACAGTATACCATTGTACTTGCGTAATGAATGTACACTACATCCAAGAGTTAAAAACTTGTCACAAATAGTTTCTGAGATAAATAATTTGTCTATGTAGTACGGCGCACACGTAAAATCTCTCATTTTTAGACAAAAAATTAAAATACTTTTTTTGCGATTCGTACAAAAAAACTGATTTGCTATCAATTTAAAAACACGTGGGTATTATTTTAAAAGTTATAAAACCGAAATATTGGAATGATTTTCTTGTTTCATTTTTCTTCGTATTCTGAGAAGCAATTTTAAGTTTATGCTCCACACACATATTGTATCATGTATGCAATTAACAAGACTTTCGACCTATGTTTTTATATTAAAATATGATTGAAAGTATTGAAAAAGTAAAAGGCAAGTCTAGTATAATACCTTCATTTATATTTATTCCCCAACTGTCTTATTTGCGCTGAGTGCATAGTGCACTTTAGCTGGGAAAAGAGCTCACGAATGAAACATAAACAAAATGGATCTCTAGAGGTAAATATAAATAAATAATTTATGAATGGCGTGTGTTAGGTATGTTACAGTTTCTACGAATTGACGAACTAATACATTGTAATGTTTTTCTTAGTACTTTGCAACAAGTCGTGAATGCAATTTATTACGCAACGGAAATTCACAGGTGAAATTAGTTATGTAAGTAAAGTGAATCATGAATCGAAGGCCGAAAATCAAAAGTTTCTAGGAACCAATTTATATCATTCTTGATTAGGATGAAGCCCCAGTATCATCTACTGATTCCATAACTATAATGATAGAGTTTCATTATGTTATATGAATCCCAAACCCATCTCGAATGCCAGAGCGAAGATGTTGTAACACATGCAAACTTATTAATAAGTAGATATTTTTATGAAAAACATCACTATATATAATTAAATACATTAATTAATTGCGACTCCATTTAAAACTAATGACTCGAGCACGTTTTTTCCTTTTTTTGTATGCGTGTTCTTTTCACATTTAAAAGTCAACGAAGTAACGGACATGTGCCAATTTTTTCATAAAAAAATGCATTGTGTTATTCGTTTACCAATTGATTTCTAACAAGATCGGTATCTTGATTTCGCCGGAAAATTGATTCGCAGCTTATGTTCAGCTTTACTGATGGATCATCTAAAAAATGTGCTATACATGTCTTTATGCATTTCGAAGGCTGAGCTTTTTTCTACTGGGGTTTTATTCGAAAGAAAGCTACCAATGTCAAGGGATTCCACAACCACATCCTCCCCACCATCCCAACTTTTAATCGACACGTCGACGAGACCATCCTCATTTCACCTACCTTCATCATTACTTTCAGTGGAGAGTCGGTCACAAAATCACAATCCCTTTCAAACTCACGACTTCGACGCATCCAGGGGTCGAACCCGGATATCGTCCAAATGTCACTAGAGCTCACCTGGATTCAATCGTGATAAGTCAAGAAACTAAACCCACAGTAATCAACTGTATAGTTAACTATCGAGAGATTAGAATCTCCAGAACAATGCTAATAATACTGTTCCAGACACCGCCTCCTTAGCGCGAAGAACGGTAGAAACGAATCATAAATGACGAATCAGTTTGGTTTTGGAACGGTTTATTTCAAATTCCAATGTTCCAGTCACTGACTGCATTACATGAAGAATGGAAATGTAATCATTTCAAATCATAGTCTAGTTTTTGAATTATTAATCTGGTATTGATGATCAGTTTTCGTACATTTGGAACGTTTTATGTAATAATTCAAACAATCAGCAAAATGTATTTAAATAAATTGGAATGTTTTGAAAAATTTGGCACTGGCACTGAACAAGGACATTTTGGAACACTCCAAACAAGTCGACTAAGTCAAACAAAGTCAAACATTAACAAAGTTGACTTCGTGGTACAGTTAAGCTGTTAAATCTTGATTAAATGAATTCAAAAAAGTGCGACGCAAAATCGAGAAATGGACATCTGGCCTTCTACCTCTGAAGTACAGATAGTATCATGATCTGCTTCATAGGACAACAGAACACTACATTATAATGTCAGTATAGGAAGTATAATTCACGCCTAAAGACAGGCCACCCACCACACTCGACTACATGATAATGACTCTCTAATTGCAAATCCTTGCTCGAGGTCCAAGTGGCGAATCTTCCAGTGTCCTTGTGAATCCAGCACGTGGTACGCGATCCTTGAACCTGAATGTTGTCGACAGCGTTCATCGACACTCAAAACTGCGCGGCCGCTTCGGGAATGAGAGAGACATTGGCCCCGCCGTGGTTCAAAACACTCCGCTTGCTCGGCGCACCTTGGCAAATACTTCGCCGGCCGGCACGCGGTTGTAAGAGGTGTGTGTGTGTGTGTGTGTGTGTTTACATTCGAGAGGGCAGTGGCGTGGACGACCGACGTGGGGTGGCAGTAGGAGATATTTCAACATCGAGTATGACAAATAGTACATTTCCTCATGCAGTAGGAAGTAAAAGGATACGCGCAAAAATCTTATAAAATATAAAGCAGCGAATCAACGTTTTATTATAATTTGGAAAGCGGTGTTTAAAATACCGCGGAATAGAATGTTTTTCAAATTCGAATTGCAAGACAGACGGAGATTTGGCAACGGTGTCAGCTAATAACCCCGGCGAGAGTCGAACTGGAGTCTCGTCTAGTCTCGGTAATTGTTGTACTGCAAGAACTGCGTTTATAACTCCCGAGTGGCGGGAACAATTAGCGTAATAACATTCCATTTAAACGCCGCATGCATTCTCGTGGTTCACGAGAGACAACTGGAAATAACTTGCGAGCGGGGAATCAACGGTGCGAGTTCGAAGTACTCGTGCAAATATTGTTGAGGAAAAACAGAGATGGTATTTGATTTTGCTCGTTTGACTTTACTGCTGGGCCAATATTTACATCTAGAAAGTATTATTGAGATTCTATGCATTCTTGTAAGACGTAAATTTCAGTCTAGTTTTATCTAGTTCGTAATTGTTTAAAAAAGAAATCAATGTTAATTAATTTGTTAGATTGTGTATTAGATTGCATCCTTGTTTTTCATCTTACAAGAAGAGTACAAGAATGAAACTACTGTTGTAACTAGTTTGTTTTGTTTATACAAAACCAACATCCTACTCGCAATTTGAACAGTACAATACACACCTAATACAACATTAACATAAGTCATCATCTACGGAATTACTTTTATTGGATCAACTGCAAAATGCATGCAAGAACAGTGCTAGAATCCAACACTGGCGTGACGTTGGCCCACACCCCACGTGATCTGTCAACTTTCGACAATCCGATGACCGCGGAACTAGTTCAAACTTTTATATTATATACCCAGGGCGTGGTCAATATAATAGCCATACTAAATAATTTAACCGATTCACCTTTTGTAGCCCTGTACTCTTGCACTGGCAGCGTGAAATAGGTCATCGCCTAGCCTCAGAGCCGAGAAATTTGCATTGATGTATACACAAGAAATTAAATGACTTTTTATGCATAGCTCAATCTTGTTGCTGATTGTTATCCAATGCTAGGGGCTGCCGGATTTTGAGCAGCTTTCGAAAGTGCATCAGTGGGCGTGTCCGATCATTCAATAAAATGCAAGCAGGAAGTTATTATTATTACAAGCTAAGAGCATGATTTATTTTAAGAATAATTACGAATGACTTAAATATTAATATTTCCTTTGAAGTTTTGCCATCTTGATACTAATATAAACAAGGATGCAATGTCCTACAAACTGCGACGAGAGAATTGAGAATGTAGGTTCCAATTTCCAAAGCGTAGTGGTGTGAGATGAGCTACGTTCGTTTTTGGTATATATATGTATCTAGATTATTTAAGTGTCTTTTAACAACTGGTCGTTCGGAAACCTGACCACAAAACAAACATTTCCCGTCGACCCACCACTGTCACCAAAGTAAAATTAAATGCGATAATTTAAAATTTTATTAAATTAGGTATATTTAGAAATCACACGCTCCACTGCAATATATCGGGAGTTCACACAGATAATCCTGTCTCGGTGGCTCACAAGATAAGAAAATAATTTGAAATTAATTAAAATAGAATGAAATTTCAAATAAGTTGAACAAATCACATCTATGATCTATAAACCGACACGCGAGAACCCATCGTACTAAACTTTATTATATCGTTACTCATTAGCTACGACAAATTAGCAGTTAGCACGTGTTGAATTCCGCTGCGAAAGAAATGGCAATCTTATTCGTCAACTTCTCGTGACCTCTAACCTCAAATACTTGCTAATCAACACTTTACAATGAATCAGATGATAATGATCGTTCCACAGAATTGCATTTCATCTTTAAGATTTACGATGCGACCTCGGCGTGACCTCTGCTCGAAGAAGACACTAGATTCGGCGAGAGATTGACGCTCGAAGTAACAATCGGCGAGCTAATAGAAAGGTGTTTGCGAAGTGAGCATGTATAAGACACACTTATGTCGACTTCAATTTGACAGAACAGACAGAAGACAAATACTTTTTAATTTGCAAAACTAATTAATGTTTTCTTTCACATACCTAAGTACACAAAAAAATCATTTACATTACATAGAGTACCTAATTAATTCAGACACTTTCCACGCTATACTATAAATTAAAATTTATAGGGCGAGTATTTTACATACCTATTTTACTGAGCGTATGAAAAATATTTTTTTCGCCGACCCTTTTGTAATTTGAAACGGTTGCCATTTTTTTCACCAATTACCACACAGAACGCCACAATCAAAATACAATTTAGTTTCATATTTTTTTTTAACTTTCTCACGTTCTAATTTTGTATTAAAATTGAACTCCCTAAAGTTTTGATTCCACCAGACCTGGAACAGGACCCGAGTCCTCCATGACATTTAGCTGTATCCGGGCGCCACCATATCACACCTACAGAGGGCAACGACCATCGAAAACGCGATGATACGCGACGACGGCGATCTCAAGAGCAACAGAAGTGTGTTTTTATCCGTCATACCTCATCGACCAGCGCTAATTGAGCGCACTGCACTCTTTCAATTTGCCCTGCATAACAGATTTGGGCCAGCCACTGGAGAGCAAGAAAGACGGAAGATGAGAAGACGGATGGGTGGGAGTGAGATAGCTGCAGGTCAATGAGCGGTAGTGGAGAACTAGTTTTCATCAAGGACCACTACCCCCTCCTCCAAGATAAGCACCCGACAAAAAAAATCGCATATTTTTGACTGCACAAAATTCACGACGCCGAGTCACGACGGTGAAAATGATGAAGCGAGTTCGCCGCCGGAGCAATGACCGTGGAGGTACAATCCCTTATCTGCGTCGACCCATGGGAGAAGCGAGCGTGCCAATTCGACACTTTTGGCACTCATCTCGAATTTTGGGGGCGATGTACAAAAACCCTGTATTTCAGCTTTTATGATTTCATAACCAACAGTTCCAAAAATCTAAACTCGAACGGTGTAACCGATCAAGCTGAAATTTTATGCAGATACTGAGAACAACGACCGAGACTAACTTATAATTCAGAGCAAAAACGGCAAGGACGTTACAAGTTATTGACATTTAATCCAATTTCAAATATTCACTTTGATCTCTTTATCTTTATAGAACTACTTTCAATATCTATACACCCCGTCAACTATCATAAATATTATTTTCAATGCAACGCAAAGGTCGTAAAAAAATTGTGGACAGGTTTCGGGTGTTGTCGACACAAAATCATACCTGATAAAATTAAAAGTGTTGCTACACAATAGTGAATCACCATGTGCATATTTGTATGTAAAATTTACGAATTACCAATTTCAAAACAATTTGTACCACGGAAATACCGTTATAATCTAAGGTTATTCATCATTATACGGGTGAATACACTGATTACAACACTAAAATATCTGTATATAAATAACGCAAACAAGTTTTATTTCTGTGATAGAGTCAAATTGATAACACGTCAAGTATCTAGTGTGAACAATAGATATTTACAATCATTGCCCATAGTAAAAGAAACAAGTCAGTGAAATAATCTTATATTAGCACCAGTGCGTGTAGTATGATACAACTCCTATCAATGGGAAAATATTTCAAACTAAACATAAATGTAATAAAACACGGTAATGATATCATCATAAAGCTTCGTGCATCAAATCAGAGCAAAAAGTGGAATCTTGCCGTGGATTGTTGCAATAATGCAACAAGTAAGTATACATCCTTGGGCGATCTAGTTGCATTTAATTACATGGTTTTATGCATTTTCAAAGAGCAAAACAATAGGGAACGGTTCGATAGCCATTACACTGTGGAATGACATTTCGCCGGTGCGGTTTGGCACAAGCCGTTAGGAATGCAAAGCAATTTAATGGAAGAGTGATAACTTGGGATAATGCAGGAGACTGTTTTATCGTCAGGCGAGTCACGTGAGCGGGTACAGAGTGGTACCACATAGAACAACAGATTGGTATTATGAAAATACAGTTTTAAATAATACGCTGTTCTGTGTTGAGAGACGAACAGTGAATGTAAATCACTAAAGCAGTTGCCAAAATACTGAATTGAGCAATCAAAAGGACATTTAGATGATTGAATGTGACGTTTCATGGAATTTGTCTCCCGGACGGTAAAATAATGAAGAACAGACATAAATATTTTTTGGAGCTTTTAGTTTAAAATATATTATTAGAATTTAGAATTGCAGAGCGAAGAATACATATTTAAATAAATATAGAATGCATTGAATATAGCGTAGGTATAATTTTATTACATAATATAATTATATAAAAATTTGGGTGGTTCCCATTTTTTTCGTCCTCACTCACATCATATCAAACGAATGGGCCAGGACAATGACCATGCACATTCACGCCCATGCAGCGTTTTCGAATCATTTACTCAATCATATTTCGTGTAATGTAGGAAGTAATCGACAGAAATGCATCGATTGAATCTGAGGCAATAACTATTATACTATCACATCCGTGTGTTGGTCGGATCACGAGATTGGCATGCGTTCGCGTATGCAAAATACATTGCACTACAAAATACCGAACTCAACTTTCTATTGTGTAATCATCTTTCATAAACA
This sequence comes from Leuctra nigra, assembly GCA_934045905.1. Classification (NCBI taxonomy): domain Eukaryota; kingdom Metazoa; phylum Arthropoda; class Insecta; order Plecoptera; family Leuctridae; genus Leuctra; species Leuctra nigra. Next base: position 14,905,742 of record OW203764.1, on the reverse strand, counting down.
GGAGTAGGTACAGTTTGTGGTCGAAATAGAGCACGTACAAACAATTCAACATAGCAAATAGTATAGATTGTAGCTTACAAACCATTTTGTATAGATTAAAAACAGTTTATGTAATTTTTTCTGTATAGCATGAGGGTTTAGATTTGTTAATATGAGTAATATGCTTTCACTAAGTTGTAATTCCTACTGAACGTGAAAATGTACTATTCATTTGCATTTTTGTCCAGAATTAATTAAAAAAGAACATACAGTACACGACCACAAGCGAAGTGTGGTATTCCCAATTGTTGAAAAATGTGCAATTAATTACTTCACATGGATTACCAAATTTGAGGCCCATTAATTCCCATTAGAATGAATAACATGTGTATGAAAGTAATGGGGTAAACAATCTTGCAATAATCACAAATACGAAAATCTCAAATCTCAAATAAGAATTGGCATAGTCGAGACACCGTAACCCATTTCAATTTGAGCCATCCATAAAATTAAATCAATGCAATTTATTATGTATAATTAAACATTTATAAATCCATCTCACTAATCCAGTAGCAATTTTCTCCATCCTTCTAAAGATAGTAGCCTCAGTAGGTCAGAAAGAAGGTGGAGGTGCCACCATTACAGGAACGTCTGAGTGCTCTTAGGAAGTGCATATAAATGCCGCCAATCATTGCATACCTCCACCCAGTCAAACGAGTACGTAATTAGTAATAACAGTCGCCAAGGCTACGGGTAGCCGATAGGCGTCCATGGCAGGCTTACAGCCGTGTCAAATGACACTTCAGATAACGTGAAAATAGCTTGGAAATAATAGGAAGTAATTACCTTCCTGTCATATCTTCAACGATTACCCGAAGTTTTATCACGTTTATTATAACTATCGAAGGTTCGTCTTTTACTTGTGCTCGGTGGAATTCGCGGAGAAAAGTTACTTGTCTAGAAGTCGTGCATGAGTAGCTATTAGCGAGACCATAAAGAAGAGATACTCTGAGAAGATTTCATGCAATTAAATTTGATGACTGATAAAAAGGAATGAAACAAGCAAAGAAAACAGAAAATCGCACATTTCAATTGCTGTGGATATACATTCATATTAGTCACCAGAGTTGAAATTATTGACTAAGTGACGATCAATCGCTTTAGGTCTCATAAATATTTATTATTCAATATCTGATCGGGTTCTTTCCCGCCATTAGGTCAGCACGCCATATCAAAACAAATGTCATCTTTTTCCTTGTATCCAGACATTATTCTGACGTCACCATTTAGCAAGAACCCGACACGTGAAGATGGCATTTCATTTCAACAAGTTGAGAATGCATGCAGAGTGGAGCGGTCGTCCTTGGGTTGAGGTGCGTGAACCTGGCACCCCCCATGTCAAAATTTCAAAAAACAACGACGAATCGAATTAGTGCTTAATTAGTGCCAATTAGTGCCGTTGAATCCAGAATTAGTGCTTCAACCCTTAAAAAGTTACAGGGAAAAAACTGTGGGGGGTGCCAAGTTCACGCTGGCACCCCCCATGTCGAAAATTTTAAAAAAAACGACGGATCGAATTAGTGCTTAATTAGTGCCAATTAGTGCCGTCAAATCCAGAATTAGTGCTTCATCCCCTAAAAAGTTACAGGGAAAAAACTTATGGGGGGTGGCACACCCCATGTCGAAAATGAAAAAACAAACGACGGATCGAATTAGTGCTTAATTAGTGCCAATTAGTGCCGTCAAATCCAGAATTAGTGCTTCATCCCCTAAAAAGTTACAGGCAAAAAACTTATGGCGGGTAGCACACCCCATGTCGAAAATTCGAAAACAAACGACGGATCGAATTAGTGCTTAATTAGTGCCAATTAGTGCCGTTGAATCCAGAATTAGTGCTCCAACCCTTAAAAAGTTACAGGGAAAAAAATGTGGTGGGTAAGTTAATGCTGGCACACCCCATGTCGAAAATGAAAAAACAAACGATGGATCGAATTAGTGCCTAATTAGTGCCAATTAGTGCCGTCAAATCCAGAATAAGTGCTTCATCCCCTAAAAAGTTACAGTGAAAAAACTTATGGGGGGTGGCACACCCCATGTCGAAAATTCGAAACAAACGACGGATCGAATTAGTGCTTAATTAGTGCCAATTAGTGCCGTTGAATCCAGAATTAGTGCTCCAACCCTTAAAAAGTTACAGGGAAAAAAATGTGGTGGGTAAGTTAATGCTGGCACACCCCATGTCGAAAATTCGAAAACAAACGACGGATCGAATTAGTGCTTAATTAGTGCCAATTAGTGCCGTCAAATCCAGAATTAGTGCTTCATCCCCTAAAAAGTTACAGGCAATAAACTTATGGGGGGTGGCACACCCCATGTCGAAAATTCGAAAACAAACGACGGATTGAATTAGTGCTTAATTAGTGCCAATTAGTGCCGTCAAATCCAGAATTAGTGCTTTAACCCTTAAAAAGTTACAGGGAAAAAACTGTGTTGGGTAAGTAATGCTGGCACACCCCATGACGAAAATGAAAAAACAAACGGTGGATTGAATTAGTGCTTAATTAGTGCCAATTAGTGCCGTCGAAACTAGAATTAGTGCTTCATCCCCTAAAACGTTACAGAGAAAAACCCATTTTAAGCTTACGTGACTAAATAATGCCGCACACACTGCGGAGTACATTATGTGACCTTTGGTACGACCTCAAAGTGTTAAATATGATATTATCGTAAAATAATTGTATTTGACACTTTGTGGCCGAGCCAGTGGTCATAAAGTACTCCAGTGCTTAGTCTTCAGTGCTTATTACTTAGTCTTTTAACTTAGTATGGGTCACTTATTTGTAAAATTCTGTTTGTGTGAAGACAACATTAAAAAAGTAAGGACCGTGCGTGTGATGTTCCCTTACGCAGGCTCTTAACGTGGCAGCTCTGATCGACCATTTTCTCAGATCGTTTTCATTTTGTCCAGTTTTGGGGATTGACGGATAATAAATAAGTATTTTCACAATATCATCTTATGGCAGGCATGAAAAATGGCCTACGATTGAAGATTCCAATCACAGTGCCGTAACTAGGAATTCAGCACAGCCTCCTTTTCCTTTTACAGTAACATATGTACAGAAGAAAAATACAGTATTTTAATAATGTTTCAATGAGGATTTTGTAATCGTCACTGTAATACACGTATTAAACTCTAATCAATAAAAAAAAATATTTAACCTTCAACCCAGCCATTCCCAGTTCATTATAATCCAAATAAAACAAATTTGACTTCGAAAGGAATTGACAGCTGGAACTAGAGGTGACCGCGTGAGTGGATTTTCGACATGGGGTGTGCCACCCCTCATAAGTTTTTTCACTGTAACTTTTTAGGGGATGAAGCACTAATTCTGGATTTGACGGCACGTATTGGCACTAATTAAGCACTAATTCGATCCGTCGATTGTTTTCGAATTTTCGACATGGGGTGTGCCAGCATTAACTTACCCACCCAGGTTTTTTCCCTGTAACTGTTTAAGGGTTGTAGCACTAATTCTGGATTTGACGGCACTAATTGGCACTAATTAAGCACTAATTCGATCCGTCGTTTGTTTTCGAATTTTCGACATGGGGTGTGCCACCCCCCATAAGTTTTTTCACTGTAACTTTTTAGGGGATGAAGCACTAATTCTGGATTTGACGGCACTAATTGGCACTAATTAAGCACTAATTCGATCCGTCGTTTGTTTTCGAATTTTCGACATGGGGTGTGCCAGCATTAACTTACCCACCACATTTTTTTCCCTGTAACTTTTTAAGGGTTGGAGCACTAATTCTGGATTCAACGGCACTAATTGGCACTAATTAAGCACTAATTCGATCCGTCGTTTGTTTTCGAATTTTCGACATGGGGTGTGCCACCCCCCATAAGTTTTTTGCCTGTAACTTTTTAGGGGATGAAGCACTAATTCTGGATTTGACGGCACTAATTGGCACTAATTAAGCACTAATTCGATCCGTCGTTTGTTTTTTCATTTTCGACATGGGGTGTGCCACCCCCCATAAGTTTTTTCCCTGTAACTTTTTAGGGGATGAAGCACTAATTCTGGATTTGACGGCACTAATTGGCACTAATTAAGCACTAATTCGATCCGTCATTTTTTTTAAATTTTCGACATGGGGGGTGCCAGCGTGAACTTGGCACCCCCCACAGTTTTTCCCCTGTAACTTTTTATGGGTTGGAGCACTAATTCTGGATTCAACGGCACTAATTGGCACTAATTAAGCACTAATTCGATCCGTCGTTGTTTTTTGAAATTTTGACATGGGGGGTGCCAGGTTCACGCACCTCTTGGGTTGTTGTGTTTGCAGAAGACATTCGCGTTCTTTCCCGCTGTCAACTTCCTTGACTGATAGCCGGAGATAGTTGCTGGAAGCATTCTCAAGTTCAGAGAGCAAACCTTATCGTGTTCAGAATCACAAGGGAGATTTTCTGGGAGCGGAGGAGCGGCTCGGTCGACCCTTTAGCACTCCCTTTTGCGTGTACTGCACACAGAGTGCACCCCAGACAATTGAAATGTTGAGTTCTTCAAACTGTCATGCATTTAGTTTGTAAATTGCAAATTTGAGACGTAACGTCAAATTAGTTTAAAAGTTTTTGACATATCAGCATTTTAAACTATACATAAAACAAAAGACAAAATCATGGAGTTATACATACCTACCTACTAACTCGATGGAAAAATGTTCTATTCCATAATATGTATATTCCACTATGCATTTATTGCAAGCACGACAAAGATCTTTCGCTTGACAACGCGTCAGTGCAAGCGTCTTCCTAGAATATAAACGAATACTAAGTTATGAGATGCAGTGTCTGGAACAGTAATGCATTTCTTTGGCGAGCGCATCAAATTATAATGTCAAAACCATGCACATTTCCAGGCTGTCGTCACGTTTGAGATGTAGTAAACTTGGTGCATACACACGCTGTATGTAGGCTTCCTACATGATCCGTTTTGTGTTCCAACACGGCTGGAAGATGTACAAGTGTACAGTGTGCAATGAATGAGCTTTGCCGTGGCTTCTTCCAAACATTCACAAACTTACGATGCCACTACCTGTCCACTGATATCACAATCAACCCTCAACAACATAAAAAAAAAACTTTCTCATAAAAGTGACTACACGAAAAGATAATTACTTTCAAACTAATAGTTAATCATATAAAAATTATAATAAAAACTTTTAGAAGGAAACGAGGTAAGGATTACCCGGTCAGAACAGTCTGCACTGAATAAGACATACTGAATAAAATCATTAACCTCCAGGTATATGAACCTCGCTTTCAAGTAGTGTTTTCGTAGCTCGTGTGGAGAAGTTGAGACGATGCAGTGCTATAGCATGGCAGAATCTATGAGTCCGACTTTGAATGACTGAATTGATTACATAATTCCTATAATCTCGGCTACTGGCAGAGGTTAGGCCTGCATAATAATCTAATCTCTGTGATGAAGAGGGACTGATAAATGTTTATGAAACAAAACTAGATCCCAAATTTACGATGAACATTTCTTTAGGCAAAGTTAACATTATCTTCGTGTAAAGAATCAGTGGAGACATTTTTTGTTACTTCGAAAAAAAGTTATTTAATTATTTCTTCCATCAAAAGCATCGCATAGTAAAGTCTGAACAGAGGGTGAATTATAATGTAATTACAATTTTTTAATTATCGCGCGAATTATCGTATAGGTATAATAGGTATAGTTCCAAATATATATTTTTTCGGTTTTACGGCACAATTACGATACCAAAAACGTTTCGCTATACAAAGCATGTACCTATTATGTGTTCAATCAATTTGTAACTCTCATTTTGAGGTTGGTAAAGATGGTAAAGTTCGCAAGGATGCAACACGGTAATGAAGTACCAATCTCTCCACTGGAATTCGGGAAGCGTCTTCTAGGAACCACTCACACCATCAGACACACCGCAGTATTCGTCATAATCGTGACGTCATGGTATTTGCTCGCTCACTATCATGTCTGATAACTGTACTTTCCTCTTCGACCAGCTACAGTCTGTACCAGGTTAAGAAAACAATCGCGAGATTCCTTGCAGATGAACACGACGAATTATAAAATAGCGATATGCCAGGGCCCCTATTCTATAACTTTTAAATTCCCGATTCTGCTGAAATCCGATTCACGGCCATATGGATTAACATCGCACCGAATCAGATTCCAGCAGAATCGGGAATTTTAAAGTTATAGAATAGGGCCTCAGAGAACTCGACATTGATCCTCGTACATTGTATTTCATCGGGGTTTTATCTTTTAGTTCCTTTCTTTGCGAATTGTATATTTAAATAACCTCCTTGATTTAAATGTATAATGAGATATCGATTGAGACTTGCAGCAAAGTTGGAATGATCACAAAAGTCAACTTTTCAATTCAAATGTTTATATACTTTCAAATAAATAAGCCATCTGTCCCATGTTTTATAGGTGAGAAGTGCCGATTAGAAAAATGGGAGCAAACGTTGACCACAGATAAAATATACCTACCTCTTTAATAACATCAAATGGGGCACTCCTTTGCTCCAATCCCTTTTCACATGTTTAGAAATAAGTGTCCAGACGACGTGTCCAGGCCCCTTATTCTATAACGTCGACGAAATCATTTCGGTATAGAAAGGACCCAGGTTACAATGAAACAACATTGCAAGGTCCCTAGAGATGTGAACACCGGTAATATTACCGGTAATATTACCGGTAATGGTAATATTACGGTAATATTACCCCCATCGTTGGTAACATTGTAACTTTCGGTAATTTTAGAGAAAAAAAAAATGGAAGTGTTCAAATTTTGCCACAGTACACCACAGTGTAAAAAGAGGATGTATAGAGATTTGATTATATTTTTTTAAATCAACAAGTTATACTGTAGGTACCGACATCTAAACATTATCAAATGTAATATTTTCCACGTTGGCTACTTATTTTTTTTAAATTTACTTTCTTTTACATAATATACTACCTAATTATTTTGAAGGAAGGGTCTTTCAGAGTTCGCTCTTTGATTGCAGGATATTTCACTGCGACTGTAAAAGCATGATGTTTAATTTCGTAATTTATCATGCCCATTCCAACATTTAATGAAAATTTACCTCGACTCGAAGTCTTTATTTAAGCAGAAATAACTAGGAAAACGCTCGGTGTATAACGCGCTAATGAGCGAGCACCCAAACGCGCAACATCTCCATCCAACCGGAATATCGTAATGCAAAGAAAACATATATATCCATAGGAATTGAAATACGATCAAAATAAAATTACACGACTTCATTGAAAATGAGAATAGCCATCACTATGATCCATAAAGAAAAACAGATGTAAGTTGCACAGGAAATTAAATGACAATAAAATACCTTCTGGCATTCTATTTAAATATCAAATGAGTATACACGTTCTCTACCGATTAGGCTGAAAACTTATAAAATAAGAGAAAATGGTAGGTAGTAGTCTTAATGTCCAGGCAAAATTTGAACTTAATCGCAGCATTTTGATTTTTGACCAATCGTGAGATATTTTCATTTTTACTCCAATCGAGGTAAGCTCACAAAAACTATACACGATTAAGCTAGAATGAATTTGTATGTACTATGCAAAAATTTTAGTTCGATCGGAACAGAATGAGACCTCGTTTAATGTTTGGCGTCGGGCCAAACGAACAAACACAAAAAAAACAGAAAGTGTCCAAAAGTGCAGAATGGAGTCGCTTTTTACGCTCGCTCAATTAAAATCGCTATTGTAAAATTGAGATGTATACCTATCCTCAATCAATAAATAGTAAATACACAATACCTATGTAAACTAAGTAATATGAAAAAATTAATTAATTCACATTCATTAATTTTCTTACGCCATATAGTTAAAACTGCGCAGAAAATTCAATATTACCGTGCTCGGTAATGTTGCCGGTAATATTACCGGTAATATTACCAATTTCAATGTTACCGGTAACTTTACATCTCTAAAGGTCCCCCATCTAAAGGACTTGGACTTGGACTTGGACTTGTATAAGAACTAGTTGAACGTCTTGGGTGGGTGGGTCACTGACCACCGAAGCGCCAATTTACTAAACTTAATTGATATCAAAAAGCAATTCTTTTGCAACACGTTCCGTCAACTGAAGTGTGAATAAAATAATGAACAACAGAAATTCCCGTAAAGTAGCTTACCGAGACCGTAATTTATCTTTGAACTTCATTCCCTGAAAATCGAAGCGGTTGAAACCAAAAGAACGAATCCTAAAAGGTCTACCAATTATGCTTTCTGCTACAGAATGTACACTCGAGAGCAGGTTTCGCAGTCTCAATAAACATAATATAATATGTAATATGTAACATAATATGTATTTCAATATACATAATAGATAATAAGAAAATTAACAACTATAGTAGAGATATTATGTCTTGCACATAGAATTAAAATTTAACTATAGAAACCTAAGACCCTCACATAAAAATTAAATAGTGCTTATAAATGTGTAATCTTTTATTTTTAAAAAGTGAATAGTATAATTGATAGTAAAATGCCTCCAGCATATGAGACAGATCCGCTCAAGGATGTGCGAAGGTCGGAGGTCAAGTTCACTGTGCTACAGATAATGACCGCAGGCACCAAAAAGCATAACTAATCCAGAACAAACTGAATCTCAAATCTAATAGAATTTCTTATCAAAAGCATGCTATTTTGAGAGGAATAAAAAAACATGTCAAGGGGAAAGTGTACCTAAACTTTATTTCATGCTTGCAATTTGCTGGACCAATTCGGAGGTGCGAGAAATTCCATTCGGATAATAATTTGTCAGGGGGACGCAGAACGGAATGACTTTTGGATGTTGTTATCATGTTTTTACTGTTCGTGCTGGCGTCAATATTCATTACATGTGCTTGACAAATATATTTTCCTATTCTGTTTTTGAAACAAAATTGCAATGTCAAATCATCATCTTCTTCAATATCCTAGTAACACGGGAGAAACATTTTAACGAACTTGAAATTCTCAACTTGACCATAACCTCTATAACTATAACTGTCATTTCGAGTTAATAAGCAGTAACGTCTTAATTATTCCATCCCCTCAAGTCATACACTAATTGCCGAAACTTTGTATGAAACATTGTCATTACATAGGTTAACCTAAAAAAATTAGCCAAGTCAAAAACAGATTATTTAAAAAAAGGTCCCGTAATATTACCAATACGAGTGCGACGCGACACTTACTGGATTAATGATTTCATATCGAATGTTTACTTGGTACATTTATATATCCTTGATGCCGATAATCGGGCCGAGAAATAAAAACTTGCCAGTGACAGGTCGATTCGAGATAGTGAGCAGTCGATATTAATAATATATTTCCTATAATATCTCTTATCACGGTGGCTATCAGTGAGGTAGAAAGCAGCAGTGAAAGGTGAATGCTACAGAGGAACACCACGTGATCATCCACAGCTACCAGTTCAGCAGAACAGAGATTTGAATGACCTGATTTACCAGTAGTTGATGGCTGTAAAGTGCATTGTTAACTGAACATGTCTGAAGACTCACAAGATCAACATATAATTTGACAAATTTAAACACAACAGGACAAGTCAGTGAACATAACGTAATAAAATAAAACAGCATTACGCTCGAAAATTTTATTCAAGATCTATGTTTTGAGCCCAAAAAATGTTTTATCATTTAACGTTCCAAATGAATGATTCAACTCGGCACTGCACCCACATAAATTGCATTACATACGTCAATAAATCATCTGTAAAAAAGATTCCTACTATCGCATGCACACCCATAAACTGCATGATGTACTAAACAGGTAAATATTATCCTGGCTGCACCACCAAATCGTGACGCCAATTGTATCTCACGTCCTCTAATCTTATCAGCTATATCACGACAGCTGTAATCTTATCTGTATCTTTAGTTACATATGCAATCCACATGTTGCCTTGTTGAATTGAATAATACTTACATTCAGACAATCTTACTTCATTATTGCGGTTTCTATTTTTTTCATATAATTTATTTCCTGTTGATAACAACACTTCAAGACCAACACAAATATTGAAATCTATAGACAAACAAATAAAGAGTAGCATAAAAATATCTTTCGTGCATCAATCAAAATTAAGACAATCGACGCAGTTGACCAACATTACACAACCAAAATTGATTCCAATCCTGGTCAATATTAATACAAGACAACATTTCTACTTGTTTTCGTTTTCAGAGGTATTTGCGTCGAAATACCTCTAGAATTAGCTTTCGACAACTTTGTTATGTAGACCTCACTAGCCGGTGTTCACATACATAAAACGACCTTCCGTGGAATGTCGTTTCCATATTCGCTTAACATTAGAAGCGCCAATAATAAACCAGTCGTTGAGGCCCGCATATTTCAAACACCTGTAAACGCGAACTGCATTACACTAACAGCACGGTGTACACATTTAGAACAATCGAAGTTAATGATATGCATTCATACTTGACTGGATTGATTAGATCTCGTCCATACAATTGATATTCACTCGTCATTATTCTAAGGGAATTCCATGGCCCGTTACTTTTCTTATCAAGAAGACCGTAGAATTGCCAATTTGCAATCTTGATATCGGCCATCAATTTGGAGTGGTCCTTCTCAAGTGTACGGGAATTTACGTGCCATTCTTCCTGGCCAAATTAGTGATTACCCAAATATAGTAAAAGCAAATTCTACACATTCGCTATGCTTTCTCATTGGCTGAAAATGTCTGTTAAATCTTATCATCTACCTTATCATGCTACAGCAGGTTAAATTATGGATACATTAAACTGTTTCCACAATTTTAATGTTTATAATTGGATATAGCACACCAAAAATTAAATCGAGAATTTTATTTTAAATGAGAAATAGTCGTCATCCGATTTGCTGAATGTCTCTTGAATAGAATCTGTATAAAAATGTACGCACTTGCATAAAATGCAAGATTACGTGAAACCCCCAGAGAAACCAGACGCGCAATCATGTGACACCCACGCCGAGCGCGCCGCGACGGAGGCGTCGTCGTCATGGCAACCAATCAAATGACGCCTTCGACGCCACACAAATTACAGAAAGAAATCTCCCAATAATCCCAGTTTTGAAAAAAAAGCCATCGCTCGGTTTTGTAAATTAGATTCCGATACACGATATGAGAGACGGGAGTTCGATTTAGTCGCAAAAGGAGGGCGTAGATTGGGAGAATATTCGAGATTCTCATTGATTATGTGCGCCGCATAAATGCCCTACTGGATACCCATCCGGTAGAATTGTTTTCAATTACTTTCGAAGAGATTTCGGGCTCCAAGAGTTCGATTCTCCGAATGGCCACGCTTTCTCCACTTCATTGCCAATTGTTCTTGTTTGTTATTAAACTGGAGTAGTTTTCTGTCTGTAGACAAATCATTCGATGAGGAAAAACTGCATTTAATTTGATGACCTCCTGATACTTAACCTATTGAAACCAGGGCTCAAATCAAGATAGTTTTTCTGAAATATAGCAATGAAGTCACAGTAAAATTCAAATTTTAACGTTGAGTGTTTTTTCCTTGTTCGTAAATATTAAATTTGATACACAATTGTTTTGGCCGCTTTTTAATTCATGATCACAATCAACACCTAATATTTGGGAAGAGATCCACTAGAGTAAACATGCAGTAATGATCAATATTTATTCAACAATTTGAACAAGATTCGAGGAATTCTATTTTTAGTACAATCTCTCCGACACAACAGACTGATGGCCACGGCGTTGTCGTGAAATTATTCCACATCGACGCCCAGCGTCCCGACGACCCACGTGGCGTCGCGACGTCGACGACGTCTGACGATGACGTCACTCTGCTTAGACGTCGAGATAAACGAGTTGACATTCAACCCCCACCCCCGACCCGCCCACACAACCCACACCGACAGCGGGGGCAAAATAGATTAAAATCAACCCAGATGCGATAGCAGACTCTTTCAGAGTTTTATTCCACACAGAATCAATATAAAAGAAGTAATTCTGAAGAAGTGATTTTCTTTTACTGTCTGTGAACGAAGTCATTCCCACAGTTAAAAGTGAAACATCTCCCATTGCTGAGAAATGTCAATGAACATTGAACAAGTAGTTTTATCTCATCGTTCGCGCTGAAAGAGGGTTTTAGACGCATGCAATGATACATCGGCAACCTTAGTCACCTTGGTCTATAGTTCATGACATTTACCACCATTCCATTCTCCTTGGCGACCTCAAACCCCTCAATCGCCGAGTCGAATGTCCGGTCGAGTAGCTCGGTTGGTAGAGCTCTCGCCCGGCAACGGCCGAATAGTTTTCATATCAAATCCCTTCAGGGCCTCTATTCTGTAACTTTAAAATCCCCGATTCTGATAGAATCCGATGCGGTGTTTTTACTCCAATCCGAATCCGATTCCACCAGGCATTTTACAGTTATAAAATAGGGCAGCGGATAGCAACATGAAATCAGTCGAGACGTTATCCAAGTTACAAATCTAAACGAGATCGTGATAAGGCACACCGTGGTAAACTCGATAACAAGTTCATTGTTTTTCAATCAAGTCAATCGCATACGAGTCTCTGAACAAGAATTATGATCAATTATTGCTAATCTTAATGCAGTTTACACGTGCAGATTCGAGGTTCTGAGCAAAGCTATAAGAATCAACATAAAACAAGAGTAAATCGTCGACAATAGCATGTGGAGTTATTATAAGAATAAATGTATTAATTAATAGGGTTTGACGTCGAAGATTTTTTTTTATCATTTTATCAATATCTTTATCAATGTAATTGTTAATAAAATAAGGCTTTGTACGAGTATTCAGAACTGTTCAATGAAAATAATTTCATAGCTTGGAATGGTTTATTAGTTTTATTTTGTCCTACAGACGTTTAGTGCCTGAAAATTAGTATCAATATCACTAAACTTATGTAGGACGAAATAAAACATATAAATCATTCCAAGCTATGCCATTATTTTCACTGAAGACTCGTACAAAGTCTTATTTTATTATCAATTACATTGATAAAACATATTGATAAAATCGATTAAAAAACTCTCCAAGGCAACGCACTACCCTGCCGTCTTTATCTGTTGAAATCTGATAAATTTAGAATGTTTAATTAGCAAATTGTACATTTTTGTTGGTTCATTGTTCGTATTGTATTGCACTGGGTTTAGCCCGTTGTCAATAAAAATGTAAAAATAATACTGCTAATAAAAATTATCTACTGTAATAAACAAAGTGCCTTTACGTGAATGCACTTTACGACACGTAAATAATAATTATTGATATTAGGTCATTGGGAACACAGTTTAGTGGTATTTAAACCTTATAGGCTTCTTGCCATTGGTTAAATCCACGACTTATCTCAAATTTAAACTTACTACATGGGAATAGAAAATTATCTGCCGATTCCAACGATACAAATAATTCAACATTTTCAAAAATGTCACTTGGGAACTTTATGATTACGGCAGTCTAGTAAACAACCAAAATGAACAGAAAGAAGCGTTTCCATCGTGATTGGATTGCCAATTCACTTTGAAAGAAAATAACAGTCCTGATTTGCACGGTATAATCGGGAGACGAACCCAGAACTTCCGTCCTCTGGACAAAAGTGACCGAAGAGATTTTTTTATCGAATTTCGAAGCACAAAAAGCCGGGACTGGATTCTTCAAGTTAATGACTTCTGATAAGAAGGCCCGAGGATGGAGTCGGAAGAGGACGAAGAGAAGAAGAGAAGAAGAGGTCAATAACACCGTCCTGACGTCACGCCAAGGTGGCGACGTGAGAGAATGCGTGTGTTCTCGTAGGATCGCTGCGCGGAACGCCAGCGCGTCTGCCAGACGCACGAGGGTCCCGCGTGGGCAACCACCGTGCCGGAGGGTTCATTGGATGCGGCTGAATGGAATGGATTCCCACGTGGTCGGATGGGCTACAGGTGGACCGAGACAAGTGGCGAATCAGTGTGGCGGTGATTTTTAAACGAACTTTCGCGCTTGCGCCGCGTTTTATGGCGGGAATTCTACACATCCATTCAAATAAAAGGAACACATTAAAATATGACGACTTCCATTTCCTCGTTCTACATAGTTGATAGTTGGTGGAATAGTTGGTTATATTTGGTGAAGGGACAATTTCTGCGCGCATGCAGTCGTATTGAATCTTTGGTAAAGGTAAAATGTCAATGTCAAAACGACGCCATTTTTGTTGAAGTGGATCGTGTAAATTTAGTTGCACAAACTGCGATTATTAAATATTTGACCGACGAAAATGGAGAATTCAACCATTTTCTTTGACGTTTTGTGCCCGAAGTGTGATATTGAACATGCTTTACTCAGAATGCAAAGTCACCAACAAACGTCTCCTTCTGAAATAATGTATCTTGAATGGATATTGGAATAGTTAGGAATAAAATTAATATTGTCTGAAGGCAAGTCGACGTCATATTGCGAACGTACAATCATTGACTAGTACAATACTAATAATAACCAAAATAATGCAAAAAGAGCCATCGTTTCAAAACCTCACCACGTGATCAGTGAAATAATCTAACGCAAATCCTACGCATGTATTTCGCATACGCACGGACAGTAACAAGAATCCAGGGAACGCAGATAACAGGTTGACAATGCAGGGTGGGCTTCCAATACACAGATAAGTCGCTCCAATAACCTACTTCTCAAAGATAATGCAATCCAGAGATCGATGATCAATGATGCGATCAAACTCTCACGCAACTTCTGTGACAATCAATTAATTCACCCGTTGATAGTAAATAAGTTTGGCTGGAGATTAGATCTTATGAAACAGTGGTTCAGAGATTAGGTGATAAGGTTGTCTTTAAATTATGTAAATAAATTCAATACTTTGGAATGAACTTGTATTAAGAATGAACTTCCTCAAAAGTGCTTCAATCTTGTCGTGCAACTTGCCCTTTTAAACCCCGCCGGGATATTTTGTTTGCTTTTTGCGTTACTCGTAAACAGTTCAAGGAAATTGTGAAGAAAAATAATGAGCTTGCAAAATTTCACAGTTTTAAAGTTTTCAACGAAAAACAATTGTTAACGGAATATCAGCAATTGTGCTGGTTTTAATTTGCCCCTTATGAAGAGATAGTGATAAGGAAAACTATGATAACACTAGCGCGAAACTGTCTTGATAATTGTACACATGACCACACTTTACCTTCAAGTTGATAAAAATACGGTAGTGACTGATAGCTTGGAATATGCAGTGACGAATATCCAGTCATTTCTGCCAAGTTGAAAGTAGAGTTGTGGGTGAGAGTGGACTTGCAGTTTGACTCATGTGTCATAAAATCACTTTCTCGCTGAGCATGATCTGGTCTGGTCCGGATGTGGCACCCTCCCCAGCATCTTAGTAGGTTGAGATAAACAAAGTGGATATAACAGTACAGGGTGCTTTTTCGTTCACACATTCCATGATAACGATCACCGTACAGTTAATTTCATATGGATATGGTTATTGATTATTTTAACCCTTCGAAGGATTTGTTTTGGCACAAGATGGCTGAAATTGGACATCGGGCCTTCTACATCTGAGATAAAGATTCTATGGGGCCCGGTGCTTCATACAAATACTCTGTTTTGAATACAAAGCTCGTGGTGAGCTTATAAAAGTCAAAATAAACTTGACAACATTTTATGTCGCCCACGAAAGTTGCAAGTGACTACAAAAATTATGAATTACTATTCATAATACAATTATGAATAAAAAATCATTAAAAATTATGAATTACTATTCATAATTTTTTTAATAATTTTTTTAATTATGAATTACTTTTCATAATTTTTGTTAACCCATCTAATAATTTCGTTTTATTTTTAGAGAGGAATGAGCAAAGTAAGCTGACACAACATATCAAATTAACTACCAAATGGACGCATTGATAAAGAGTTTCCCACCATCAACATCAGCACCTTGAGACTTTCATGAACTTTGCCATTCGAAGAGCAAGTAGCTTTAATAGGTTAATTAATATTCGTTGTCCGGCCACTCAGGGATTGGTCCAGGGTGTTGGAAACCATCGGCTGAAGCTACTGACCTTCGGACTTGAAGAAAACCACAATCCCAATCTATCAAACCCGGTCCATCCGGTTAGCCAGGTTACTTGAAACGGAGAGAGATGAATCGAGCAAGATTCGAACTACCTCCAGAAGTTCGAGACCACGTGGAAAAGAAGAAGAAAACTAGAAGGAAATTCAATAGTTCTACTTCTAGGGGATAAAATGCGTGTATTCCGATCTAATGACATAAAAGTAAAAAAAAAATCATTGGGTCTTTGCTAGATTACCTCATCAATCATAAATTGCAGGAAAATTATGAAACGAGAGAATCCCTTCTTAAAAATTTGGGCAAGATTGTGCGAGATTTTGACAAAATCTTGTCAAGATAATTTTTAGCAGGGTTTGACGGTAAATTCCAATTCAATTGCAGTGGGAAATACGTTCTCTGGAATGTAACCAAATCGGACTGAATTTTACAGTGAATTCTGACTTAGGTATGAAATGCGTTCCTTTTCAAAAAATGTTTAACCTTGGTACGGATAAGTTATTCCTGCTTTCGTCATAAAATGTAATCAAATAAATGTTTGATTCAGATTCAAAAGCTTATCGCATGATGCACGCATTTTCAATTCACTGATAAAAACCTTCATCCAATCATAACTATACAAACTATAACATTTCTTCAAATACTCGTGAAATTATGCTCCGAATAAAATGTTTCATAATTTTTGGAGGAAACGGAAATGCTAATGGACAGCCGAATAATATAACAAAGGGAATCAGGGGCACGGGGTAAATATTTAAAATATGGAACACGCAAAGTTGATTTAAAAACGATGATATTATCTTGAATGAGAGTTATGAAACTCCAAACAGCCAAATAAAAGGTGTTGTCAACCACACACGACAATATAATGACATTGATTGAGTGGTATTTAAATTTGTTATACCTACCTATTAATATTTTAATATTTTATTATTATTTTAAATATTTTTATTAATATGGGAGATTAAATTTCAGCTTCATTGGTAAAAACTGCATCTAACCTGATAGAATGAAATGTAGTTGATTCATCAGCAATTCACAGCAGTTGTTATGAATACTTCGAAGAAAAATGCTTACGAACAGCACCGGAAGTTAAATATCCATTAATAAGTACACACTGAATAAAATTTGTCAATTCAGATCGTTGACAATAATTGAACTGCGCAATTCTTGTACAGTAATAACTGAATGGACACAAAATATGTTGGATTTCAAATAAACAGACACTATTTCTTTTGCACGCAACAAAACGGTACACAAATTTGAGAGCGAAGACGCCATAAAATCACAGCTGAATCTGTTTATTTTCTACTAATTCTGATGAAAAATCTTGGCTCTAGGACTAACTAGATTATCTCACCAGAAAAGCAGGTGAGTTTTACGACAAAATTGTATCGAAATGTGGCGTTTTGCTAAAAACAACCCCCTAATTTGGAACACTTGATAAAAAAATGCCTCATCCCGCACCCCCCAAAAATACATCTTTCCCGGAATCGTTTAGTGCCCACTTATTTATTTATTACATGAAACAAGGAACTTGGCTGAGATTTTCAGCAACACCTCGACGCTTTGAACAACACTGACCTAAAGTCGCCGCAACACCGCTGAAATCCGACATGCAACACGTCAACTAGCTCTAGACATGGAGTCAGGTTTTTTACCACCGCCATCTCAGTTTAACACGACACGCTGTTTAACATTCCGTTTCCCAAATGGTTTCGATGACTTCCGAAGAGTTTCGTGTGAATAGCTGACACGACTCTCTGTACAGCACATCCGCCGCCGTTTCGCGGTTTCAGCAGAAGAAAACCGAGCTCGGATTCAAGAGATAACTAATCATTCAATTAAATTATAGAAACAAAATTACGAAGATACTTCCACACTGAAATTGAGCACACTTATCTTCGAATCACTAAATAAATTGGAGTTCACATACAAATTTAAAATGCAAAGATAAACAATACTGATTTTATCTGTCCATAGTTCACACCTTCATTGCAGCATTGAGGCTTAGCGCGATCCCTTCCAGAATACGGTTTCCAATTTAAAAATCAGCGTTCTCCAAAATTACAATAATTTACAAGTGGTTATCAACCCTACTTTAAATATCGAGGACACTATCACCATAATAGCTATCACCAACTGCTGAAAAATAGAATAATTCATGCGTCACTTATTCGAAATAGCATTACGCGAAACTAGCTACAAGAATTAACTTCCGCTATAGTTTTCCGTTACCGGTTGAGAGCATGCATAAAATATCATTCCCAGCGGAAGCGAAGCACTGTGGATAAAGAACAAGAGCAGAGACAAGAAAAGATGCAATCATTGACAGAAGAAAAGAGGATGGTTTCATATTCAATTACGATAACCGACTGTTTTACTTGACGTTATTGCAATTCCACTTGGTAAACAACATAAGTTTTATATGTCAAGTTATGCAAAATTGTAGGTACATAATAAGATCCAAAAATAGGCAAAACGTAACTTTGTACGGTCGAATACAACACATATGTTATTTAAAAATAATTTATTCAAGTGTACATCAAGTTTATTACAATTAGGTACCTACATACGTTATAATATTTAAATAAGAGCAAATACTACCATTTATATTTATGTCTACCTCGTTACAAATGGTTGTAAAGATCAAGTCGGATGTCAATCCGGAAGTGCATTAAAAGTCGACATGAGAGAAAAAACAGTGGCTAAATTATCATTAGAATCTCGTTATCTGCAGAAATAATGATCTCCACTCCGCCAATGACCGACTCGAGTAGGTATGTTTACTAGCAACTGGTTGTGGAAGCATCTCGTCCATTGATGATTGGCATCTAGTTGAAACTTGAATGGTTTCCAGTGAACTCGCGGCTGTCATTTGAAATCGTTCCCGTTTGCGCGCAATTCCTGTTGTTTGTACACTTGCTGAGCAACAAGTGCTTCCCGCGAAAAGCGTTCGAACTGAATTTATTCTAGAATGCAGCTGGATGTGTGTTGGCATTAATTACATTATTATAGTTTAGCGCGCCAGGAATTAGGTTGGATGTAAACTAGAGGAAGTGTATATGAATTAGAACAAAGCTATTTATCTTTTCTTATGGAGATTGTTTTGTCGTTTTCTATAGTCTCGTTGCACGGCCATGATCTTCATATTTTAGACTCATTTAGCAGGCATTTTTGAAACTCCGTCTCTTTAGTTGGCATTATCAACTTCTACTTTCTATATACTAATTTGTTATCTAAAAAAAATAGCAAGCTATTAAAAATAAACGTTTAGATAAAATATAAGGAGGGCACACTAAAAATATAATAAAAATATCAGTGAAATTATCAAAATAGTTCGTGGAAACTTTTGAATGTAAACAATAATCATAGTTCACTGGTAACCGTCCTAAAAGTGAATTCGGCATGAGTGAACGAAGCATTGTGTTGTGAACGACGCTGACGACGACGCCTGGGGCACCGCGACGCCTGGAGGCCGCGTAACAGGTGTCTACAGCTCACGGAGGTCCATCAGACCATGAGAGAGTTGAATGAACGCGAGTGAAGAAGACCATGTTTTCATCTTTGCCCACCACGCCGAGCTGTCATGAGCGCGGCGCATACCTTCCTATCCCCTTTAACAATACCTTCCTAGCCCCTTTAAACAATACCTTCGCCGCGTTATGCAAATGACAGTTGTGTTGCAATGTGTTGGGATTTCGCAGGATGATTCATCGACCACTCAAATTCTACAAGCACGTGTAGAGGAAGCCATTTTGGGCAGGAACTGGGCGTCTTGTACGGCGTTGTAACTTGAAACAAAATTACGTTTTATTCTCTAAATTCTATCCGGCAGAAAAATAAATTAATCCATTTTCAGGTTAACCAGATTTAATGTAACACTACCAGCAGTTTCTGTATTATTTCCCTAGTTGCAACTTTGTTCAGTTTCCTACATCGCATTGTTTTGCTGTAATTACTTCACCTTTTGAGCCGAATTTCCGTACTCTACTTTTATTCGTCCTTCATGTGTTTATGTAAATTCTTATCGCTCCCAAATAATGAATAGGTACCTCCCTACAAAATGCCGGTGTGTCCATTTATTACGATACTGTCGATAAAGCCGACACATGAGGTAAAAAACGTGATTGTCTAAAAACATAGAAATAGGTTAGAATTCGCAGTGGTTTCTAAAATTGGAACGAATATTTGAATTTTTGAACACTTCCGCTCGATCCACAGCCCCCTTGTTCATCGTTTCCGGCGGAATCTTTCAAAACTCTTATCAATTTTGGAACTATTTTAATATTTGCATTGTGATTTATTACGAAACTGTTGCATTTCCCCGAAATTTCACCTGTAAAAAAAAACACATGTCGCAACATAATAACTGACAAGAGGCTTCTAAGGGGGGAGGCACCTCCACTTTCCATACGAGTAGCCAAGCGGCGCGCGAAAAAACACAAAACACACGAGAGGATCGAGTGAACCAAGTAAACATCAAATCAGGCCATCAGACAATTCCCTCGCATTCGACTCTAGACGAGATAAAATGGACCTGGAGGATGCTGCAATCGTGTAATTCATGCAGATGACCTCTTTTTCTTAGTCTAATGACCGACAGCATCAGACATCCCGACAACGTGCTTTTATTCTAAATGTTATGGTTGAAGGGCCGTCTACTAATTAGTGTGGTACTTAGGATGCCATGGAAATTAATTGACCAATGAGAAACAAGCTTGTCTGCGAGCTAAAACGTTGTGAGGAGGTAGAAAACAGTTGGAAGCTACAATGAAATACAATTAAATAGGAATACAATACAGTGATTACTACCAAATATTGCATGATTATTTCCGGATCAAATCCGCCTGGGGTTTCGTTTTCTTTTTAACAAAACAAAAAGCTGAACATTATTTAAAGCTAGATGATCCGTCCTGCGTCCATAACTTATTAGATAGGTACTACAAATAAAATGTGCAGATAAATTTAATATTGGCATTAGTTTTTCTGCTTTGTAGGACGTAAGCTATTGTGAATATTACGTTTCAATTAAGAAAATAATTCAGTATGTATTTTCCAAATTAATTACCTAATTACCAGCGTAAGTATAGATAAAATTAATTTTCATTTGCTAATTAGTTGTCCTCAATTTTACAATCCCAGCCAGGAATTTAAAATCGCCCTAGCGATCACGAAATGTTAATTGAATACACTTAACACGATGTTTATAGAGATTCTCCAGCGCGTTCTAATGAAGCCTTATTTGCCGAAGTTGGTAGCGAAACGCGGGTAAAAATCTGCTCAAGCAAGGAGCAGTTTGTTTGGAACGGTTCTCACAGGCAATGAACTTGGGGAGTCTGTGGCAACAGAGCGCGGCGATCACTGTACATACAGCACACTCGCTTCCAAGAAGAAAGTGCAGCGACCGTGCAGACCAAATTACTGCTCGCCATTATCCTTGTACATGGTGTGAGAATATTCAATTGATTCGGTTATTTAGAGAGGCCGATTTATTTATAGATGGGTATTTTGAGGTGGAAAAGGGCCAATAAACTTCAAACGGTTTAGGTCAATTGTTGGATTGAAGTCTTAATTAAATCTTTGTGGAGTCGCGTATAATATCTGTCGCCCAAAGCTATTCAAGTAATTTATAACAAAATTCATTCGAGTAGATTAGAGATAGTTGGCGGCTTCTCCAAGTGATTTGTCTTTTTTAACCTTAAATTTAAAACACTTCAAATCTGACATTTAAAAATTATTTCCAGACACCCTAATCACAGTTAGCAAATGAAAAAAATGCATTATACACCGATTCTTTTATAGGTCCCAAAACTACTTACTTTTCAAATGACTGTCAGGAAACGAAGCGAAATAATAATTCACTCTTTGCGAATAATTCAAGAAATAGGTGGGAAAGTTCAAACCATGAGATGAGATGTTACCTAGATTAAAAACAAGTTTAAAAACGTAATTTCATGAATGAAATAAGTATCATCAGATGCAAATGCTAGGCATTCGGATTTAAACACCGCTTGACAACTGGCACGAGATTACTCGAATCTTTTCTATTACAATTTGGCCCCAGACATGTTTATAATTATTTTCTCAGGATTTATTTTACCGTTGGATGATACCAAAGCACATTACAATACAAAATTCTTGATTGCTGTGCATGCAAGCATGCAGTCAAAGGAAATAGCGAACTAACTGCACCTGACCTAGAAATTTTGCACCACGGAGAAAATCATATAAAACCACCTGGTCCTATTATATAAAGCGGTGGGACAGATTATGTTTTAAAATGCAGGGGATAACGGAAAAGGTAGAATATGCCTTTCAGGCGGGAGCTAATTTGTGTAAATGAAGGTGTGAACGTTTCAAAACGTTGAGATTTGGCGGTCCCGTAAGCGTAAACCGAGAACATGTTTCCAACAATCATTTGACTTTTCAAATAGTTGGACAGTGAATATGAAGAAAAAAATGTACAGCTAGAATGAAAAGTTGTTTGAACAAGTATGTAACTTGTCAAGAGTTACTGGCCAGACGGTGAGTTTGGCTTTTGTAAATGTCAAATCCACAGGTGTATAACCTCTCAGTCACCTCAGTCAGCGCACCAATGGAAAGGGAGGGTCGTGGCCTCCATACAAATCACGTATTCAATTCAAACTAAAAATACTCCAGAAACACAAATCTAATGGAAATGACAGTAAGTCGAAGAAAAAAGAATTAGTACCTATAGGTAGCTCATAATGAAATACTTCGAAAATCGAAATTAAATGCCAATGTGTAAAAAATATTCATAATTGCATATTTTCTGGAGGGCTGAATTCCTCCCTAATATATTTTTTTAATAATCTCAGTAAAAAAACCTCCTCTCCCGGATTCCAGGATCCAACCATTTATTAAAAATTATAAATAAACCTTTTATAATGACAGCTTGTAATGCGGAACAGAAGTTATTATGTACAAGCGGACATCAGACTCAGATATGAATGAAACACATTCATAGCTTTTTTTGCAGGTCAGGATGTGAATGGCATGAATGGTACTTCTCTAGGTGAGAGGAAGTTCAAATAAAATCAACCTATTTTCTGTTGCATTATTCTGTCGGAACCGACCAAGGCTTCGGCGCCATTGTGCAATGAGTGATATTATTATTTAATTATTACTTGTTATGATTATCAGACATTTGTTCAGTCCGTCATTGCTATAGACATGTTGATAAGGTGACATAAGGGACAATTATTAATCTAGTCCTCCATGAGTAATAATCTAGATATTTACTAGAAATAGTACCAATACCTAGAAATATAGTGTAGTTGCTTATAATTATACGTGTGATGTAATATCATTGCATTGCCAATGTCGGTCAGCCTATCAAATGCATTGTATTAGGTACGTGAAACTGAAAACTAATGTTTGCACTAGGTAGCTACGTATTTGTATTAGATTAATTGAGCGAAATGAGTGTATGGTCTGGGATGGGAAGGTAGTGAAGCAAAGCACTTGACTGAGTAAACCTCCACGAAAAACCTCAGTCAGTTAAGGCGGCCGCGTGAATCGAACTCGGGACCTCCGAAATGCCCCAAGCATTACTTCCTGTGTCACATTAGGGAGTAATAAAAATATATTAGTTTAATTTTGTCTATGTAAGTCATGATGCCTTTATCTAGAAAACCAGGAGCATGTTTGGTTGCACTGAAAAGTTTCTATAAAGTAAAAGAAACCGACCTTAATGACTTGCAACGACTAAAACGAACATTTTAATTACAATATGAATGGAATCGTTCTAATCGAGTGCAGTTGACATCCGCCCACGACCAGAAGCTGCATTGGAGACTTGTAAAGAGATTTGTCACGGTTTCGATATGAAATCATCCGTGGTGGGTGATTCGCAACTTTGTTTCTCTTCGTATGATCGGCCAACCATTTCCAATCGTCGCTCACGGAGATTGGCAAACGTAGGATTGATTTTGGAATGAAATACCGTTACGACTATTTCTGTCAAGAGTGCAATTAAATTTAGCTACTTTGATAGCAAACCAACACTGCTACTTTCCTCAAAGAGATTTAAAACAACTTCATTAAATCGCAAATTATAATATTTTACTGCCTTTCTAAATGGCGTTCCTAATGAGAATATAACTATAATATTTAACGACGCACGGGTACTACGTAAATAGGTCGTGGCACGTAATGTACAGCACGGCATCGAACCTGGGTCGCTTGAATTCGCGAGGACCCGAGTTCTATGCTTGGAGCGAAGATCAAAGACCTTGGTGCACCTTGATCTTGACATTGTCAAGGTCAACACATGGCATTAGTTGACGCAATAGAATAGTTCTGAGGATCGGATTGGTGAATAAAATCTATGTAAAGAAGTTCGAGGAAAAAAGAGGGTCGCGAAAGCAATGCAAGCTCTTATCTCTATTTAAAGAGAAATGTGACAGTTGGTGGAAACAGTGCTTTTAGCACGTGCTCGGTTACCGGATACATTATTAGACTATGTGCTGATAGCAAATAATATTTCACTTCAGTTTCAAATCAGTTATAATTAATTTTTAGGTACCTATTATTGGACGTAAACGGTTTAACGTTCCTTCTGCCAAATATTGTGCCTTAGAGGAATACCTCTAAGATTGTGCTATTGTGCTAATATTGTGCAAAAAAACAATGTTAATTGAATGACAACAAAGTAGTGTGTGATAAAGTAATTATTCAATTCTTCGTTCACGCCTGTACTAGCGAAAGTACATCAGAATCCTACTCAAGAGGGCGTGGTCATTGGTTTAAACAAACTGGGATACAATCATTCTTACATTTTAATCAATAAATTACACCAAGTGCCACTGACCCGTCGTAGGATTTGGATAAGGCTCAAGATTATCAACCTTTAGGAATTCATAGGTATGTCTTACAAAAATATGAAACCGGTATTCCAACGTTTTTTTCTATCTTCAACTTGACTTTTTCCAAGGAGAACGTCTTCGACCACGCTTCATGGGCATTTCTGGGAATTATTAAACAAATCAGAAAGAAATTTCAATCAATAACGACTGCACGGCAGCAATATTACAATAATCATGCAGTTAATTGACTATGCATCAACTGTTCACAACAATAATTTCATAGTACAATGTTTTGCACTTTCCCCATTCTAGTGTGGAGGAAATCCCGCCTGGAATTTATCCAAGATTGTTCTCTCCAGCTTTCCGTTTGGGGCTCGGAGTTTCCCAAATCAGAGGTAATTCTACGTTCTTATAGCTGTTGATAGACAATCAATTAGCGATCTCTTCGATCTATCAGTATCAGGTCAGGGGCCAAAGGGTAGTAGGTTGTAGATTGTAGAGCAATCACGTGCACTACAGTTTAAAGATATTATAATTTTAAAAAAAAAACTATCCACATGCTTGCTATTTTCTACAACTACTAATTAACTTGTTATAAAATTACGAATATTTAGACCGGATACCCTATAGGTATCCATCGACCTATCGAACTGGTAATATGCAACTTTCGACTTTGATGCTTGGAGTCTAGAATACCAACCGCGTGGTATACAAGTTGCCATGGGCAACTGTCCTATCGGCAATATGAGACAACGCCCACCAAGCAAGGCATTTCCTTATCCACTCCACACTCTACCCACATGGCTAGCTCGCTCGCTACGCTACACAATCCATATGTTATCTCGCAAACTTCACTAACTCACCCTCATGTTCTTGAATATTTTATCAACATGACAGGGATCGTCACGACAATTGTGTTTCATTCAACGACATCGCATAAGGGCTTTTAAAAGACCCCTTGCTGTCTAGACTACACGGCTGTTAACTGGGGTTTGACCGCCAAAACTCAGTCATGTACTAGTAGGGAAGCCAAGCGCTCGTCGCTAGGTTACGCCCCATTTTTAAAAAATCAACTCAATTTAAAATGTAACTTACCGGATCCAGATCAGAGTCCCATAGCTCCTTCAAATCACTTGCACCTATGTCATAAAAAGATTTGTCCACTGCGAATGTTTCCATTCTCATGTAGGTAGATCAATCAAAACGAATTAAAAAAACACGCACAGGCGAAAAGTTTCCTCAAACCCGTAAACCACGATATTTAAAAAATATTTCTAATAAAAGTATCTCGTAACAATCGAATCACTGAACCATTCAACACTGTCTCTCTATGAATGACATGAAAGCATCGAGAACCGAAAGGGGTGGTTTTTCCTTCGAACAGGGTGTGTTGCACTGAAGTTCGTACTGTATGCCGCGCCTGCAACCTGTTGACTGAGTACTACCGGCTGGAACGCAAGGCAAAAGACGCTGTTGCCGGTTCGTCGACGCTATGCGGCGTGCTCTCTAACTTGCCGAGCCAGCTACCAAACACGAGGTGGTGAAGGGGGCGGGGTCTAACAGTTACACTGTTTCAATGACCTTTAGAATGCGACTATCAAGCTGCCACACGCTCTCAAATGTGATTGGTCAATAAAAGTTGAGTTGAATTTATCAACAGATTTTGAATTTACACGCGCGTTGTGTTCGAAATGCAGCGGCAGCATTTTGAATTTATAAAAGAGTTTCTCCTCTAATCTGCATTGACAAAATAGTTTGTTTCCAGACTTCAACCTGCAAGTTGAAGAAAATTGTACCTGATTTCAATTTTTTTTGTTTCCTTTAATATGTACACTCCCCCAAATAATAAACGGTACTTGGTACAAAACGTATTGGCTGCTGGGCCGCTTCCTTGACAATCGATCCTTGTTATTATCAATGAAATCAGAGCTCACCTGAAAGATTTAGATAATGCGTTAGCACTGACTTCATGGGATGATGCCATCAAACCTTAATCAGTCAATTCATTTTCTTTCGAGTACCGTTTATTATTTGGGGGAGTGTACCTACTAGGTATTTTATAATATTTTTTAGAATATTTATTTTAGAATTTTGTCATCATTGTAGAGATTTAAAAGTCTGTGTTGCGGGTTGCTGCACAAGCCGGACGCTGACCAGTAGCTGGCGCCTCTATGGCGGTATGCGGCAACTGTAAGTCCTACCGTATCACCTCCCAACCGCCATCTAGCAGAAAGTTAACCAACTACTTCACACAGACGATTTAAAAAACGGTGCCTCGTAATTTTCGATTTATTATTGTTTATGTAAACATGTGCTTCATTTGAAGGATTTCACTGTAAATTGTAGTATTCATACACTTAATAAAAATTAACTTTATTTCTATTATTCATGTCTCAGTTAGTTTTTAAATAAAAAGTACTATAGCTTGCCACAGGTGGCGGCAGTTAAAATTCAGTATCCCGTTCTTTGTTGATCACCTCAGCTGGTTCTCTTTTGTATTCAATAATCTGCAAACAAACTGTGAATTAAACTAAACATATTTGTGCGGGGGACTCGTGTTTATTTTCTGTATAAAATGCCACTGGAATATTACCACCATATATAAATACATATCAGGGTAAGTACTGTTGTTATTGTCAGAAGTATTCTCTGGTGTTCTCTATCTGTCAAGAGTACCTAGTCACGTTTTTACACCGGACACACACGTGGCCACGCATCGCTTACTCCATCAGCAACGTTGCAACATAACTTCATGACCCAACAATGGTTCATTCCTTGACAATTGACAGACAATACCAAACAATAGCGGCATTATAGGACGTCTCAACGTTGCTGAAGTCTGGGTGGCGGAGGTCTTTTGGAAGAGCGACAAAAACTTTTTGGCGCCGATTATTTCGCGACCTTTCATATGAAAGAATATTGACGTGAACATTATTGTAATATTTTGCGATCTTCTCTGGAAATATTATTGTATAGAAGAACCAAATTGTGAATTATGGCGTATTGTTATGGATACGGTTATATTCACTGACTTTGCTTTGACATTTACGCCCGCCTCTCCGGATATAGCGTAAAAATGTTATCAGTAGTGTCACGGAAGAGTAATTCTTATCATGAAAATGTGGATAAAAGTGACCGAATCTTCCTCTTTTGTTGTTTACAAGAGAAGAAATGTATTTACTCTCTTGTGAGTCCTTTTTGCCAGGGATCTGAAGATATAAATAGATGTGCCACGCGAGATTTGGCGACCACGGCGACAAATTGTACACACAATGACAAACTTAAAGAGCACACTAGGGATAGACAAGAGTCGAACGCGGGTCTCTTAGGTACAGTCTGTTCGAGAGAAAATAGAAGCGCTATTGACAAAATTGCAATCGGCAAAGGCGTAACTAGAGACGGAAGGAGCGGTAAAAATATGTCGTGTCCCCCTCCCCACTTGCACACCGTTTCAAGCTTTTTTCTCACAAACTAACAAATTAAAATTACATTTTAAGGGGGGTGCAATGCCCCGCAGGGAATTCTTTCGATTTTGGTATTTTTCAATACCTACGAGTTTTACACGTTTACAGTTTTACAGTTTTACAACCCATAATTTTTATTATGGGTTATTATTACAATGTTTCAAATAGTATAAAAACAATTTGTGTTAATTGTATTCACAGAATATTATATCTCACACATTTTAAATTTCTTTTAATAGAATGATAAAATAGCTTCCAATTCGATTCTTTTGTATCAAAATTCAAAAAAGGCCCTGCGGGGCAACTGGTGGGTGGGCCCCCCAGACCCACTTGTAGCGGCGCACGGCCTTTTCCTGAAATCCATCGATCCCCGATAGTTTTGACCCCCCCCCCCCCCCACTCAAAATTAAGTTCCTACGCGCCTCGAATGATCTAGCAAGGTCTTGAGAGAGAAGATCTTGGTATTATTTTGCTAAGATCTTGATCTTTTCACGATTTTGGAAGATCTTGCCAAGAGTTTTCAGCAGTGTATCTCTGGAGAGAAAATAGTAGTGGTGTATCTATCAATGTAGAGTGACTATAAAAATGCCAAGAAATAGTTGTACTTTTGTTTTCATTATGATAAAATGGCGCGGTAGATTTATATTCTGCAAAATTTGACGTCGTAAAAATGTGTCTCGATCAAAAGTGTCGCGGGATGATAATAAAAGAATCCACTGTGTATTTGTGTCCAGGCCGGGGCGCCGAGAATAACTCTGTTTGATGTGCCATGTGGCGCCTCCTGGCGCCTCCTGACGTGTCCTTGTCATTGCGAACACGTGCGTCACTCGGATCGCTAGAGGTGTCATTGTTGGGGCGCCACCTACGTGTACAAGATGGAACATGACACTAGACCCCAGTGTGGGGGAGGGGGTCCATGTACACCCGCGATCAGAAGAATTGACGAAGTTGGAGCTCGAACGCTCGGCCGTTTTAGAAAATTGAGAGAGAAAAATTGTTTCATAAGTTGGTGTAACTTTGATTGGATGTTCACATGATCAGTCTGATTGTACTATATTAGTAGCACTTTTTCATTTTTACTTCGTGCCTTGTTAATTAGGCGCCGGTTATTCAACAAAACCGCGTAAAGCGATGAAATTTCCGATACGATTGGAGACCAAACCCGTGAACCAATTGATCTCAAATTTTAATCATGATTAGTAAAAAAAATCCCTTGGCACATTTTTCAAAATTTAATTTCATACGGCACCCATTGAGACAAGAAAATATACTATTTTTCACCAAAACTCAACTAATTATAACTAATTAACGAAGATAAAAAATAAAAAATGCACCATGTGATAACCCAAAGTTTTTTTAAAATCTAATCAGGGTTAAAATTTCAAATCATTTCGTCAAATCATTTTGTCTCCAATCATATCCAAAAAAAAAGTGCCTACAAAAAGCGGCAAAATCTCTTGCGCTTGAATAAAAATTAATTTGCTACCAAGAACTCTTCACAAACATATACCTATTTATTATTGTATTAAAATTTTGTTCACCCATCTGTGAACTTCCTCAGGGTAGGTAACAAAACAAGTAAACAGCAAATATAAAAGCAACAGAAGAAATAAATCAAACTTTAAATAAACCGAACATTAAATCGAGGGAGAAGAATTTAGTGGTTGGTTAGTTCATTTAATCAAAACTCCAACCTCACATGCTCGAAATCTGCATTTATTTACCTTTGTGCTTTCGTTTGGATAATCAAGTTTTGAAAAAGGAATTTGAATTTTGCTAGCAATTTATGTGACCGCGGTTGTAGTGTACCACCCTTTAACTGACCCTTTTCAATTACAACTCCTACATTTTGTTAACATCTGGTTAAAATAAAAAATTAAATTAAATTACCCAGTTTTACCAACAATTATGATGTATTTCATTATTGTTGTCATTGTGTGGATTGCAAATTAAGATTTTTCCGCTTCTGGTTATGTGGGATAGTTAGTAGATTCGTATTGTGTGTAATTCGTGTAATTGTTTAATAAATAAAAAGAAAATGAACGTTAATAAATCATTTACCAAGTTGATGCTGATTATTTGAGGAAAGGGAAGGGCGGGGGAGAATAATCGAATTTACAAATCTATTATTTCGCAATTGTTTTTCAACTCAATTGTAGTCTGGTAGTGGAATTGATTCGATACTCAGCATGTTGGTCAACTAGTTGCAGTGTGGTATAATGTGGTTGGTTAGTTCTTTGCTCAATGTATAGGTACTACTGTGTTAGCGAGTCAATGTCATCATAGTCACAAGGAATCATCAGAAGACGTGAATCTGAGACTTTAATTCTTATTCTCTATGACGTTAGTGCAAGTTTTATTGTCGGATCTACTTACCATAGCCGAATAATAGCCGAATAGCCGAATAGCCGAATCGCTCGCTAGATCTTGAGGACGAGTTAACCCTGAAGATGTTGCCAAGATCTTGGTAAAACTAAAAACTTTACAAGATTATGCAAGATACAGAGAATATTTTTTAGCAGGGTTTAACCCTCGTATCTAAAAACATGATCGTGTCAAAACTAACAGGACTTGCCATTTAGCAAGATCTTGTATCATTCTTGTTTTGATGTAAGTTCTAGTCAATAATTTGTCAATATGGCAAGATTTTTAATATTTTTCGCAGGTACTAACTAGTCTATAAGTACCTACAAAAAGGACTGTTAGTGATTTAATTTTATCACTTGCATTGGTTATAAAACCGTTGGTTATTTTCTTTGTTTTGTCTTAGGGATAGTTTAAAATACTAATTACATTTATTAGTGAGCTGTATGAACGTATGGTAGATTGACGACTCATTGATTGCTGATTGCTTTATACATACAGACTGTAATCGTTGAAGTTTAATTAATTGTCAATATAGTACGCCTAATTAGTAACTAGGAAAACGCTCGGTGTAACGCGTTGATGAGCGAGCACCGACACGCACGACATCGCCAATCATAGCACGATCCATTCAATCAAAGATAACTTACTATACATTATTTATTACCAATTTTCCTTGCAACTTTTCATAAACACTCTGGATCAATTAAAAAACAGATTATTGTACTGATATTTTTCCATCAATCTCTTTGGACAGATATTCAAACACTTAAAACAGCAATAAGTCTGTAAATTCTTGACCGATTGTGCTGGAAATGTGTAAAATATGATGTTATCTAGTCAAAACGTCGTTTTCATAACTGTGAAACACAATCCATATCGTAAAATAAATTATTTTAGATAAGGTATACCTATACCTATGTATATGAAATACCTACATTACATTTTAACTACATTATGTATTGCAATATGATCAACTAAGAAAAGAATCTGTCTTACTTGATATTGAGAATAGCCATCTATAAACTTTGCTTTGCTACATAGAGCAACCCAAAATGCAGTGGAATTTCTGTTTTGAAATGTCATTTCTGACAGTTATTAAAACTGTCAATAAGTGCATCTATGTTCTTGACTGGTAGGGCTGAAAATTTGTAAAATAAGAGACAATGTTGGTCTGAACGACCATGCAAAATATGAGTTTGATTGATCAGATTAATCGAAGACCATTTGATAGGTCAAATGGTGGTGTGGCTATAGGCCGTTTTAAATTAAGTATACAAATGAAAAATATTGGTGCCAATCCTTGCTAAGTTTTAAGTTGCCAATCCTTGCTAAGTTTTAAGTTGATCGATTAAACCTTTATGATTGAACGGTTCCTTGTTAATTTTCAAAAATCACAGGATTTCGTTCAAAAAATATACCTGGGACCACCCATATGATATGATATGTAGTGTGTGTACACAATATCAGATCAATCTGTTGAACGGTCATTATTAGTTTCATATCGTTTAAAACTTTCTGCTCTAACTACCTTGCCTTGAACTGGAGATTCGAAGTCGCCGTGAACTTGACAGCCAACACGCAAAATGTCCCTAAAATGACAAAACTTTTGAAAATAACGACAGATTAGACTGAAAATTGGCAAAAATACCTAAAATGTTGGTACCAATGACCACGCGAAGTTTTAAGTTGATCGGTCAATCTGTTCTAGTTTAAATGTCAAAAATCACATGAAAAATGGGTTTAAATTTGAACCAAGAGGAGGATTTGGCTGAAACTTTTTATGATTGGGTACAATGTTGGTTGCAATGTTTTTGCTAAATTTCAAATTGATCGAAGCAACCAATCGAAAGATAATTTTTTTAAAAATTGAACCAATCACGGGAGCCCGTTCAAAAACGATCCCAGGGACCGCATAGATTACGTTAGTATGTGTACAAAATTTCAGATCGATTGCTAGAGCGGTTTGACCTGGGCTGTGACCACAAAAAAAAACAAAAAACAAAAAACAAAAAAACAAACACACAGAGAAAGTGCCATAAGAGTACCGTGGTGACGCTCGCTACGCTCGCTCAATTACCTATAAGAATAAACTAGAAAAACGACGAGTAAAGTTTGCACATTGTCGAACGCGTTGCAGCGATCGATGGCCGTCGAAATGCATGGAAAATAATACTTAGTACCAGGGAACCGAAAATAAACGCTATTTTTATAGGAACCAGAACCCATATAAATTTTTAGGTGGAACCGGAACCGGAACCCTTATTTGTATTTTACATTATTTGGGTTTCATAACGGTTCCGTAAGGGTTTATTCGGGTTTATTAAATGATTAATTTCATTGGATTATCATTTCATCATTTCATTCATTTTCATTTCATTGGGCAATCTTCATTGCCTTTTAAATCTGAAATTATCTATTGCCAAATTTACACTTTTTCATAAATAAATTATCACTGAGTCAATTTATTTTTATACATTCCTGTGCATGTAAGTTCCCAACACACAATTAAAAAAAAAAATCTTGACATTTTTGTCTGAATTTCATGGAACCCTTTGGAACCGAAATGGAACCGGAACCGGAACCGATATTCATTTGGGTTCCAGTCCCTGCTTTACTTAGTAGTTTTAACGTCGATCTGTTCTGCAACAGAGCTAATGGCGGCGTAGAAATGAAGACGAGGATGATGCTAGAATGGAAGGATGGAAGTTGGGAAGGACGAGAACGAGGCCTATTATATCAGGGAACCTTCCCATCATTTGCCTCTTGACTGAGTTAAACATTTAACTTCTCCTTCGTAATATGACATCAGCAAGACAAAATGATTTTGACATTTTTTTCTGGCGGCAATGGAAATAATGAAAGAGATCGAGCTAAATTCTTTGATTAATAGAGTAAAAATTGTGATGTCAATAAATACATCTAAGCCAAAATGTCTCCTCTTTTTCCTTTCATCATATTATGTATGAAAATTAAATAGTTGAGTACCTATCTTGTTTAATGCATGTACACCCAACAAATCATAAAACCGTATTTGAACGAAACGGATTGTCTGCTGGTCATGTTCCATGGACATTCAATTCATGTTATTATCAATAGAATCGGAGATCAACTACTAGAGGTAGATGTTGCGTTAGCATAGACTTCATCGGATGCATTCACATTTTTTTCAGACAATCCATTTCTTTCAAATACCGTGTACCTGAGTGTGCCTACCTACCCGTTGACTTATGAATTTTACTTGCAAAATTCTAATTCCATTTCAAAACTTGTTAATCCAAACGACAACACAGGTAAATTAGGTAAATGTGTTTTTTTCAAGCCTTCTGGTGCATTTTGGACAAACAGGACAAAAACTAAAAAAATAGTTTTCCTCCGATTTGAGGAATATCTATATTTCAACTTTTTTTAATCATGAATCATGAAATTACGATCGTTCAAAAGTAGCCATATAATCTATGGTGAGGCAAATTATTCACTTTCCTGGGAAAGAGAGCAAATATAACAAATTTTTCGCGTCTATTCTTGATACTTGTATTTTGAGCCCCATACAAAATTTTGTAAATTAAAGTCTGAGAACGTCCTGAATTTAGTGAGAATAAAAAACAGACGAAAAAGTCTTTATCAACAAATTAAATTAAATCCGATTGTGTGTTTCGGCAATGTGAAAAATTCAAACAATCTCTTCACAATTAAAATCAGCGTTGCCTGTAGACAATGTTACTTCGAAGTTACAGGAGCCAACATTGTTTGGATTTCTCTTTAATTAACTGACTATTGATTTCTGAACTCGTAGGAAGACACGCTTACGAAATGATTTACAAACGGCTTCAACATTAGATGAAGAGTTCAGTGGAAGACGCAGACTGTAAGATTGAAAATTCACACTCAATTATGCTGAGAGACTGGTTAAAGAATTCAATCAATATCGGTTTTATACATTTCTTCGTAGTAAACAGTTTTTCTGCGGTACTTATTTAATATCACTCATTCGCCTTCAGATGCAAGCATCTCCTTGAAAATGCAATTATGTTCTAGCAAATTCTTCTACCATTTTCCATTTATACCAGACACTTGATCACTGATCAGAATCTTAAATACTTCTTGAACATTCCAATATGGTTCAGTACTCTTATTTTGTAAACTTTTTATAGTTAAAACGCGCTTCGAAATTATAGTCTACACTCGAAACCCAAAGGGAATGAATTGGAGGTTATGCCTACCTACAAATTACGTAACGGCAACATAAGTGACCAAACGGGAATGTTGAATATGGGAAGTCCAATAAGTCTGGATACAATTAACGCAATGGTGACAGAACGAAAAGAAAATTAAATTTGTATGATCGCCGTTACGTCAGTTGTAGCAAAGATGAGGTTGTACAATTAGATTAATATTTATATAATAGGCATCCTGCGTGAGAAAAGTTTTTTTTGTCTGGGGCTTAACGTCGCACTGTTCTGCAGCGAGGCTATTGGCGACGGATGAATGATTATGGTGAGGATTGGGAGATGATGGTGAAGAGTAGGTATAAGGATGGAAAGTGGAAAGGAGGCGGTCGTGGCCTGTTATTAGGGTACCTTCCCAGCATTTGCCTGTCGACTGTGGAATTTCCACGAAAAAAGCCCAGTTAGGAAGGACGGCCCGCGGGAAGCACGGAACAGCACGGAACAGGTTGGCTGAGTGGTAACGCTCTGAACTTGTATTCCGGCGGCCCGAGTTTGTGAGAAAAGGTTGCCATAGTAACCTATATAAAGATATAGGGTATAAACAATCTGACAGCGGTAATCCAAAGTTCTTATTTAGAGTGACTATTTATGAAATAAATAGTTAATAAAGTTACAAAATATTTATCCATACACATTTTCAAGTTAAGGTGATACTAGCGCTCGGCCGTTTTAGAAAATTTAGAGAGAAAAATTGTTTCATAAGCGAGTGTAACTTTTACAGGATGTCACATGATCACTCTGATTGCATATTAGTAGCACTTTTTCATTTTTGCATATTGCATCGTTAATTAGGCGCCGGTTATTCAACAAAACCGCGCAAAACTATGAAATTTGCGATTTCCAATTGATTTCAAATTTTAATCATGATTAGATGAAAGACAAACTTAGGGTTATCACTTGGCAAATTTTTGAAATTTAATTTTATACGGCGGCCAGGGAGACAAGAAAACAGATAATTTTTCACCAAAAGCCACTAATCATTACTAATTAACGAAACAAAAAATTAAAAATGTACCAAGGGATAACCCTAAGTTTGTCTTTTATCTAATCACGATTAAAATTTCAAATAATTTGGTCTACCCGTTTCGTCTCCAATCGTATCGCAAAAAGGGTCTACAAAAAGCAGCAAAATCGCTAGCGCTTGCAGCACCTTAAATATTCATCTGATAAATATAATTTATCTATTATTTATAGCTTTGACACATTTCCCCTACCCTCTCAGCCTCCATTTTTCTACCCTTGTGACGTTTTGTGCAGGAAGGCAATTGCTAGTGGAGCAGCTGTGACACTTTTGAGAATGCCTGGGTTCTTGGGTTAGGGGGAGGGGGGGGGGGGAGGGGGGGGGGGGGATCGCCCTCATCTTCTCCCACCTGGAACCGCCACTGTTTAGTCAATCAATCCCTGGAAATAAAGAGAAGAGAACCCTTGCAAAATGGTAGAGCATCACCAAGGTGTTGCTAAAGATGATGCTGCATCACTTGCTCCTTTCATTTCCATCTCGATGCTTCTTCTCGTCAGTGAAGATACTTGCATCCGCCACGCTTCGACAAACCCCTTCATTAGCGCACGGATTATGCATATCGTGTACTGACATCTGTCGCAGACGCTGCCAAGTCGAACGTGCCAGTGCCACATCGATTTCATACACCGACCAGAATAATGTAACACAATTAATAGTTGTATTATTATGTAAAAAAAACATATTAACGTGATAAACTGCTTGAGTGATAACTATAGGAAATGTTCTGTGTACGTAACGTGTTGATAAAGCGAGCCTTCGTATAGATTTTGAATTAAGATGTGAGTTGGTGCTCTAGTTTTATAGACCTTGGAAAATACAACGAAGATAATCTATAACCAAATGCGTCAAAGAAGCAGAGATAATTTCGTTGAAATATCTTTGAACATTGACAAATATTTCAAAAAGAGCATAAATGTACTTAAAATGTCAATATCACTTGACTTTCTTGACAGATTTGTCTGAAAATGTCAAAAACAACTTACAATATTGGTCCAAATGGCTTTGCAAAAATTTAACTGATCAGACAAACGCTTCAGTTTTTTTTATTTTCAACCAATCACAGGATCTCGTTCAAAATCTGTATGGGCCCACAAAAACAATCACAGAGAAAATTACATTTATAAGAGTATTTTCGCTCTCTTTTCATGATGAATAATGCACTCGAGGCTGATGGCAGGGTGCACACATTTTTAATTAGGGGGGGGGGGGGGTCCTTGGATTTGGGTCCAGGTCTCCCACATTTTGATTATTACGATAGATAGTGTCTGGTCTATTGTGAAGGAGAACAGAGACATTTTTTGCGATGGACAGAGTACCTACCTAGATACAATTTTTCACTTTCAGTAGCTGTTTCGAAGCATAATATTTAGTCCGTAAACATTGGTCGTCAAAAAATTGCGGACTTCAAAATTTTCGTTGTTTGAGAATAATTTTCTGGTGGTATCGTTTCATTTCCAGTGTAGGTATAAGTTTTAATGTTGCAGTGTCAATATTTGATCTTTATGAACTTAACATTTTACAAGTTGAAATGAAATAACGCCGTAGTATTTGAGGTAGAGAGAAGTCGGAATGCGGTAAGTGAAATAAAGATGCCAGGGAATGTTTTGCAGCCCTAGGGCTTGTTTACAAGCTGGTAATTGAAAATGAGTCGAGTTTTAATTGTCGGGAAAGCACACCACTTGAAATGAAATCAGACTTGACTTGTATTTCTTCTTAATATTACATTTTTAGACAAACAAAAGGAAAGAGTATAAAGAAGTTTTAAGTAGTCATGAACAATTTTCATCCACCCACGTAATGAAATTCTTTCGTGTAAAGTTTCGGCAGGTTACCCCCCACCCCTCACCCCACCCCGCCAACTCCCCAGCGGTGGAGAAATCTTAAAACCTACTATGTATTACTCAAACCTTACGTTCAGCTTGTTTTTCCTTGATCGTATTTGCTGCTTGTCTTTGAGATAGCGAGGCGAGAGACAACTTTCAACTTCTTTAGGTGGATTCCTTCTTTTTGTTTAATCCAGTTGTTGGCGATAGAGTACATGTTACATCCTTTCTACGATGGATCTCACATTTTGAACACGACCAGGGCATTTAAATTGATTCTGGGGTTTGAAAATGCACAAACTGAAGCAAACAACCCTCCGTTGCCCCGCACGGCGTTTTTTTAATTTTTTATTTTTTATGTAATGGGAAAAAATAAGAAAATTTGCTGTGCAAATATGGGTACCTACTATATTTATGATACTACTTGCAGTTATCAAAATGATAACTGTAAAAAGCACACTCTTAACTAACACATTGGGCCTGGCTATCCGTTAAAAATGCCCTGAACACGAATTGTAAACACTTTTATCGATCTTCGGATTTGATCTACCGACTGTAGGTATTTACATAGTAAAGTTTTAACAAAATCCTCAGTCAGATTGGTTATACTAGGAAAACGCTCTGAGTAACGCGTTGATGAGCGAGCACGGATACGCGCAACACCTCGAACCGAAATTATGTTTATCGAAAATGTCCTTAAAAGCCAATAATTCTTGAATTTTGTCACAGACTTGTATGAAAATCTCCAACAATTCCTAAAATATTGGTCCCAATAACCACGCAAAGTTTTAAGTTGATCGATTGAACCTTTATGATTGAACGATTCCTTGTTACAAAAATCACAGGATATCGTTCAAAAAAATGTTAAACGGTCATATCAGTTTCATAATACGTTTGAAAGTTTCTGCTCTAACAACCTTGAAGTGAAGATTCGAAGATTCCGTGAAATATGAAATTCGAGAAGTATGATAGCCAACACGCAAAATATCCGTAAACTGTCGATAACTTTTGAATTTAAACACAGTTTAGTCTGAAAATTGTCAAAAATACAGATAATGTTAAACCCGATGACCATACAAAATTTTAAGTTGATCGGTCAAACGGTTCTGGATTAAATTTCAAAAAGCACATGAAATATTTTTTAAAATTTTAACCAATGGGAGGATTTGGCTGAAAATTTGTAAAATAAGAGACAATGTTGGTCCTAATGACCATGCAAAATATAAGGTCGATCACATTTGTCGAAGTCCATTTTCATTTTTCAGCCTATCAGGAGATGTTTAATTAAATTTCAACCAATGAATGGATTTCAAAAAAATTAGGGTCTGCAAACAAAGAAGGTTGGTTTTACATGTGTGCAAAATTTCAGATCGATCGGTGAAACGGTGCGACCTGTGTATCGGCTATTAGCAGCCAAAAACAAAAAAAACAAAAAAAACAGAGGTCCGTGCCAAAAGAGCCAAAAGGAGACGCTCGCTTCGCTCGCTCAAAAATTTAAAAAATCAGTATTTTCTTATTGGTTGACAAATTACTAGGAAAACGCTCTGAGTAACGCGTTGATGAGCGAGCACGGATACGCGCAACACCTCGAACCGAAATTATGTTTATCGAAAATGTCATTTTGTCACAGACTTGTATGAAAATCTCCAACAATTCTTAAAATATTGGTCCCAATAACCACGCAAAGTTTTAAGTTGATCGATTGAACCTTTATGTTAATTTCCAAAAATCACAGGATATCGTTCAAAAAAATTTTAAACGGTCATATCAGTTTCATAACATACGTTTGAAAGTTTCTGCTCTAACAACCTTGAAGTGAAGATTCGAAGATGCCGTGAAATATGAAATTCGAGAAGTATGATAGCCAACACGCAAAATATCCGTAAACTGTCAATAACTTTTGAATTTAAGCACAGTTTAGTCTGAAAATTGTCAAAAATACAGATAATGTTGGACCCAATGACCATGCAAAATTTTAAGTTGATCGGTCAAACGGTTCTGGTTTAAATTTCAAAAAGCACATAAAATATTTTTTTAAATTTTAACCAATGGGAGGATTTGGCTGAAAATTTGTAAAATAAGAGACAATGTTAATGTTAATGACCATGCAAAATATAAGGTCGATCACATTTGCCGAAGTCCATTTTCATTTTTCAGCCTATCAGGAGATGTTTATTTAAATTT
This sequence comes from Leuctra nigra, assembly GCA_934045905.1. NCBI lineage: Eukaryota > Metazoa > Arthropoda > Insecta > Plecoptera > Leuctridae > Leuctra > Leuctra nigra. The sequence continues at coordinate 14,865,698 of OW203764.1, read as the reverse complement.
CAACCAATGAATGGATTTAAAAAAAATTAGGGTCTGCAAACAGAGAAGGTTGGTTTTACATGTGTGCAAAATTTCAGATCGATCGGTGAAACGGTGCGACCTGTGTATCGGCTATTAGCAGCCAAAAAAAAAAAAAAAAAAAACAGAGGTCCGTGCCAAAAGAGCCAAAAGGAGACGCTCGCTTCGCTCGCTCAAAAATGTTGCGATTAAGCTCAAATTTTGCAAGGTTATAATGACTAATATTTTATCTAGTCGAATCGGTCAACGACATATATATTGGCATTTTATAAGCTTATACAAATTCTGTCAAAATTGATCGGCAACACCACACCACTGGATTTTTCTTTTACAGAGTCAGTGGCGTCGGAACCGGGGGGGCAGCAGGGGCACGTGCCCCCCCTAGACGTCTGAAGGGGGGGCAAGAGTATCAATCTGCCCCCCCTGGTAACGCATTATATCTTTAAAAAATTACTCGATAAGGGCTGAATTTCAAAAAAATTCGCTGCGCGGCATTGTTAGGCATTGTTTGCGGCATTGTCATGTGAAAGTCTTCTGACGGAATTCAATTGATTTTGTTATTTTACACCAAAATCATTCACTGCCTAGAGTACCTATTAAAATTTGAGTAAATCGCTGCGGGGCTTATTTATATGAACATTCCTTATGAGTGAATGATTAACTTTTGTTTTCTTACAATTAAAATAAAATGCACCATAATCATTCGAAATTGCGCTGCGCGGCATTTTAATGTGTATTGTCTAAAATGTCTATGTCTATGTCTATGTCTAAAAATGTCTGAAATTCATAATGCATTTCAAATTGGACCTATTGTGAATGTGAATAAATGCGGAGATATAATCCAAAACTAATCACTTTTCAAGTGCATATAATTTAGATAAAGATAGGTTTAAAAAGTGTGAAATCATGTAGAAACGCTCCAAATTCATTCCTGAAATTCAAAATTTTTCCGGGGCTATGCGCCCCGGACCCGCATGGTGCTGGGGGGCCTTCCCCCCAGACCCCCCATTGTTTCTCTTCGCAATCGTGTTTCCCACACACATCGTCATTTACTGAATTATGTTCTCCCTTACAATTTAGTTCCTAACCTATCTAGATCCCAAGCAAAATGTGCCCCCCCTAAGAAAATAGACTTCCGACGCCACTGTACAGAGTGTATAGTTGGCTATTTTAAGTTGCTATGAAAAGCAGATATATTGTATACCTAAGTTATATTGAGTATAGCTACGCGAATCTGGTTGTGTGCTCATTTGTATGCTCTGGCATCTCAGATCGAGGGGTTGCACATGCCGGTGCTCGCTCATCAACGCGTAGAGCGTACTCGTAATTACATATATTCTCGATTTTAATAGCAACATCAGGTATATTATGTGTTTATTTATTGATTAGGTATAGGTATGGAGTAAGTCTCATTTTATTATGTTTATTTATTAGTAGAAATAAATATATTTAAAGCTCTGTATAATTATCCAGACATTATTTTTAAAAAATTCAAAAGATATTATTTTGATAATTTACGTTTTGGTAATTGGCATCGATTTACATTTCTATAAATTAACTGTGGGTACCTATAACATTTGTACAAAGTAAAACGGAACGAATATACGAATAATTACCTACTGAATACACAAGTTACTAAAACATGTGACGTAAAATCCTGCACAAAATGTTCTCTTGATGTACTTAATTAAGGGTATAAAAGGTGGAGTTATTTATGTTATTTACCGTGCGGTTTTATCAAGTACGAAGATTACATAATGGCTTGAAATAATATGTAATATAAGACAATGTTGCACAATATAATTATTTGGAAGATAAGGAGAGGTTACAGTCTATGGAAACAAATTGTAGAAGGAATTTGCCACATACATGGGCCTAAACATATAGGTCGTGGGTTAGAATACCACCGGCGGCAGATAAATTTGCAATTGTATTGCTTCCACCTGAGATGTCAAGAACTTTTTCATTTCAATACAATATGATTTTTTTCTGATTCCATTTCCAGAGTGAAACCTAGAATGACATGGAAGGATTTGATTACCCGTGTGAATTGTTCCCGTATTTCTATGAAACTCAATTTATCGAGATAGGAAGTTTGCGATCGGGTTTCTCTTGTGTATGGCTTTGCCTGCGGGACAACAGGGAACAAACGTGCAACCAACTGTGTCACATTAACTGCGAGTGCGGCTGGAATTCACAGCTCCCGTAGGAGCATCAAGCCCGGGAGCGTGATTGGATAATTGGGAACGAAACGATTCCTATCAGGTATCTAACTACAATCACACATGAATCAAGAGAATAGATCACAATATACATGGTGTATTTTATAAATTGAATGTCTATGCTTATTTTCTGTCCCACCTTCTGTTTTTTTAAATCATATTTCACGGCACGAATTTTCACAAAAGATTTTCATATTCAAAAGGATCGCGTGTTTGATCTACAAAACTTGTTTACAGTATCAAAACAATAAAAAGTAAATTGTATTGACCCATTTGATTTCACGTGTGATTAGGTTATTTTTCCATGGCATCTGCGTGCATTGAACGATCTCGGTAATCGAACCAAGATATCGCCGACCATAACCTATGTAAAGTGGTTATCCTTCCTCAATTTGCCCAAGGTTGAATAGCCTCAGCCGTCGCCTACTATACAAATGCGACTAGTTCTCTTTTATTTGCCCGCGTGGTTAGATCGCAGGTGTTATGTCAGGGCTCTGTTTTCCACTGGTTTTCCATCAGTTTTCGGTGATATTCTCCGGAAAATTAAGCCGCCGTTTTGTTTGACAAACTGGCGAAAGTGACGTCATTACATTCATAGTCATATTGTGATAAAATGTGCTGTGATATCATTGTTTTATACGCAAACTACACCGTGTTACGTCATTTGCTGCAAATGTTTTTCTACATTACATCGCTTTCCAGAATCACCTGAAGTAAAAAGTGCATTAGGGGGATAATAATAATAATTATCATTGACAAAACAACTCATTAATGCATTTTAAATAATATTTTGTCTGAAGCCTTGAGGTTTAAATAGCATCTCCGAAATTTGTGGGTTTCTTCAGAATAATTTGTAATCATGCTTATTATTCTACAGAAGGTCGTTAAAACGTATAGTAATAATATAAGTCGTTTAAACGGATATTACGTCACGATTATTATCAAGTAAAGCTAATATTCCAGGTGAAAACATAAAACAGTGCATAACAATCAGTGTTTATACTACTCCAGCTGATAATATTTCAAAAGCCGGTCTTCTATTTTCAGAACAATAGTTTTGAAAGTTTTACACATAATTTCAGTCCTTGTTCGACAGTGTGTTGAGAATGTGTGTGTAGTTGTGAAGTGCTAGTGAAACAATGTCGTCTGACGCGAAACATAACCTGAAACTAGCGAAATGGAAACTGAAACGATGGTAAATGACGTGACAATTAATTAGCACTCTCTTAGAGAGATGTTACCTATGTAAACACATGTGTGTTTAGTGCCTGGTAGGATATGTTTACACTGTGTATTTACTATCTTCATGGTATATTCACGCTGCTTTAATAATCATGTATCATCAATGAATTGCATTTGAATTAATGAACAGAATTAATTCGAATTAATCTATTACTTTATTAAAATATTCACGAAGAAAGTAGATAATCAACATAAACAATGCTATTAAAATTGATCATGACATGAGCAAATCAAATGTCACCACCAATGACGTAATAAAATAAAATCAATTCATATTATTTTGAATGTAGTTTTCAGTTGATCTCAATAATTTAATTGTACAGCTTATATATAGTATAAGGAAAACTGCAGTAAAATCAGGATGCTGATGCTTTAGCACTTCATAGAATTAGAGGCATTAGTCATTGTTATAATTTGTAGCTTCCTCTCTGCTTGCTTGTTGTCAGAGTGTTCACTACTAGAATAATGCATACATAATGAGTGACAAGATTATTATGTACTTCTGCTGTCTCAAATCAAGGAAGATTTATAGTTCGGTCGTCTCATTGTGACGAAAGTGTCAAGAATGGACACCTTCCTAAGATATCCTAAGATATCGGAGGGTTTAGAAATTATTACACACTGGAACTCGAAATTATAACTTAGAAGGTAAATAGTCAGTGAAATTCGAGAAAAGCTATTCCTAATCATTAGACTTTAATAGGTTTATATTGGCACCGTTGAGCAATTCCCAATACAATATATTTTTAGTCAGTTACCCAGTACAATAACTAGGTACAAATAAACTGATCTAGTGGTTGGACTAATAATGATTTTGATAAGTAAGGAAGAATGACGCAATGCAACACTGGCAACGTATTCCGTACAAATAATAAGCTCACTAATAACGTATTTTATCAATTAATTTCTGAGGAACTAATTGCGCCTCGTAAGTAAAAATGTGAAAATCTTGTGCTTAATGAGTGAACATTGTGATCAGATAAATCGGCAAAGCAATGTTGCACCACTTCTCTTTGCTGTAACGAACCAGTTTATGTAACATGTGAGTTATGAGTGGTTGTAAACGGTTTTAGTTAACATATTGTGTTATAACCCAGGGTAATGGCTTCGAGGTTGGTGCACTGATTGGTGTTTGGAGGTACTGAGTTCGATCCCGGTCTCTATGTAGAGCAAGACCTCTTTATCAACAATAACCTTCCGATTGTAAGCTATTAATCGTTCACGCATAGCAATTATAAGTTGCACTGCTTTGCGGTAGGTAATAAGTAACTCATTTGTAGATAAAGTTTTAGCTTAGATAACATTTTCTATTAATAAAATTTGTCATGGAAGTTTAAAAATTACCGTATAATGTGGGTACCTACCTACTTCCTGAAAACATTACTTCTTACAAAAATCATGGAAGAATGTAGTAATTATCGGACTAATTTTTGTAAAATAAATTGAAGTCTTCTCAAATGTTCGGTCTCATCAACAACTTAAATCCGTTTATACCTTCTGGAAAATCTTCACAAAACTTGGTTCCAAATCTTTCTAAAGCCCCATTTACACGGTGCAATTTCTTGAACAACTTCTGTGTCACATTTCCATTTTTCATACAATTTTGCATTTACACGGCGCAACTTTCTGTCACAGAACTTAAAACATGTTCTAATTTCCATTCAAGACGTGTGCCACAGAAGTGTGGTACAGAAGTTGTACAAGAAATTGCACCGTGTAAATGGGGCTTAAGATTTTGTCATATTCTTGCAAGAAGTTTATCAGCAAATCTATCTAAGTAATGTGTGTTCCTCTCATTGAATTGTCTAGTTTGAAAAGTCGTAAAATACTAGGCTTTTAACATCGCACTGTTCTGCAACTTTACTAACGAGAAAGAATTAATGATATGATGATGATATATCGAGGCAAAATAATAAGGGGTGGGATGGAAACAGTCTTGGCATATTATTGGCCTATCGTCTGAAGGAAGCAACGAAAAAAACTCTGTAATGACGGCCACAAAAATCTAACCCGGGATCTCAGAAGTACAATTCAAGATTTCAATGTCTCTTTGGGAACAACTGATTGATAGGTTTACAAATTTGAGGTTCAAAACAGGTGGCGGTTGCATGTTTAGTTAAATAAATCAACCAATCATTAAATCAATGATCATTAATGATCATTAAATCATTAAATACAATCAATAATTCTCTAAATAAGGAAAGCGAGCGTCCCTATTTACTATCTTGGCTCGACTTTTGGTTGTTTTTACGTTGATGATGCAATACACACCGTTACTCTGATCTAGCTTAAATTTTACGTAGGTGCTATACGTTTACGGAACGAGAACGTGTCTGGATGCAATAGTTTTTGTAGAGTTTTTGTTTTTGATCTCTATGATAGTTAATAATTGAAAAAGCTTCTGTTTTGTTGAAACGTAAAAGTTGACATTTTGCAAGGTCGTCAATGCCAACCTTAGATTTTCATATTTTTAATTTTTTTCGGTTTTTATTTAGAAAAATATAGTATGTGAAACAACTGTCAACATTAATCTATCAACATTTTAATAAATCAAATTCCGTTTTTAATAAGTCGCCAAAACATATGATGTCTTGATATATATAGTTTTGCACTGTTGTATTTTTCTTCCAATTTATCGTCACTCTCTTGTGTATTCAATATAATTTTAGTATTTTATTGTGGTATATTACAATCTCAGCTATTTTTTTATGTTATTCTCTGTACCTATTTATGTTGTAGGAACAAATATCTCCTATTACAATTATTGTTCTTCCGAACTCTATTGTTTGTTTTTATAATAACAGTTAATAATATTGCTTTGTCAGTATTAATAAAATTATAATTGAGCTATTATTATGTAGTAAATACGTGTATTATTTGTAGGGGTTTCAATGTTATTGTGTTTATTTTATTGTGCATTATTTCTAAGAAAATAAAAATATACACTGCACCTTGCTCACTTAAAAATCATTTGGTTCTGTTTCCACTCCACAGTGTGTGCAGTTATAATTTGAAAATGCAAATGAGATATAGGTAATAAAGTATTTAAATTGATTGGATCGTAGACCAATATTCGTTCGAGGTGTTACTATTGTTGGAACATTGATTAGGTAGTGTTCAATTATTTAAAAAAATAAACTGTAAAAGTCTTATATTATATTTTTTGAATTTTAAGTTGAGGTGTCACCTTTTGTGACCCATGGAACCTACTGTGTTAAAAATAACTTTCAATTTTCTCCGACCAATTTTAATAAAATCTGGATTTATTAGTGTAAATTTCCATTCTTTACCATTCCAAATAAGTCGCTAAAAGACACGACTTTTGCAATATAAATTACGGTGCATTTTCCTTGGGTGAAAATTAATCCAATTCCAAATATTGAAAATCATCGTAGACCAATATTCGTTCGAGGTGTAACTATTGTTGGAACATTGATTAGGTAGTGTTCAATTATTTAAAAAAATAAACTGTAAAAGTCTTATATTATATTTTTTGAATTTTAAGTTGAGGTGTCACCTTTTGTGACCCATGGAACCTTCTGTGTTAAAAATAACTTTCAATTTTGTCCGACCAATTTTAATAAAATCTGGATTTATTAGTGTAAATTTCCATTCTTTACCATTCCAAATAAGTCGCTAAAAGACACGACTTTTGCAATATAAATTACGGTGCATTTTCCTTGGGTGAAAATTAATCCAATTCCAAATATTGAAAATCATGAAAAATCTTACAAAAAAAATTATGAAAATTCCCAACTTTAGGTGTAACCCTTGAGATAAGCGAGGCGATGCTCACTTATCCACACGTCACACAAAACGCTTCTCTACAAGACACTTAAAATTGCATTACTGTCACTTGTAGTGAACCATCCTGAGTGTAATCCCGTGTTCTAGGATGACCTGTGGGATGGCAAGTGGGCCCCGTCCTGTGCCGGTGATACGCGCCCATCCCCCGCCCCCCGACGACGCCGGGGACAGTGGGGGGCACCACGTCCCCGCCGCCGCCGCCGCCGTCGCCGCCGCCGCCGCCTCGCCGCCCCCGAGGAGCAAGATGTCCACTCTAGGTCTCCCGCTGCGCAATCGATATGAGTCCTACAGGTAAATGATTTATTCATGAAGTGTACATCATATTTCGCTACCTGAAGGATGGGAGGAAGTTTTGAAGTATATTATGTCTTTGCTAGGTGACTGTTTCTGTTTGACCCCGGATGTCGGGCATCTGGATGTTGCGTGTTTTCTAGTAGGCTCTGGAGGGTGAAAACAGGAACATAGACATTATGTGTCATTTGATTACGAACGAAACACTATCGCGTTATATATAGAATTTAATTAAAATATAATTAAAAGTCGTCGTAATGGATTGTGCATAGAGATAAGTAGTTTTTATTGGAATACATGCGCCCAAGAAATGTATTTTTCATAATACATTCATAATGCATTTTTTAATAAAGCCTTATTTTAGTTTCATGATTTTTTCAGAGAACCAATAGTGATGTATTAATTTCAGAAAATGCAGTTATTTCTGTGTGCAAATATCTAATAAAATGCAACGTTTAGCGTGACGATCTGTGATGAGTCAGTCAAAACGTTGATGTTTATTAAATATTTGCATAGAACGTACCGCTTTGATATATTGATATATATTTTAATATTGTATCATTATGATTTCATTTCATTTGATGACCAGATATATTTATACGCAATACATATGTATTGAAAATACTTGCGTTTGTAGATTGAAACAACTTTGAGCATGACTGTTTTTTTTAGAAAGTGCATTTTAATAGGTTTAATACGTTTATTATTTGAATGCCCTTGAAACTAGTGCCCTTGAAATGTAAAGCATTACCGTGATTTGAGTGAAATCTGTCGTCATGGATAGTTGGAAGTGTAATAATACCTGCTGCTCTGACGTAATCGCGTGGGGGGGGGGGGGGGGGGGTTACGATCGTGTATGGAAATGAACACAACACACACCTTACTGGGAGGCGAACCCATGACCATCATGTCCATTCCGATCGATGCTCTAAGACGGACACTTTCGTCATTTTCTATCCATGAGATGAAGAAGGATCAGTCAAGAGCAAGTGGTATCAAATATTCTCAGCTCGAATCGGCCCATCAAAATATATGGTCTAGTAAATCGCTCAGTGTAACGCGTTGATGAGTACTTGCAAATTCTCGAACCGGAATTGCGTACATAATGCACAGAAAACATATACATCCATATTGAATTGAAATATGAGCCACTCAATCAATATAAAGTATCTTGTTTCATAATTTGAGAATAGCCATCTAAACACTCTGGTACCTAGAGCAAAAAACGATACTTCATTCTGACAGATTATTAAGACTGATTAGGCTGAAAATTTGTAAAAAAAAAAGTGAAAATGTTGGTCTTTAAGACCATGCAAAATTTGAGTTTGGTCAGCTTTATCGAAGACCACTTTGATTTTTCAACCTATCAGGAGATATTTATTTTAATTTTAACCAATGAACGGATTTAAAAAAAAAATTGTCTGCAAACAAAACACGTTTTTCATGTGTGCAAAATTACTGGTCGATCAGTGAAACGGTGCTACCTGTGTATTGCCTAGTAACAGACAAGAAAAAAACAGAGGTCCGTCGAAAAGAGCCAAAAAGAGGAGCCAAAAAGGAGTCACTTGCTCAATTATTTTCTCGAATAACAAACATAATGTTACCCAATTTGTAGCGACAAAGGGGATCGATTCAAGGCATTCCGTTATCAGACGGAAGTTCCGCTTTCAGTTTAAATGGGGGGGGGGGGGGGGCTGCATCCTCCCCACACGTTCCAAGTGGATATTACTTAGGATCAGTGCATAACCTGGCAGTAAGCACAGAGAGCGTAGGCATCCTCAGAAAGGTCACACAGCAATTATCATCGCATGATGATAATGTGAGTGGGAAGTAGAATAATGCTGACCTTTTTATGCGCAACGTCTGTAGCTGTCAGCTGCATGTCAGTTGAGCAGGTGAAGCTCGTTATTTACACAGTTTAAAATTAAAAAGTTTTCCGGACGATTCGTACGTTTTCATGTGTTTTCGAACTAAACAGGATTGATTAGTTTTAAAATGTTCTGGAACAAATGGTGATTGATTAAAAGTCAATCATTTCATTTGTATAGGTTCTATTGCTGGATAGATGTTAAAGTGGCTTAGAGGTTTGAATGTGATTTTGTTTTTAAGCTTACGGTTGTTGTGCGATACAGGCAGGTCACACCGTTTCACTGATCGACTTTAAATTTTGAACAAATTTAAATACATGCATGTTTGTCTGGTTTGTTGTAAATCCTGAAATTGATTGAAAAATTAAATCAACATTAAATAATTTCTTAATAGTTTACCAAATATAAACGAAAGCTGTAAATAAATTAAAGAGATATTGCAACGAGATAGAAAGATGGAGGAGGTGGAGGCGAAATGATAGATGACCATCATCTGATATTGATGATTAATTGGTCAAAATATGATACTATCAAACTTTTTAGAGAAACATTATCCCTGAAATACATAAATGTATTTCATGTAAATTTACATGTATGCTCACTTATGAACGCGTTACACATAACATTTTACTAGAATACAAAATATATATTTTTTGACCAAATACGAATATATAGATTATGTAAATTTAGGATTCAAATTAAGTAGATTTTATAAAATACTTGAGTTCATATTATTTGACTTGCAAATTTCACCAAAGCGAATGGTTCTCTTATTTCATACAGTATAAACAAGAATTTGAAATTGTTTCTCCCCTTTTATTTGGATACACCACTGTCCTGTGTCAGACCATAGAGATTGAATCTCTATGTTCATACCATCACAACTTTCAATAGCAACATTTTTCAAAAGATAATTGCAATATCCATTTTTCAGCAGGGTTAATTATTCAACCCTCAACGCTTTTAGACCGTTGAAAGAGTTGGTAATTGTGATTGGCACGACCTTTTTACATGACATAAAGCACGGAAAATTTGATTGCCAGTCGCACGAAGGAATTCAGAGTATTATTGAGCCTTTGATAAAAACTAATATCAGAGAGAAGCTGAATAATATGTAGATTTCATCTCTACTTCCCAGCTCACCCATCGCTTTGTATTCTAGAATCTCTAAAAGTGGAGTTATTCCAACGTACATACAAAGTAGAGTTGCATTCTTGTTATACACACTTTTTAGTGTCTCTTAAGTCCCAAGGTTATTGTTTTGGAATGTTCCACAAACGACCAAACGATGTTTTACGGCATTTAATAAGTAGAAAGTGATGCAAATATCGGAGTGGAAATTTGACCTACTGCTGACACCACTTGTAGTGTCGTCAAATTAGTTGCATCTTTAGATTACGAAGGATTTTTTTGTAGGATTTAAAAAAATAGGAATCAAATCAAATATTTGTCTAGAAATTGTCCCACATCTGCCACCGTTTGTAGTAACGACAAATCACTGCATCTTTAGATTACGAAGGAATTTTTAGGAAATCAAATCAATAAGTAGAAAGCGAATAAAATATATGCGTATAATTTTGTCCTACATCTGCCACCATTTGTAGTAACGACAAATCAGTGGCATCTTTAGATTAAGAAGGAATTTTTATGAGATATAATAAATAAAAAGCAAATAAAATATTTGCGTATAACTTTGTCCCACATCTGCCACCATTTGTAGTGACGTCAAATCAGTGGCATCTTTAGATTAAGAAGGAATTTGTATGAGATATAATAAATAAGAAGCAAATAAAATATTTGCGTATAACTTTGTCCCACATCTGCCACCATTTGTAGTGACGTCAAATCAGTGGCATCTTTAGATTGGGAAGGCGTTTTTAGGACATGCAATAAGTAGACACCATTTGGCGTTTGTAAATGTCCGAGCCATTGGCAAGTGTCTTGAATGAAACGTAGTCTCACGGGTTGACACCAGCTGTTGTCTTGTTCTGCTTGTGTTGCGTGTTGCATACATCGCGGCTGGCAGGTCATCTATGCGCCGCAGACAGTTGGTTGTGGTTTTAGATAACGTAGTAATTGGCCAATCAGCGGCATACATGTGGTTAGTAGAATCATTGCTAAAGACCACATGCTCGCTGTCTAATTGGACGCCGTTTGTCTGTTCATCAGCAGTCTAGATAGCTGTTCTCATATCGTGATAGACATTCTTTAGAGTAAATTTCATCTGAGGAATTTATGAGATGAAATTCTTGATTAACTAGTCCGTTGAACGGACACAGTTTTTAGTGTAATTCTTCAAATATCCTATATTCTATAATCTCGTAACTATTGCTTGTACTTGACTCTATTGTACTTTATCTACCGTAAATATGACAATGACGTACCGAAGTTTCTTTATTGTTGTCATTCTTTCTATGATGATCAAACTGGAAAGTTCCAAGTAAAATCAAGTAATCTTATCGTAAGTGAAATATTCTACTAAGCACACTGTCATGTTCTACTCGCCTTTGCAAAACAAGATACTTTGCAAACATTTCTATGAAGCATTACCTATTGACTAACAGCTTAATCTTAAGTTAAGAAGATGACGGGCATTGACTGTCAGAGTGTACGATCTGGCAGCTTTTACTCTGACCCTATTCTGTAATCAGATCCAGGTTGCCGTGACTCGGGAGATCGCAGCGCTTCAAT